>JAWLRI010000130.1:2293167-2385743 GCA_034781795.1 Crypturellus tataupa | reverse complement strand
GGGCAGCAGTGATCCTGTGGGGCAGCAGTGACCCCAGAGGGCAGCAGTGACCCCGTGGGGCAGCCTGTGGGGCAGCAGTGAGCACATGGGGCAGCAGTGATCCCATGGGGCAGCAGTGAGGTCATGGGGCAGCAGTGATCCCGTGGGGCAGCAGTGACCCCATAGGGCAGCAGTGATCCCATGGGGCAGCAGTGACCCCGTGGGGCAGCAGTGACCCCATAGGGCAGCAGTGACCCCGTGGGGCAGCCTGTGGGGCAGCAGTGAGCGCATGGGGCAGCAGTGATTCTGTGGTCCGTGTTCGCACACCGGGATGTGTCGTGGTGCCCGCAGCAGCCGGGAGCAGCCGTGTTCCCATTGGAGGGGATACCCGCAGCAGCCGGGAGCAGCACAGGGTCCTGGGATGAGGATCCTGGTGGAACCGGGAGCGCCTGGACCGGGAATCACGCTCGCTGCGGGGGGTGTGGATCTAATTAGCTGATTCCCCCCTCCCACCTCCCTCCCCAGCACCTCCTGTCAGTTACAGAAACAAGCCCATTTGGCTCATTAAAAATGTGTGTTTCTGTGCATTCGAGGCGTTTGGGATTTCTGAGAATAAAGGAGCAGGGAGACTATTTTGAATTTTTAATAACGGGATCCCTTTCAACATGCACACTGATGGACTGAAATTGTTTTGGAGTTGGAATTAAATGCGAAGGCAGAGGGACTGTTATTTATATCTTAGTTATCATTACACTGCTGCTTGGATATTCAGTTGAGAAATATCCTTCTGTGATTGCAGTGCTGCAGAAACTTTGCTTTTCATTCACCTGTTTAGTGCAGGGCATGGATTGTTTTTATCTCCAAGAGTAGTTTCTATTTCTCCTAACAACATGGCATTTCCTGCCTTGGAATGCCATGGAAAACATGGACTTTAATTTTCTATGGGTAGCTCTGCAAAGCTCCCGGGTTTCGCTTCTCAAACAGAAAGTGCCTTAAAATGCCACATATTTTACTCAGTTTCAAATCATACTGTAGCATGTGATTCAGATTCACTAACTTCAGTCTGATTTAGCAGTGCTTGAATAACATGAATTTCAACTTAATTAGACAGAGGCAGAAGCGTTTCAGGAATGGTTCTGGTGCGCTCCGGACACTTGAGACCCCGTTGAGGTCTTGCACACAAGTGAGCACGCAACACGTCACTCGAAAGACACAGACTCGGGTATCCAGGCTGTAGAGGCAATTACCGACCATGGGCAGCAGCGCCGTGTTTAAGAATACAAAATATTTGTGCACATCCACTGGAGACCCATTGGGAGGAAAGGGCTCTCCAAAGTAATCCACAAGCCTTTATTTCAAACACAATGAATTTAAAACTCCGAAATGGGAAATTTTGATAGCAGTGGAAATGTACTTTCTCTTTTTATTATTAATAGCTGAGAGGGAGATGAATCTAAATAACCTGAAAAGCAGAGGACAATGTTGTGTGTATGACTTGCACTTATTTATTCAGGCTGAAATTAAAGAGAAAATAGCATTAGATAAGGAACAGTACAGAATGTCTGAATGGAAATGTTTATCGTAGGATGTTCTCAGCTTGTGGTGGCTCCCTGGGTTATTTTGCAGGTGCCGTGGGCCGGACTGGCAGTGACGCGGATGGACGGAGTCCCCACGGCACAGCCAGGAGCCCCATTCGGGCCCAGCCGCAGCGCTGGGACGGTCACAAACCTCCTTGTGGCACCTGAAACCCACGCTGGCTCTTCCCATGTATCTCTGTAGCGCTGCCTTTACGCTCTCTGGGCCAGAAGTGTTTCATTTCGGTGGATCCCAATCGTGTAGGACAGCCCTGTCATGTTAATTCGTCACTCTGTGTGTGCTCTATCGCTGAAGTCTCCTCTCCCCAGCCGAATGCCACCGGCTACTGCTCGGAAAAGAGATGTGTCGCGGGGAACAGGGAAGGTAAACGGCACAAAGCAGAGAGTGCGGCTGGAATCCCCGCTCGGGGCTCCGGTCCCACAGTGGTGCAATTCCCAGGGCTGCACTGGGAAGAGCTGGGATCTGCAGCGCTGTGTGCGTCTGTCCTGATGCTGCGGGTCCTGTGCAGCCGTGTCGCTCACGGGGACGGGGACGGGGGATGAAACGAAAGAATTGTTCCTAAGAGGAGCAGTGACTGACGCGAGCCTGGGCTCCGAGAGCAGCTTGGGAACCGCTAGGAGAACTGAAGGCAAAGGGAAAAATCTGGAACAAAATAGGACTGTGGAGGTTCCAAGATCAACCCAAGATCGCAGGCGCCGGCTGTTTCAAGCCCCCTTTTTTTCCCCAAAGAAGCAAACAAAGAAAACGTCATCCCCGGCCTGTTTCTGCATCCCCTAGCGCTATGGAGAACCCTCCCCACAAAGTGTGAGAGCGGCAGCGGGCGGAGGCGGCCGCGGCCCCCGTTTCTCCACTCCTCGCACAGGGACACGCAGCTCCGTGCTGCGCTCCTCGGCTTGGGTTTTTGGCTTCCCCTTTGGTCCACCCCCACTGAAGCAATTAATCAAAATAAATGAGGCAGTGCACATACGAGATGAGCTGATTTCAAATCGAGCACATTAACCATCTCCTGGAACTGCATCCGCCGTGCTGTGCAGAACGGGTCGTACGCTTTCCTCCGACCGCTTTGCTCCTGAACGCTGCTTAAAACGTGCATTATTGGTGAAGTACTGACTGTGTACAGGAGCAGTTATCTGTCTTACAGGTTATGATGTGTGGGATCTTTATATATTTGTACAGCTGTGAAGAAAAACTTCTCCAATCTGAGCATTAGCTCTTTTATGGTAAAAACTGTGAATCACGAGAGGCAGCAAACCTCTTATATCAGCAATGCAAAAATAGGTATGTTCCAACAGATGAAACAGAGTTGCTTACCAAAAGCAGTAGGTAACTTAGTCTGGAAAGACAAAACTCAGAGGAAAGAGGTTCTATTAGTGTGTGCACCACTCAACGGGGATGGGATTTTGCATGTGAATGGTGCAGAGGAGCCGTGTGAGCTCAGCATGACCATGATGTGTTGCTCTTTGCTTTGCTCCGGCGTGGGGTGGAGATGCTGCCCCCATCCCAATCCCTGGCACCTCCATCCCTGCTGTTCCTGGTGCCGGGCAGGGTCCTCAGAGCTGCTGCCCTGTGCCCGCATCTACAACCCCTTCCCTGCTCAAACAGTATCTTGACCTCGGAGCAAACCCAGCTGATGGGTACAGGCCGTTTCTTCTTGCCCCTTCCCAGGTGGTTTGGTTTATTTGAAGGGTATCTTGGCAAAAAAAAAAAAGAAAAGAAATCAAAAAAGCTATAGCCCTGTTTCTTTCCCCAAACTGATCTCTGGATTTTTGCTGTAAGCTTTGTCATCCAGAAGAGCCTTCAAATCCCTCGTGCAGCTAATAAGACCTACCTGCTAATATGACTCAGAAATAATTAAAGAGCACTGCAAAGTTTAAGTGCCGGATGTAAGAATGACTCAACGGTGTCCTTATGCAGATTGCTAGGATCACTGTCCTTTTACAGCAAATTATAATTGAAAAGTTTCAGAGATTCCCTGAGTGCTTAGGAGTTTTCAGTATCACTTTAGAGAGGTGTTTTGGCAAGAAATACCAAGAGATTCTTCTAAGCATGAGGAAAGGTATGAAAAAGTAAATAAAGCCAAGACCAGGCAAGAGGCAAGTTTGGAGAGGGCAGTAGATAGGGAGGTGAGAATCGGAGTTCATTTTGTACAAGTTGGGGAACAGAAGCAAATAATTTCAATGATTTCATCCAGGTGACAAAAGGAGTCACTGGCAGCAATAAGATTTGAATTGGAGGTGTTATTGGCTGGAATGATCCACGTATCTATCGAAGGGGTATCTGGCACCAAATGTGACTTCATTTCTGTAGGATCTGTCTCATTAACTGCTCTTTGTGCCTTTGAACATGTGCCCTTACCCTTGAAGGCTTAGACTCCGCGGGGTCCCGTTTGGATGCTCCTGACTCCTCCAGCTCTGTTGCCCCTGCTCCAAGTCGGTTTCCAGGGAGTTTAGGTCCCTTCTGGCTCTATCTCCTGTAGAAGAACCTCTGTATTGGAAAGAAAGCAAAGGAAATGCTGCATCCTTCAGTCGCGCTCCCCGATCCGATGTCTGTTTGAAAATCAGAGCTTTGAGCACACTGATTTTGTGCTGAGTGCTGGGGGCTGCCAAGCCTTGACCAACCCGTAGGCGTCATTCCCTGTCTGCCTCTCCCGTGCCTCATGCTCCGTAGGGATTCCGATGAGGATGCTGCCTTTCTGCAGCTGAGAACAACTATATTGCAAAAATATAATACACATGTTAAAATATTAAACGCTTAACTTTGTTTGTACACCTATGAAACACTGAAGCAGGATTAGACTGCATCCCTAAAGAGTCATTAACTTGCATTATATTGAAGTATTTATTATTGTGGCATATGTAGTGGATAATATTTGTTTACATTTTTAATTACTCGCATTTTCAGCCAAGAAAATCTCCAAGGATAATGCCTCATTTACAAGTGTCCTGGCAAAAGACAACATAATGTAGTCACACATTACCAACAATTCCATGACAACCGTGCAATGGTTTAAATATGAATCTCAAATAAAGACATAATTATGGTAAACTATAAAGAAATTATACACAGGATACTGCAGCACTGCGAAACTGAAAGGAAGGAAACTTTCCTGTGGCTGTTGCAGATATTGAGCGTGTTCCAAAGCCCAGGGAAGTCGGGAGAAAGATTCCCATTTCCCTCAGCAGCCTCTCAGTTGACACAAGCAATTATGTGGTTGGTAACGGGCAATCTGTTCCTTCAGAATTTCCCAAATTTTGAGTCCTATGATTGAACTAACGATGAGTATTGTCTTAAAAATAATTAACATTTATGTATTTTAGTAGAAGAATCATTTTCTGGTGCCAGAGAGTAGAGACAGTGCTTGTGAGACTAGATCAGGTTAGGAACAGAATTTTGGAAGATGTCCTGGAAGCGGTGCTGAACACGATGGAGATTTTGTGATCTGGTGTGAAGAGCTCACTCCTGAATGTGCACGAATGCATTTCCTGTGCTTGCTAAGGGTGTTTTCCCTTCCCCTTTCTTCTTGTTAATCTGGACTACAAAGACCATTTTTTTAGTATTTTTGCATTATATCTAAATCTTTTTCTTGTGAAGTGGACCTGTACAACTACAATATCCATGCAGGAAAGGCCCTTTTCTTTAGCTGACTGCAGTTACTGAAAGAAAAAAACTGGCAGACCAAATCTCAAGACATTCCTGTTGCAACCTAAATGAAAATATTTATGTGTTAAGTTCAGATCATAGTTGCTGCAGTGGAAGGGGTGCGCGCCGTGCCGCTTTCTGAACATCTTTGAAATCACACTTGTCTCTTTAAGAGAGTGTAATTCTCTTATTAGTTAATTCTAACAAAGTTTAGCATTAACCTTTTAATTGTATTTTGGAAGTCTCTGAGTCCCCAGACAACAGTAACATTTGGTGTGTATCATGTCAAATACAATGTTTCAAAATTAGTTCCATTAAAAATATGTAAAGTTAATGAATTGTCAAAAAAAAAATGTTCTTTAGAAGGTGCAGTTCTAAAAAACGTCTATGTTAATCTTTGTAATGTAACCGTCTCTGGTATTTCTGTCATTTGGTAGTACTTCCAGATACATTCATGGTGGTCATCTTTGATCATAGAAATTCAAGAGATTCCAAGTTTTTTCTATTTGCATAAAAAAAAACAAAGCAAGCATTGTCCGAGATCCCTAAATATGCATTTTGAATCAAGTTTCACCTAAATGCTACACAAAGACTCAGTGTCTTGATGCTAATTTATTGAAAATGCCTCGGCCTTTAGGAATTTCCCATCGGCACTTACTAGAGCTGGGCTCAGTGGCAATGGCGAAAAGCAGCCCCGAAACGCTGCGTTCGTGCTGACATCCAAGCCCTAGCGCTCAAATTGTGAGCGCCCTGAAACAAAATACTGCAGAAGGAAAAGCAAAACACGAACAAAACGCTTTAGGTGCCAAGATCTCGCTTGAAAGGAGCGGAGGGGAAAATATATTTTTTTTCTAGTGAAATCCAGGGTGCCAATGACTTAACACAAATGAAGATTTAATGAAAGGAATGCAAAAGGTTTGATGTTTAATGCTCAGCACTGTGGTCAGTGTTTTGTATCTACAGTTTGTGCATATCTGTAGCCATGTGCAGATTCCAGCATATGGTCTGTAAATAACATATGTAAGCAGGATCGCTGAGCGAGATGATTTTTTTTCCTGCCGAATGTACGTGTTTATTTTATGAGCAGAGACGTGAAAAGTTCACTCGTGTCAGAGTGTGTTGCTAAGTATAAACATGCGGCTTCACTTTGGGCAGGATCAGGAAGGACTCGGTGTGTAATCTGCGAATTGACTCTGTGCTGATGTTGCCCAGGTTTTGTATTACCCAACCATGGCTCACAACAACAACAAAAATTTAACCTTTAAATAGAGGCACCAAAATAATTTAAAACAGATTGGCGGGTTTAAAGGGCTCCCAGAGTAAGCAGCTCGTATTTCAGTTCCTCCCCTCTAGGGCCTACCTATTTGGTGTGCAGAGTTCAGCTCATATTGCAGCTGCTTATGTTCACATCGCGGGGATGAAATGTCCAAGGAAGGAAAAAAACAGCAAAAAATAATGTAAAATATATGGCATTAAAAATATCTTCCCTAAAACAACGGCTTAGCTGTTATTGGGCAGGGAATAGGACAAATCACCCAGAGGCTTTTAAGTAAGAGCAGGGGAGAAAAAAAGAAAAAAGAATGGCAAGAAAGTGCGGAGATTTTAAAGGGACTTTCTGTTTCAGGGGACATTTTTTATTCAAAGTTCTTTCAGGTTATGGAGCTCATTGTTTTTTTGTTCTTTTATTAAAAATTTCTTTGTAATTCATTTGGGCTTCCTTGCCACCAGGCACGGACAGATAGCAACAACAAACAATTATGCTCTGTATTTATCGCTTTATTCTGTTTTACAGCGTATCTCTGATTATGGAAACAATCCATTTTTTGCACCTTGCTTTGGTTACTATTTGTCACGAGTAGCCGTTATAAACCATATATTTTCCCGTTTTAATAAAAGGCTGGAGCTGTACTAAGTGTGCAGGTTGCGGTTTGAAAACAACAAAAATACCAGACTGCCAGGCTGGGTTATGAGTCTTTCATTTCCAGAGCACCACCTTATCATATGAGTCAGGAAGCCTTCGTATATTATATTTCCTAGCTCTGTTATTCAAATGTGTGGCTATATATATATTTAAATAACATACTAATTTCACTCCTCTTCCTTTCACCAGAGTGACTCTGTTGGGACTGCTGCTGTGAACACCCTGCCTGAACCCAGTGTGACCGTCCACGCTTGAGGAGCTCCTCTTCCTTACATCTATTTTGCTATTTTACCTTTGCTGTGTTTGCACACACATAAGTTACGTTATTGTTTGGACAGACCCAACATGCTTGGATGATGAGGTGAAAATCTGGCCCTCCTGAAGTTGAATTCACCCCATGGGCCTTGTGCCACGTCCCCTGAGGGGACCCATGAGACCTTGACCCAAAAATACATCAGTACCGTCAGCACCGGTGGACCCGCTCCCCGGTACCGGACCGGACGCCCGTGTCCAGCCGGGAACACGTGGATGCAGCCAGGGCAGGTCCCTCTGCCGTGTCCCTGCCCATGGAGCTGCCCACGGCTCCAGCAAGAGCCTCCCCTGCTCCTCTCTCCAGAAATTGCTCCTTTCTGACTTGCATTGTAGAGTGGAACATACAGGGAAACTAACCTGCTGTAGGAATGCTTTAGTTAATGATCGATATAGCGTGTTCTCTCAGGATGAAAATATTGCTATTCTGACTGAATCTTTATGCTAGGAAAAAAGCTAAAGTACCAGGAATCATGCTCTGAGCCATCACTCACTAACAAAAATCAGATGTTAACAGAGTAAATCTTCCGACAAAGCACAAGTACACTTAGGAAGCGTGTCAGTGGGACACAAATTCCCAGGATCCGCAATAAAGCCGATATTTCACTCCAGTTGTTCTAGCTTGTCCCCCAGGCCAGGTATTTCCAGATGAAAACTGGTTTCATCTGCTCCCATGGAACTGGAGGGGAGGATGGTCCTCTTTATGTGCATATCACTTGTGTGAGAAGGACCTTCCTGAGATGCAGTTAGAAAAAAAAAAGAGTCACCCAATCTGGACTAGTTTCTATCTTTTACAGACTGATTCTTATACAAATGGGTAGTGTTTGGGTTATTCTCTTTTGGGTTATTCTCTTTTGGGTTATTCTCTATGTAGTTTGGGTTATTGTCTTTTCCATGCCAGATTTCAGCTGTCATTGGTCAACTCTAAGCGTAGTGGCTACCATACAAAGCCAGGCTTTGCAAGAGACTTTAAATTCAATGCTAGTTTTAGGAGAATATCATGCAAAAGTCAGTCAGTTAATCTCACTTTCATGGTGTTTTTCGATGTCTGTCTGCAGATTAAAACCCTCATGAAACCAACTGCAGAACTTAGTAATCAAGATGCCCCTAAACAAGTTTATTCCTCATCTTAAATATTATTTGAAAATTTGGGGGATTAGAGTACATTACATATGGTATATATTTGTCTCTATTCCCTGCATATTTAGCTGAAAGGTTAATGAAAATGCAGATGCAATGGTTCCTTTATATGGGGTTTACCTTCCATGAGTGCCAGTTTTCAGGCTAATTGATTATGTCAGAAGCTCTATAAATATCAATAGCATATGGAAAGGTTAAGCCGAGGTCTCCACATAACTGGATTCATACTCTTTATTGATGGTACAACCATTATCCAACCATAATGGAAGTGCTTTGAGTGTGAAATAGAGTAGAACGTTAGTTAATTTGCACCAATGCTTGACTGGAAGACGCGGGCTGACTTCTGCAAACTAACGAGTAAATGTATAATGCGGAGTATATAAATTAAAATTAGGAATAAAAAAAATTAAGGACAATATATAATATGAGGTGTGTCAACATTATTTTATCAGCAGTAGTTTGGTTAATTTATGACACTTTTTAGTTTCCACTGAAGTAAACAGTAGCAGGCTGCATTAGAATAATATCTTAACAATAAAGGAAGTTGCTGCACCATCCTGCTACTGAGCTTTCACTAACAGATAAAAAGATACTTTGTTCCTTAAAAGAATATTAGCAGTCAGTTCTTCTAAGACATAATTTTTGTGCTTTTTTGAGTATGTTAGAAGTGATATTCAAAACAATTTTTCTCTTTCAGTTTTTCTCTCTTATTATCGTTCATGGATCCATATGCGTGGATAGGGATGAAACGACCCAAACCGAACCTGACCCAAACCGGAATGTCGCTCCCGTGGTGGCCCTGGATGGCGAAGGGAAAAAGTCCTTTGCACGAGTGCTCCATGGCTCCCTGGGGCCGCGGATGCGGCCGGTGCGATGGGGACGCGTGGCCCTGCCGACAGCTCCAAGGACTCTCCTGCACGGAAACACGGGACAGTTCAGTGACTTGGCACAGGGAGGACCATTGAGGCTTCCGCTCTTGCTCTTCCTGCTTTTGGCTGGACTGTCCTTTCTGCAACTCACCCACCACTCTGCAGTTGCTGCTGTTGTTGTGGTTAGATGGTCTCTCTGCTAAACAATTGTGACAACATTGCAGTTAAAAACTTAAAAACCATGGAATAGAGCTTTGCAGATAAAACCTCTGCAAATGCATAAAGCTCTCTACACAGCTAGCAAATGCAACTAACAATCCCATATGTTTAACTCAGGAGTCAATATAATGCTTGTTTCAGTAAGGACTAAGGGACAGTGGTTTGGCTTTTCCCATTAGGAATGAAAAGAAATTCCTCTGTCTCAGTAGCTAGTATGTTTTCTTTCCATACACAGGATAAATGGAAGCAATTGCAATTCATTCTACTTTGTTTTAGCCTGATAATGACTATGCTTAAGCCTCAAAATATATCTGTAGTTTGCCATTTAAATTTCCTTTAAATGTAGTCTATAACAGCAATTAGAAAATACTGCTTTCCTTTGGTTTAGAAAGATCACTAGAGGGAATTTAGAGGAAAACCAAAAATAATCAACTCCATCTTTAACATCTGTTTCTAACTGTGCTTTTGCATGAAACTTCATGTGGGAGTAAAATTCTAGTACCAGCAAAGTCAACAGCAAAATTCCCATTGACTTTATCTCGGTTGATCGGACTGTTGCTTCTGGGCCAGCCTCCTCCACCCGCACTCACAAATCCCTCAAAATCTCACCCAAATCAGCGTACAGGGAGATACTTTACTGTGACCCCCGATTCTCAAAAAACTACTGTGTTTTCCAATTAACACAGAGTTTGTATCTGCTTTGGAGAAACTATTTTCTCCTGCCCTTGAGAAGTCATGGGTGACTTTAAGCCAAATTTGCTTTTATTATTTGCTAAGTCTTGTCTGCAGCTGGATGTGATCATGGGAGCTCAGGAATGAGGTGGCCCTTGTTGGGCCGTGTGTATGGGCAGGATAGACTGCTGGGAGAGGTGACACGTGTCCGTGTCGCCAATATTCCTGCTTGGACCTGCAGATAGAGGTCACCCACCTGGGGGCAATCCTGGTTGAGGACACTGTTGAGTTGAGACAGTGCCTGATGGACCAGCCCCAACAGTGGAGATCATAGATGCAATAGATGATTTCACATTCTCTCTGTCCAGATTTTCCTCCATCCTTTACATCCAAAAAGAGGCAAATTTATAGGGGATATTTAGGGTAAAATGAGTTGATTTTCCTTCTATTAAAAATGGACCAAAAAAAATCTTGTAGCTTTTGACATAAATATGATATGAAGTGGTTGATAACTGTCATCCAGACTAGTGGAGAATGAAAGGTCAAATCCTACTTATTTTAGTCATGTAAAGAACCCCACAAAGTCCGTTTGACTAATGTTCTTCAAGGAGAGAAATTCAGCTTTGAGCATTATCTGGACAGAAAGAAAGAAAGTGCAAAGCAGCTGCTTGCTCAGGATCATAGTTAAGGACACCGAGGAAAGATCTTTCAAATGGCTTTGAATTCCCTTGGTTAAAAAAAAGTGCTAGAATGTAACTGGAGTAGCTGAGCAGTTCATTAGGGCCCCGATTTACCTGGGGTCCAACAGACCTTTGAAGCACTAATAACACTGTGTCGCAATGGTACAATCCCGTGTAGATTGGGTCTTCATCGTGCCCGAAATGGAGGGAAATTCCTGGAAAGCACATCGAAGAACGCAGACTGCACACAAATTATCCCCAACAATAACGGTATTAATAAAGTACTGTTTTTATAAATATGCTGCTGGTTTCCACTGAGACATGCGAAGGTCATGAGAAAAGTCATTGCTTTTTCGGATTTTGAAAACAGCATAAAGACGTCGCTGTGGCACGAATCCGAGGGCTTTGAATCCATGCCCAAAATCCCAGTACACAGATAATGCACTGTCTGTGTTACTGGGAGGATGCCCCTGCTTTTGAACTGCGCTTAAATAACCTCGTTCTGCCCTAACGAGATTCACAGGGTCCAATACTGGAAAGGGCCGTTTTCCCTTTCCATCAGTTGAGCGGGATTCGGCACACAGAGAGGGGTAACACTAAATGCTCCAGGGCCGGATCCTGGAGCCGTTGTGTTGTTTTCTAGCTTCACTCTGCAGGCCCTGGTTTCACCAGGATGCTGAGCAGCGCCTGCACATGAACATGCCGCTCAATATTGTACGGGTTTTCTTGCCTTGGCTTTTAAAAATATCCCCCCTCTGCTATTCTTTAGCCAGCAGAGCAAAAAGAGCCGGTTCCAGCACTTCTGAAAAAGGCTGAGTGACAGCACAGAAGCTCGAGGAAATGCAAGTTTATTCGTGGCCCTTTTTTATCATCTCTAATGGCAAAATTAAAATTAGTCCCCAATTAAAAGAGAAAAGCACAAGAACAATCTGAGAGCAGCAGATAAAGGGTGGCATGAAGGGAAGATTATTAAGCAGCATAGTCTAACAGGACCCCAGGTGCAGAAGGGCCTCATTATAGTCACATTCTTGTGCTGCAACACGCAGACGTACAGTAAACCAAAAAAAATATATATTCCAAAGGACAGTTTTACACAGCGGCTACACTTGAGACGAGTACGTGTTTTTTGAAGACAGACCATAACAACTTGGTTTTTACTTCCAAAATACAGTGGCACATTAATTGCTTGATCAGCCAAATGAAACTAAATGTAATTAAGACTAGTGTGGGGTTAATTTGGTCCATAATTATGTTATATAAAGTAAATGAAAATTGTTTCTTTCCTAAATTGCAATTCATTAAAATTACAGATATTAAAATAAGATACTATAAAATTACATGAAGCATGTACACATTAATAGCCATTAGTAATAGCTTGATATTTCTATCTAAGCAACAGTTTATTAGAATGCCAAAAGGTTATATTTGACAACTCACATGACTGATTTTTTCCTCATCCTTTCTACTCCTCTAAGAAATTCAACCTTGTTACATATATAGCATATACCATATTGTATTTAAGCACGTTCAGCATAGAAATTTGACTTATATTTAACAACAATCCTTACTGTTCATGGAAATACTCAAAGCAAGGCTGACAGCTGCCTGTCTGCAAGGAATCAGAGCAGCCTCGATGCTTCTCAGTGAAGCTGGTGCTGCACAATACAGTGTTCTCTTTGGAGCATAAGGAGTCCTTGGTATCAACAAGAGGCCAACTTAGATCTTCTTAACTTTAATTTATCATAAATACAGAACTAAAGCAAAACCCACGGTTAATTGTTTTACTGTGCCTTTCTGCAAGGACCTGAATACTTTGTATATTTAGAGTCAGTAGAAGCATCAGTGGACATTGACACATACTGAAATGGTATTTCATAAAGATTTCAAGATCATATGAGATATGTTAACCCCAGCATTCCACATTTTAACCATTCATGCCAATTCATTTCCTGATGTTTCTTTTTGCTGAAGATTTTCCTCTTTGGGACAGAAAGCAATCCAGAAACAACATTTTATTATGAGACAAAAAGAGTTACTGAATCAGCATCTTTGAAAGTTGTTTCCATGTGATTTTTGAGCTGATAGTGCATGGTGGGTGCTAGAAATTTATGTGATATTTGCAGTTTTTGTACACATCAGATAACAATCTGCAGGCGCAGTACTCATTTTTCACTCACCCAGGATTTTCAGGGAAATCAATGGGTGAATGGAAAATGTAGGATCAGACTTTTTATTAGAGTCCTGCTTCTTCAACAGCAGAATGACCAAGTTTAGTGTCAAAGACATGAAACCTCTTGCTGCACTGCACAGCTGGGTATCATATTTAACCAGGAGGATTAGGGTGTAATCCTGCGATTTCTGAGCATTTGAAATTTCCTAAGTATTCAGTATTGCAGGATCAGGATCAGGATCCTTCTCTGTACTTGAGAAGCTGCAAAAAGCTCTACTTTATTCGAACGTTTTGCGATTGTTTTCTTATTTACATGAAATACCAAGACCTCCTTTGTTGAAGGAAAGAACCACGAGTACTGCAATGCCCTGGTCTGTACCTATAAAATATTCTTGTAGGTACTGATTGTAGTTCTGCAAGCTAAGGGTAAAATCTATCTTTAAAATAAACCCTGTCTCTCTAATATTTGTACGAACTCTGACTTAGGATGTATAGTTGGTAGAATGATGCTATCATCAGGGGCAGTAAATACATTTGTGTATCAGTCTTAGTCATTAATTCCAGTAATTGAGCATTTCATAAAAGTGGTTTATAAATTGATGATAGAAGATCAGCACCCTACGGTGTTGCTTACACCTGTACGAAACATTAATATGGTCTTATTTAATAAGCTGACCAATAATAACATTAGGCAGAATATCCTAATGATGACATCTTTCTTAGCGTAAACTAAGGGATAAGTCCTGCAATATTTAATTGAGCAAATCTCCCGGTGGCTTCAGTGAAAGTTGTGCTTGATTAAGGATACGGAATTTGGCCTTAATAATATTTTACCATTTATGCATGGGAATGGAGGGTGATAGCAGTTATTAGCATTCCAGGTAAAGGAGCTCAGGCAAATTACTCTGCTATTAAATACCAAGTCATATTATATTTAATACCCCCAAACAGTTATGTATATTTAACAGGGAAATGACAATAGGAAAAACTGGATTTAGTTCAGCCGTCGAGCTGCCGTGTAAACCAATTATCCGTCCGGAGGGAAGCGGCGCTGCCGACAACTGCTCAGGCTCTAGGGCCTATTACGAGCCCTGGAGTGGGCTGTTGTTCTGGTCCTCGGGGGAATCGACCACGTCGCCCTGGAAATAGTTGACAATAATTAGAAAGCCGCTTCTGCCGGCACCGCAGACATTCCTAACACCGTCCGCAGCGTTATGGGAGATAATACAGGAGGGTTTAGAATTCCAGTCAGGCCGAGGTGAACCACGGAAAGGACAACTGCACAATAGCCCCAAACTGGACTGTGACAGGCTAATTACTGCGGCTTCATTATAAAACCCCTTTTTGCATAGGTCACCTGGGGAGTGTAATTAAAAATGCATTATTGGTGTATATTTTTATTGAAGCAATTAAATTAAAAAGCCAAAAAAATAATTATTTGACGAGCAAATAATAATGTTGGTCAACAGAGTTTATTTAAGAAAGAGAGGACACGTTAGCGGTTCATTAGTAGTAAACGTGTTCGCTGGAATCCCGTTTGAAAAACGAGCCATGGAACAGCTTTTAAATACTCAGATTAAAGGATTTATAATGTCAGGTTTAACACAGAAATTATAGATAGTATTATATTGCCCTGAATAATAGCACCTTTAATCTGACTTAGTAAAATGATTTACTACCCGCATTACGCTTTCCGCAATTACAGGGCCGTATATCTGTGTGGTATTGAACGTCTGCATCAGCCGCACGGAGGGTACAAACACGCACAGAGCCGTGCATCCGGATAGGGATGGATATTTGGGGTATTTGGCAACGGAGCACCTGGAGCAGGAGCTGTTCCTGGTCCGTCGGCTCCTTCCCGCTGGCTCCGCAGCTCCCGCGTGTTGCCGGGGGGAAGGCGGGGGCTGCCCTGCCGGGGATGCTCCGAGTCCTGCCTCCAGCCCGGTCGGGATGCTCCTTCCCTGCAGTTTATCCCTGATTCCATCAGTTATTCCTGCTGAGTCCCCTCCGAGACCCTGCTGTAGCACTCTGAACACAGACTTAATCCCGGGAGTTTCTCACCGCCTGTAACTTTGCCACTCAGTGCTTAGCCCTGCTGATAATTTATGAATATGTGGAACGGCACAGGCCAGCGCTGGATCCGGAGGATCCAGTCAGGAATCATCCTTTGCTGTGAAAATGGACCACTCGCAGGTCCCCTTTGTTTCCTTGTTTCTCCAGTGGTTAATCCTGAGGAATACCTCCCCGCAGCCCATGACTAATGTGCAAATTTTGGTTTCCCCAAATTTTGTTTTGTTGGTGAGGGATTTGGCTGAAAGTCTTTGGGAAATCCAGTCTCACTGCACCAGCGGCCGCAGTGCTGCCCGCCCGTGCGCTGGGGTGGGCTCACAGCGACGAACCATCATCGTGCACGGGGCAGCGCAGCCGGCGGCGCAGGGCCAGCGTCACCCACGGCCCGTCCTGCCTGGTCCTCTGTGGCCAACCCTGCGGCTCAACTATGGTCTTGGCCTGGGTACCCCCTGCACAAGCAGACGTGCAGGCCTGCAGTTATTGCATCATTTGGGAGGACTCTCTTGAAACGTTGATACCACATGGGTTGCTGTTCTCTGGAAGTGGTGATACCACACTGGCTGCTTCTCTTGGTTTTCTTTTTTCTCTGCTCCTGTGGCTGGTTTAAACCAAGCTGTAGTTACTGTTTGGTTTCGTATGCAGAGTCTTGGACATTTGAGCTGAATTCCACCTAGTCTTGACACGTCTTCTCCTTCTGGTGTACTGACAGATTCTAAATCTTTAGCTATTGGTAAACTTTATGGATAAATTTGCAACCGTTCCCCTACTCCTTGCCCCTGCAGATCAGGGCTGGTTTGTTTTAGAGTGCAAAAACCCTTAACCTTTTGTGTTGGCTTTATTTTCGAGCTCCCTTTCCACGTTGCGTTCAAGGTGCAGATTCCAGTCCTTGTCCACTATTTGCTTTCCTGGGGCCTGGTGTGGCCTTGGGCATGTAGAGGTAGCTCTGTGGGCGCACACGGGTTCCAGCTGTGTGTTGATCACTGCTCACCACACAGACAGCCTTACACGGCCCAGGTTCTTATTTAAAATATTTCACACAGATCCTTCCTTATCTTTGTTTAATCTCTTTCCTCGGGTATATTTTATGACACCCTAAATATTATGACCAAATTTTCACAACAGAACATTTCCAGGCAGGTAAGTAACTATGGAAAAGATTCCTCGCTATAAATACAAACGCATTTTGCAGTGACCTTCAAAACAGCGAGGAGTGATCCTCTCCTGCTCGAGTCAAGGAAGTTTGCTGCTGGCTCTCCTCCTCACAATGCCTCATTGTTATGCCGGGGCGCTCAAGCATCCTCATCCCCCAAGAAGTGACTCTTCTCCCATTTTAAGATGTTTTCAACAGTTACACAGTATATCTAATGGTTCTATCCTTTCTAAAAATATCTCTTTCAGGCATTTTCCTTCCCTCTTTCTATCTCCACATTCTAATGTAATGCATGCACGCATGTAGGTATGTACGGAAACCAAACATGAGTTTCTATAAAGTTTTAGAATTTTCATTCCTAATAAGAGTGGAACTTTTGCCCAAATTTGAAAAAATGCCTGAACCTGAAAACAAATTCAACACACACAAACTTCTGCTGCTCGTCGGACCAAAGCACTAAGAAGAGTTACATTTTGTATTCAGTTGCACAAGTGTTATTCTCCTTGGATTCAGGGCTGGAGGGCAGAATTTAGCCTGAAACGGTAAACAACAAAAATATGAACTGAGCTTGTTGCCTGTAATGAGCTAGTACATTCTAAGGTAGTATTAAATATAAGGTCCTTATTTGGGGGAAAAGGGGCAAAAATAAAGAATCATCGAACAAGTGGGGAAAGACCTGTTTGTGGTGACGTTTGGATCACGTTTGACACAAAAGGGTCACTGTGTGGCTGTGCACAAAGGCTGGGTTTGAGGCTCCCGAACCGCACTCGTTCTGCTGTTTCCCTCTGCATCGTGCCAGGGTGCAGCCTCCATCTGGCTTCGCTGCCGCCCTGTGTCCCGGGCTGCTCCCAGCTCCTTCATCCTCTGGCACCATCCCAAACCAGCTCCTTCCCAGACCCCGTGGGATGCCAGACAGCAATGGGATGTCCTTGTCTTCTCCTTGTTGCATAGCACAAATTGAAGGTGCTTGGGCTTTCCTCATAGAAACCATCGTCTTTACTACTGGTTGCTTTTGCTTCTTTCTCTCACAGCAGCCACTATGCTCTAACTGCTGAAATGCCAGCTGCAAGACTGCTTTATTTTTACAGAAGGTCTTAGGACACGTCTGGGTACGGCAGAAACCTGAGCAGAGGAGCACGCAGAGCGCAGGTGTGCAGGGAGATCTCAGCTTCTCCGGAGCTCCAAGGGGTCCTCTGCTCCCTGCACAGTCCAGGAACTCCCCGCTTCACCAAGGGGTGCTGGTCCACAGGAGCCACCAGCTGCTCTCCCTCCGGTGTGCGGCACAGCGCGGCGCTGGACGGAGCCGGACACGGAGGAACGTCATGTTCCTACTTGTGTGGAACTCAAAATAAAGCAGAAACTATCTGGGGAGCAGAGCCGGGGACAAGGATGCATTCATGCGGCCGCAGCAGAGGATGCTGAGCAGACAGTGACCGGCCGGGGACGTGAGTGGCTTCCTGCAGCAGAATGGGCCATTGTAGCAAGACGCCCCGTGCAGTGTGGTGGGTGGCTGTGCGAGCCGGGCGGGCAGTGCTGGGGACGGCACCGTCCTCGAGGGCTGTACAAGCACCTCCCTCGTGTTAGAGCAGAAACACTGCTCACGAACCGCAGCGCAAGGCGTTTCCAGTCCTCTATCCCCTCACATCTGAACAGACACAGCTGAAGTGTGATCTTCAGAAAAGGATCTGATCGGAGCTGACTGTCGAGCTTACTGTCGATGCTGACCACTGCTGAGTCTGTTCTTGAAAATTAGTATTTCAGTTTGTCTAAACTCATGTTCATCTTGATACAATTTGATGCACTATTTTAAGAATATCTATTTCTGTTAGGACTGAAGTGTCCTATGGTACAGCTCGTCTGCCAGAGCAGAAACTTTTGCAAGACTTTTCACCACTTTTCACCAAACTGGCCGATATATTTGGATCTAGGATTGCTCAGAGAAAACACCATCCTCTTCCCTGGCGAAAATGTGACCTGCTGGCCCAAATATCTCATCTGATCTCAGCTGCTGTGGTGCCTTAGAAATAAATATGAGTTGTGTTAGCCATGCAGTGATCCTAATCTTTGAAATCTTTATACATCCAACTTCATTCCGACATTAGAGAAGGTCTGGTAGCCATGCACAAAAATGTTAGCTATCTCTAAAATGTGATAGAACTCTAATAAATGTAGAAATTGATGAAATGAGGAGCAATTGATTACAGACATTATTAGGCAATGCACAGGTTCAGGGAAGATGAACTTTTGCTTTTCAAAAGTTCTGCAAGGCTCCCTACAAGTTTAACTGGCAACAAGCATGGACGGGCTCCAGTTCTGAAAGTTTCTTCTTAGAAATAACTGGAAACAGCAGGGTTTGAAGTGGGAGGTAACTACTAAACTGTAAGGTGAGGGTTAATTTTTCATTCCTTAGAAGAGCAGTAAAGGCTGACTCGTTCCCTTCCACATTATGTGTGGTATTATTCATGGCAGCTGCAACCTATTTCTAATCCTAAATTCTGATAGTTTATTGCTGTTGTGGGAGAAGAAGGATTTGGTCCTTGCTCTAGAATTCCAGGTGTCGGAGAGATTTGCAAGAGCTGTGAAAAAGTGAAAAGTGATGCAAAGAATATGACATTTCTGGAAATATCATTTTGATTTTGGTCATCAGGGAAGAGGAATGGATGGTTAAGGTCATCTGCTGAACTGGCATTTCAGTGCTTGGGCAAGCAGAGAATTGAGCAGACCGACTTTTAAGAGTCACGGGTTAAATTACTGCTTTGAAGTGTGGCACCACCATATAACTTACAGGTCTGAGAACACCCTAGTTCTCTCCAGCCTACCTACGCTTGCAGATTTTATTCTCAGTTATTTCGCATCACATTGCTGACCTGGAGACAATGAACCACTTTGTCCAGTTCTAAAACTTCCTGCAGTTGCTTAGGGAAGTACAGTGGGATCCACATTGGAAGTGGAGCTGTAAGCAGTCCTCAAACCCCTGAATAAATCAGATGATGGTCATTACTATGGCAGCAGTCCACTGGACTGCAGAGGGTGAATCACAGCTTATCTATTCTCATCTCCTCCTTTTCCATGTAAAATAAGCCATAGAACGTCCCCGAATGGATTTCTGCTTCTAGGCTTACAGACTGAAGTGAGTATGTCTTTTAGAGACGCCCAATTTTAATATTCTCTGGTGATACAAAGTTCAGTGCAGTCCTTGCTTGCTAGCCCACATTACCTAATTTACCACAGTTTGTTGAAAATATAAGCCAATGTCTAGTCTGATTTTCTCCCACTTCCGTTTCCAGGCATTGGATCTTATCATAACTTTCTGCTAGACTGAAAACTGTGTTTTCGATAGTGCTCTTCCCCATGCAGATAAATGCAGATTGACGAACAACTGCCCCTTCGACCTTGTCTTTGGTAAGTTCACTGATGCTCCTGCTGCCTTGGGAGCGAAGCCCATATTCAGGTTTGATCGAGCAGCTCAAGCCAGGTTGGCGCTTCTCTACTATTGGCCTTCCCTCGCCTCTGATCACACCATCTAACTTCATACTTATCTATGATAGAAACAAACTCAAACTTGTCAGCTATCCCGATGGTCTTTCTAACACCAAGGATGTTTGCCCAGATACAGACTTTGTATATGGATGCGCTGCTGAAGACGAGGAGGAAATAGCTAGGCTCTTCATTCCTGGTTATGTTTATAAAATATAGTAAGTTCCAGACTCTAGTTACTACAACAAATTTATTAGCCAAGGTGACAAATTGCAACTTTTTTTACACACCTACATCTTGGGCTTATTTTTTTGCACCCTTTGTAGCAGGGGTTTCAAGAAGAGCTTCTTTCCTACCAGACGTGAGACCTCCGGCTCAGAGCGGGGCAGGATTTGGGTATTGCCCAAGTCTGCTCAGCCTGCACAAGAAATCAGAGTGTGGCCAGCAAAGAGAGGAAAAGGTGCTCTGTTTCTGGTGTGTGTGAAGAAGTTCTTGGTCCAGTTCCAATAAACTTACAGTTTAACAGCCAGTAGTGGTGACGCTCAAAGACATCAGCTCTCCTAAACCTCCTCAAGAAGAAGTTTTCTCCATCAGAAACACTATTAGCTTCACTCCAGAGCAGGCAGAGAGCCAGACAACAGGAATGAGGTGCAGAGGATCAGGATTCTGGCATCAGAAGTGGACAGTCTAGTTAATACGGTAACATTGCTGTACTGGCAGCATCTCCCATCCCATTCATGGTTACCATGTGCTCAGTCTTCCCTCTAGCTCCCTTCTAAACCCTCTCCCAAGTGGCTTCCTTGAAGTGTGGACAACTTTGCAGATTCCAATAGCAGGCACTCCCATATCAAGGCACTATAACTCCCATCTATTTTTCTTTTTCCATATTGGAGTTTCTCTCTGCTCATGATAACCACACTGTCAAATAAACAGCTCCTGTTCAGCTGAATATCTGCAATGAACATTGTTTCTCCTTTCCCAGAGATCCTGCTTTAGCACTGTGCAGTCGGGAATTCCCTCCTAAGCATGGCCTATATTTCCTTGCAGATGAATAGCCCTTCATTGCTGGCATTCCAACACGAATTGTTTGACTGTGCCAGCTCACCACGCAGCACAGATCACTTTATATCAATCTTCTGCTTTCAGCCTCATTTATCACTTCTCAGTTTTTCTGAAAACTCCATCAGAAATTATGTGACTCTATGTTTTTTACAGATTATTGATAAGAAAATATGGCAATGTGAGAAGAAAATACACCCCAGTTAGTCAGATCCTTCTATAAATAATCAGTGATAATTTACTACTTGGAATTAGACTTCAAGACCCAGCAGCTGATTTTAGCTTACACAATATGCATCACATTTTTATTGTTCTAAATCTCTAATTCAAATGTTTTTTTCAGAAAAGCAAATCAAACACTCCATAGGCTCTATTGCATCAACAATATTGGTTTTATCAACTAAATCTCTGTTTCCATCAAGTTAGCTTGGTAAGCCCTGTTCGACATAAGCCCAAGTTAATCAGTATTCATTAAATCTTCTTGTTTACCACTCAGAACAGGCCCTTCTGCAGTGCCAGAGCACTGCACTGCTGCTCGGTGTAGGCAGGACTGTAACTTCTTACACTCTTCTTGTGCAGGACTTTGTTCATTCTTCATAACAATGGCAAGGCTGATTATCACTTAGCAAAGTCTAAGTGAGGAGTTTTTGGTCATCTACTGTCATCTGGCAGAGAATAAGCTTCTACATTGTCTGATGTGTGTGTGATTATACATGCATATATTCAATATATTCCATTTGATACATAGAATTGCTATCTCGTTGTTAGATACTTTTAATAACTTCACCCAAAGATGCCTTTGAGGTTTGTGTGGCCCCTACCAGCATAGAAATACATTTTATATGTAGGATCTTCTTTCCTTACCTTTGCTGAGGTCTCCTAATGGCTTGAAACTTGAACACTTCAGGTTGAAATCCTGCAATATTTGTTTAGAAACCATGGGTAATACTCAGAATTCCTCTGCATTGATTTGTGCATTGCTGTGCTAAGCAAATCAAACCGTGGCCTTTGTTTCCTTCAAGTAATAGCATGGTAATAAGTTAATGAAAAGCAGAATGGAGAAGGGTGTGAGGGAATATTAATGATTGCTGTGTATTTGCATGTACAGAATATTTATATATTGCAATAATACTTGAAGTAATGCCTATTACTGGAATGTAATTTGCCATATGAGTCTGTAACGTAGGCATGTGCATATGGAGAGGGCAACAAGCCACGCGTGCAACCAAGCCAAGAGCACGGAGCCAAGTCAAGGCCCTTGGGACCAAGTCATGTATGGCAGCCGTTCCCAGCGTGGTGACACCATGACATTTTGGCTAGGGAGCTCCAGGGAGGGTCCCAGGACGGGCGAGGGGAACACACATCTTCATATCTTGTAACTCAGTCAAACTTAACAGAGGTTGGGACACACCAATGTCACTAATATCTGATATAGCCATGTGTGAAAATAGTAGATTCACGAAGCAATGGCTGGAGGGGTCTAATGTATGTCATTAGCTCCGGCCTCCTGGAGGAGGTCAGTATAGCCTGATATCATACAGGTCCATCAGAACCACTAAACTCTGCACAATTACCCTGCAGAAAACCCAGTGACTTGTGGTTGACTAAAGCGTAACTTCCTTGAAAGTATCCAGTTTGGATCCGAAGACACCAAGATCTGACACTACTTGGAGGACAGCTATGGATAAGTCATTTCTTGCCCGTTTGAATGTGTCTGGCTTAAGTTTGCAGTCACAGGGTCTTGTTCAGGCTGTCTTGGATAAATTAGAGCTCTTTAGTGTCAGGTTTTCTTCCTGTAATCAAATTTGTCACCTAAAACTATTGCATCCAGAACAAAATCTATGACAAGCAGAAGGAAATGATCAACCCCGTTGCTGCCAGTTTCATCAGAGACCAAAGATAAAGTGAACATGGAGCTTGTAATGGTAACATGGACAAAATATATATATCTATGGTGCAAAATAGTTCATCTGCAGCCCTGTTGTTGGTGTGTTCACTTTCCAGATGAAGTGCTCACTCTGGCATCCCAGCTAACAAGCCCAAGGACTGACTTTGCAACTAAATGGACCTATAGGGTTAAATCCCTTTAAAAATCTTTTGTTTTCCCCATTTTTTTTTAATTTTGGCAAAGACATTTAAAAATGCCATCCCATATTTTGTTGATTGAAACAGATTTCAAACCCTTTCCCAGAGGTAGCAAAAGGATCCCTGTTATTTGCCTTATTTAATCCAGCCTGGACAAAGCACTTCAGAACATATTGCAGAGAATAATCCTGTGTGCTCAGAAGCAAGACTAGAGCATATAGCTGAGCTCTGACTTCTATAGTTTTTAATACCCCCCTACACTGAGGTCTCACAGTTCTACAGAATGCCTTTAATATTGTAAACCAGGGAGAAAAAAGGAAAAAACCCACAAAATACCCAACGACTGAAATGCAGTTTGTCATAGGCATCTTGGTACTGGACACCTGGCATGTCCTGATACGTGTGTACACACTTCCACGCAAGCACCATGCAGCTGGTAAGTGCACTGACACTATCTGGGTGCAATACTGCGTCTTTGGAGCATCTTCGACTTCACGGCCATGGCTGTTTGAAAACAAGGTTTTTCTCACTGATTTCAGAACTTTTCCTAACCCAGTTGGGGAACCCGCATGCAGCAGAGCTGGGTTTTGTTAATCCACCTGCTTCACAAGGAAAATAACCCCCTGAAACTACTAAGTGGCTCTTGGTCTTTGTCGAAGAGCAAGAGCTTGTTAAAATGAAAATTGCCCTACTGAGAAACTCAGCGTAAAAGCAGGACGAGTGCAGAGGGCCTCGGCATGGGGCTGCAAGCGGCTCCCTGTGGTTCTCCCTCCCACTGGAGCCAATTCTGACCTGGGAACCTGCCCGAACTGCTAAGGGAGAAAACCCACACGCTGCACGTGACAAAGGGTTGGGTACCTCCTTTCTCCAACTGGACTTATTTTCCTTCTTCTTACCCAAAATAAGTCCTGTTGAGGGCCGCTTTCAAGCCCTCCTATAATGCAGCCCGACGAGCAGTATAGGATGGATCGTATTCTGCCTTTCTGCTGATTCTGGGGTGGTTTCTTTGACTATTTGCAGATAAGAGCTTGCTCCCGCGTAGTACAGCAATTCTGGCAGTAGAGGGCAGTTAGAATATGGACAAAACATAAAGAAATTCCTGAAACTTCCCTCAGAAGCTTTTGTTTGCCTCTAGGAAAACCTCAGTGCTGCCAAGTGTTCTGTAGTTTAAAACAGGCAGATTTTTAGCAGTATTTCCTTCTGTGGATTAGTTAATATCTCTGCTTTAAAAAGTTCATTTTGCTTTCTGTTTGCGTAAAATTTTAGTATTGCAAATAGTCTATTTAGATTTATTTTTTTGGTCCAGTGTGCTATCAGCAAAGCAGCAATATTTTATTATTATGCTGATACTAGGAGTAAAGGAAATCATTTTTCCTTAGAAAATAGTGGAAATAATTTTAATAATGTTTTAGGTTTTTCCAAGGTCAAGCGAACCCCGTCCAAAGCAGGGAAACTCAGTTATAGAAGTGCACAAGAGAGATACTGCGAAAGCAGTACAGAAATGTCCCCACTGAGGCATTTGGATTCCTCTAGGACAAAAGGAGGGTGCAGAGGAGCACTAATTCATCAGGATACTGAGCACGCTGCTCTGCTCTGACACGACTGGAAGGATTCCGGACTCCGAGGCTGCAGTTGCTGTGGACAGAGGGTCCCCATCCTGCTTGGGCCGCGGGATGCGTTTCCATTGCTCCCATTGGCAAACTGTGCTGTGGAGTGCAGGGACTGTACTTCACACCTGTGTAAACTTCACTGTAATCCTATCAGCTTAACCCACCGTGCGTTTCCTTAAAAGTGGCATTACTCGTACGAGGTTACTTATTCCAGGGTCAGGCTTGCATGGAACATTTGCTGTCATTTATTGAACCTCGTATTTGCAACAATAATTTGCTAAATATGAGAAAACATTGAGAGCTGGCACTGTGAAAGGGGACTAAGTAGGCAGCAATATTTTCCTCCCGTAGCTATTTGAAGGTGTTGGATCAGGTCCACAGTAGAATAAACTGATGCAGCTCCAGTGACTGAAATGAAACTCCTGTTTATTTAGAGCAACTAAGAACTGGTAAATTGTCTGTCAAAACACAGAAGTCAAACACTGTGGGTGGGTTCGAGTTATATTAAACTACTGCCAGGGCTCGCGGAGATTTAAGAATAGGGCAAGGAAAGGACCTTCTTTTCTAAACCTGCTTTCATATATAGTAACACAACATTTAAGAGGCTCATTATTTTTGTTTGGCCTGATTTCGGTGTTACTTGCAGTACTTCTACAACAGGCACAAAATCAACAGATTGATATTTCTGAAAGCACAACCTGGGATGGAGGCTCGGGATTACATGGAACACGTGCACCAGCTGACAGCCTGGCTTAGCAAGGCCTGACCTAGAGCCAGCAGCCGGCTTCCTCACTCAGCTCCTGAAGCTGGTCCAATGAGACACCTCGAGCAGGTTACCAGAATGACGATGGTGTCTCTATAGCACAAAATCCCTCCTTGCTCATCCTGCTGAAGCTCCCATAGACAGTGGTTCAGCCACACCACAGCTACCCTTCTGTACACTCATTCTGCAAACTGGGATTAGCTGTGTCTGGTTTGCCCGAATGCAGGGTTTGCACTCGCCTACTGTTGTTGTAACACTCAAAGAGAAAAAAAATAAAGAAAAAAAAGAAAAAAAAAAAAGATTATTAAGAGAAAGATGAATGAAACTGAGGATCTCCAGCAGGAGAAGGAGCTATCAGGAAGAGCAAAGCCTTGACTATTCCTTGTTCAGTTTTGGTGGAAGACACTGAGAGGTGGTGGGGAGTCTGCTGCATCTGATGCTGCAAGAGCTGCCCCTGTTACTGGTTGTCACACTGTGTGCAGCTCCATCCTCCAGTGCCCTCATGGCACAGCCAACACGCCTATGCCTTCTACCACACTGTTTTTACCAAAAATTTAGCAACAGCTTTCTTCTCATTTCCTGCTTCTCTACATCTTCTGAATCGAGGGTGTTGAATGAGGCAGAAGGAATTATCACTAATCCAAAAACAGCCAAGTGTCTGTTTTCCTCGGTGTTTTCCAAGGTAACGGAACACGATAGTCATCAAAGACCTTCCCATTCAAAACCTGGAGCAACAAGAGAAAACAGCCGCTGGAAAGAAGGGAAGTGACTTCCATTAACCACCCCTCAGGCCGGTGCAGTTGCTGCCCCAGATGCTCATTCCCGCTCCCCGCGCGTGGAGCTGAGCGCTGCTTATCACATGGTTAAGATTCAACTCATAAAAACACGTCCGGGCGGCTGGAATTTGCCCTCTGACCTGCCCGCCGCGCCGGGCGCCCCCGCTGCGGAGCTCGGGCTTTGTCCTGCCCGCAGCCCCCTGCGCCGGGAGCGCCGCTCCGCGCGAGCCCGAAACCCAGCCAACAGCAGGGACAAATCTGCATGTGCGTATTATATATATATATATATATATAAAAATACAAATGTATATAGGTACATAAAATTTTTATGTTGCCTCCCTCCTGCACCCAGAGAAACATCAGAATTCTCTGGATTTTGCCATTTCACATGCAAATATATTTGTGCAGGGCTGCCCAGTCCAAAACCTGGTCGGAGCAGTGAATTATTCAGTCTGCCAAGTGTTTCTTTCCCTTTAAACTCTGATTTTGCACTGCGCAAAGGCAGGTATGTGAGCAGGGGGCTGGGATAGGTACCACCCTGCTCCCGTTCTTGGGACTCGTGTCTGTGGAAGGGGTCACATCTGCTCGTGCTGGTTATTTGATGCCGTATGGTAATAGTGCAGTGTTGTATCTGGATGGGACATAGCAAGTTAAGCAAAATAAACCTGCTAGCCTGTCTCCCCAGTCCTATATTAAAATAAAATAAAATAAAATAAAAAAGGTGTTTTTGTTTTGTAGAGTGAAGAGCCGTTATTAGTGGTGCAAAAAACCCTCCAGTTGAGGGTTTCAAGTGGTAGCTCTGTGTGTGTATGTATAAAACTAACCAGCCAGGGAGTTTGCACTGGTAAATAGGGCGCTTTACACACACGCAAACCCGTGTATGCACACACACACATCCAACCAGCTTTTAAGTAAAAATAATACCCCGAGACTAGAAGCTGAGCCCAGTGTTAATCTATCAGGCATGCAAATACAGCGTGGTGCAATCTGAGGATAACTCTACTGCACAATTATGAGATTATATCCTCTTTAGAGGGTATAATTATGCCTCCTCTATATATCTTATTTAGAAGGCATAACGCCTCTCCCCTTAAAATGAAAAAAATAGTACATAGAGATGTGGTGATTTCTGCTGCTATCTCATAAAAGAAGGTAGATTTCAGAGGGCTTTTGTATGCAGGATGTTTGGGCTTCGAGGAACAAGGCTGGGCTCCTGGTGCATTTTGGAAAAAATAATAAAAAAAAGTCACAACCTTGGTGGGTTTTGGCGAGAGGATGCTACAGCCTGTAAGATTCCTCCAAATTCATTTTCACAGATGTCTTAGTAATGACTGTTTGACAACTTAAATTAAACATGCCAGTCAGTAGCACCAGGATGGTTCCTTGCCATGATAATATTGAAGGCGCCGTTAAAACAAAACTCCCTTCGCGTTTAACACCAACAAGGGACGGGTGCAGGTGCTGCAGGCGCAGGGGTGCAGCAGAGGTGGTAACAAGGCAGGACACGTTTTGTCAGGAAGGCACCAGCTCACTTAGCGTTTTGTTCCCCGTTTTGCTGAGCGATCTGATCCTTCTCGGCTCGGATCAAACGACTGCTCATTTTGGGTGCTGCTGCCCATTGTCTGTGTCCGGCACGTGTGACGGCCCCTTGATAACAGGCACCGTCATGAGCACAAGGCCCTTTCCGTCTGTTTCCAGAGGTGTGAGGAGCCTCGGAGCTGCACTCCTTGCCGTGGAGCTGAGGTTGCTGCAAGCCTAAAGATAAATCTGCAAATCTACGTGGCTATTCTTTATCATTGTCACCGGCTTAGTGGTGGTCTGCCATTTTTCTTGAAAGCCGGACACCAACTGCTGGCCAGAAGGATTTTTCACGGAATTCTTTGTACTTTAAATAAACTACTGCTTCGAGAACTGCCAAGTGTTCCTCATTCATCTTCGGGACACAGAGCTTTGTGTATATCTTTGCAAGCCTTGACTCTGTGAAATGTTTGTCTCATCTCTCTGCCATCTAGAGCAGTCTTTGAACTCACTTCAGGTTTATTGATGGTCTTGACTAAATTAATGCAGATGTAACTTTCTTAAAAAGGTTTACACTAGGTCTAATTGTATGCAAAATAAATCCTCATTAAAGGAAACCCGTCGTATATTCTTCCTCTCTTGTTCTAAAAGGTCTTTCTGGACTTAATCAGTAAATGTTGTTGAAAGTAGGGGAGAGGGAAATTGTTGTTTTCTTTGGCATTTCTCATTTTAAAGGCATATGCATCTGCTTTTCCCTGTGGAGGGGGAGATAATGTGATAACCCTCTGATTACATCCACAAGCGGAAGCCGATCGGCTCCTCTCGTGGTTCGTTTTCCAGGGCAGGTTCCAGTTGGATTGTGCTAATGCACATATTCATGAATCTCTCCAAACAGGATTCACGGCTCCCCAGGGACCGGTTGAGTATGCATCATTGTTTCAATGAAGTATCTTCATTATAAAACAGAGGGACTATAAAAGGTGAATACCATTTGCCTCGGCCTAATGTAATCTCTAGTTTGACTTTCTTTCACGATCGTGATTTTTAACAGAATCAGAGAGAATGACAGAATTTCAAATGAAATATTACATGAAATTAGATACATGTGCCTTGATAAGAGGAATATTTTATTTTCTGCTGTTTTATTAAAATATGGAAAAATAAGTATCAGTGAAATTTAAAAAAATCCTCAGGATGCCGTATGTGATTGAGAGCAGCTCAGGGGGATTTGGGATCTCCAGAGGAACACAGCTTACTGCAAAACTGCACTAAAATAAAGTGGGACTTACAGACCTCAGTGCTGAGTAAAGGAAACACCTCTAATGTTCAGGAGAGAAGGCAGCCGACGGGATCGGCACTGAAATCAATCACAATAAGTATTTTGCTCATCACAAAGAATGAGGTGACATAAATGTCTCTCTAGGCTTTTAATTATTAGTCAGGCTTCACGTTATTTCACTGTATAATTATTTTTAAAGGGTCCAATACTTTTATGTATTATAATATGAACACTGCAAACAGCCATTAACATTGCATTCGGATATAATGGGAAAAAAATGTTACAGAATTATCCGAAGAGGCTTCTTAAGGCAGGGAGCATTATGGTGAAGAAGTACAACCACTTTGCTGCAAACAAATGTTTATATTGAGATGCGGTAAATATTGAAATATGTTTATATAATGGAGGGATAGATGCATACTTATTCATATATATATATAAATATATAAACGTAGAGATGTGGGGGTTCTTGAGACTGTGCTCTAAGTGTCACAGCAGGGTGGTTTCAAGGTGGGTTGCAAGCAAAGGAAATGCATAAACGTGGAGATAGGCGTGATCCTTGCTAAGGAGTCTGTGATCCGAGCGGGGCACAGACAGCTCTGTTCACATATAGATAATATAGTCTGTAGGTTGAAGGTCCAATGTTAAAAGTATTAAAATAATATTGGACTGTTTTATTGTTTTGCTTTTTATTCTAGAAAAAACAACATGGTATTCAAGGTAAAATATTGACGAGGATATCCAGCACTGGGTGGCCTTGTGACTCCAGATAGCTCTGCATTACATTAGAAAATGCCTCATATTTTAGTTTGCTTTCACAGTATAAAATTCATGCCTGTGTATAGGAGCAAAGCGTGGCCTATGGCCCACTTAAATTCCACTCAAGCTGTATTTGGAAAGCTTAAGTGGGGTTTATATAGTGAATAGGACTTTTCCTGGCATTTTGATCTGTGATGGATTTCTCTTGTTGTAGCAGTGGTGACACAAGTCATGTGTTCTATAATGACACCAGATTTATGAAAAGCTGTCATGGTCAAAGCAGTCACATGCGCGCGCACACACACAAACACACACACAAAATCTGGTGCTACATCATCAGCGGTTGGAAGAATTACACATATTTCACAGCTTGGTTCAACGTCACCAGGTCTCTGACAGCAGAGAGCTGGCATTTGTAGCGTGACAGGGAGTTTCCCGTCATCCCCCTCCTCCTCCTCCTCCAAATTCTGTTTTATTGAGTATCTTGGCAACTAGACCTTGAAATATGCTTTGCTCTCAATTACTGTCTTTTACAAGGCAAAGCATCGATGAGAGCTCCACACCACGTTGCTCCTCCGACTGGTGCTGTCACTGGGGCAAACCGGTACCTGCAGAACCTACCTGCACTGACGAGATGCGAGAACGTTCTAGAAAGCCTAGGAGGTCGATGATAAAGTGAATGATCCGTTCCAGAATTCCTGCCAGGATGAGGGGAGGCTGCTCTGGGTCTGTCCACAAGTGCTCAGGGTGTTGCAGCCCGTGGTTACCCCCGGGAAGACCTCGAGATGATGACGGAGCTGACGCTCTGGAGACAAGATGCAAACGCATCGGTTTGAAGTGAGCAGAGTCCATTCTGCAAAGGGCCTCACTAACAAATTATTCTGGTGTATATGTTGTTTCCATATAGATCTGGCACTCCTTGGGAGATATACTAAGTAAATAGACACTTAACCGTAGACTTAAGCATCATAGGGACAAAATAGACATGAATTATGCAAATGTAAGTATTAGAAAATATTTGATTTTTGTGTGTGTGTGTTTGTTTTCTGGAAAGAGCTTTGGAGAATGTATCATGCCTGAGAATATACTAGACCATTATCTCTCTTTTATTTCCTTGACCACTTAACCATGTCAGAATAAACTCGGTAACAAGGTCGCAAGCAGCACATTGATAATGCTTGGGAAAGGTGTGCTTAGAAGCTGGTCTCTTACCATTTTAGCTATGTTGATCTTTGTGAATTTTAGGAGTCTCTTTCTGTGCCCCTTTTAGCATTCTGACTTGTTCATTTTAACTCTTCAATTTCTGGCGTGTTTAGGTATAGGCATTTAGAATTTGATTTTAGATTGTCTCACTTTTAAATACAATCCCATGTATGACAGAAAAAGAAACTCATCCGGATAAGCAAAATGCAAACCATGGTAGCACATGACTAGCACCGTGACACAACGGCAGCAGGACTACCATAGCAGATCTACGTTGATGGACTCAACCGCGTACTGGTGTTTACCTCCATGGCTGCAGGACAGGAGACTGTTTCCTTGGGAGGCAGTCAATCAATCAGTCAATCAGACTTATTTAGATGAAGACATCAGCAGAAAACCATCTCCAAAGATAAAATGAGAGCAGTTGCAAAGGCACCAGAAAATGGTTGGGTTTGTTATAGAAATAACCCATGAGGAATTGTGAGGGAGGGAACTAAAGCTGGTACTCAGAAGCAGTTATGGAAATCCAAAGATGAGCTTCGGTGAATAACATAAATGCCCATATGCTCCTTGCCCATATGCCTGTAATATAAGTGCTACTGTTGTCTTCACTCTTTAATTTCTCTGATATGTTGTATTCCTCTTGTTCACTAAAAAACATGCTACAAATAAGTAAAGGCTTTTATTACCAGCGGAGTGACAGGACAATATAATTATCATGTCAACATAGCATAGGCAACATAGCATTTTGCAGTAACTCAGTAAATAATTTATGTCATCGCTGTACATTTTTTCATAATAACTACTACTTTTAAATGCACATTAGTGTCATGAAGACATCATAGGAGCTTGCAAAGTGCATCTTACATAACAGTATAGTGGGGACCATGGAAAGGTTCCTCTACCCTTGGGCACAGGTGGGACCCAAGCGCTGCAGAAGTCCGAGTTGCACCGAATGCGAACGTCCTTGTCCATGGAGTCAGCGAGGGGCGACGTCCACGTGGGGCTGCAGAACGCACTGCTAACACGATGCATCAAAAAGGACTCCTGGTCGGCCGGGTTTAGTACGGGGCCGATCATCCGAGAGATAGAGTGAATCAATGTGGATCAAACCTCTTCTGAAGGGATCTCAGAGGTCAAGTTGGTGGTTAAGTCACTGTGATTGCTCAGCTCAGGGCTCCGTGCAGAGACCTGCCGATGGCGGGGCTGGCGATGGGGATGCGAGCGGAATGGGACAGAGCCCACCAGATCCACGCACAGACATCGGCTTCGTCGGAAGCACGATCCGAAAGGGAAATCTCGATGGACGCGTTGTCATAACTCGGCTTGCCACCCTTTCCTTCCTCTGGTAGCAAGCTTTGTTGCAAAATTAAAGATAGAATCAATTGTGGTGACATATATGTATTTATGACATAAAGGACAAAAAATCCTCCTTTACAATTGATTCAGCTCATTATGAGTAATATCATTGCGATTAATACCATGAGTAATATTGTTATAAGACAAAGTCAGATCTTGTTCAAAAGTTGTCATTATGGAATAAAAATCTAAAATTAAAAATCAAGTGGAAAAAATCTCAGCTGCTTTTTGCTAATTTCTCAATATTCCAAGGGACCAGGGAAGCAGATCTGCCACTTCATGCAAGAGTGACAGGAGGACTAAAACATCAGAGGAGCGCAGGAACACAACGGCGAGCAAATTATATAAATGCAGGAACGGAAGGTGTAGGTTTGCTTATTCTTTTTATAGGTAAGAGTCTTTGGGATATCACATTTTAATCAGTAACAAAAAATACATCGTAGGCACAAAAGTGAGTCTTTTCTTTTCCTGAAAGAGGACATATGTGAAAGAAGAAAAGGGAAGAGGAAAGTAAACATTAGGTTGAACAGTTTTCCGAAAAACAACACCCTTTGCATGCAGTAGTCCTGATACATTCATATGCTAAAAGAAGTGGAGGATTCTTTTGGATTATCCATCTTCATTTAGCAAAGAAGCCAGAGACTACCACTAAATAAAAAAAAGAAAAAATAAAAAAGGGAGAGAGAGAGAAAGACAGAGATGTAGAAATAACAGATAACAGTTTGGATAACAATTTATTCTTCCTTTATATATATTCTCTCTTTCCCCATCTCTCTGGAAGGCCAAAGCAAGTCATAGCTGTAGGGCTTTTTTATAAATCATTCTTCAAACAAGAAAAGTGACACATATTGGTTATTTATCAAACTCTTAGTATTTTTGTCTCTTTCTCACTACAGGCAGGATATTATACAGCGTACACAAACATGTATATAAAGCAATCTCAAACAGACACATGCAGTGCTACACTATGCAATTCTGTGAAATAAAAAGGAATGCTAGTAAAGTATGTATGAAATAAAATATAATTAGGAAGTGTGCAGACATATATAAATTCTCTGAAATTTCTTATAATACTGGAGGATAAATGAGCTGTTCTTGCCTTCTGTGCTCCAAGAGAAGGCATCAAGCAAACCCCTTGGAGCTGGATATTGTGCTTTACTATTTGCACATCGTCTCCTTGTGCTGGTGGGTCAAATAACAAGGCACGGGCTCCTAATGGCTCCTTTTCCTCCCTGGGAGCAGACCTTTCTTCTTACCTTGTCCTATTAAAAGTTGCATTGATGACAAATAAGTCACAGATATCAAAAATAAATGCAGTGTGTTGATTGAAAGCTCCATCTGGCTTATCTGGCACCCGTTCCGTTTGATGATTATGACACAGGCTTCAGTAACATCAAAGTCGTGTGTCTTCTTTAAACTCGGGGAAGAAGAAAGCGCTATGTGTGTCTTACACATGCAGCCGCACACGGGCTGCTATTTTTGCACGCAGAGTGAGTCTATTTCAATAACAAATCAGGCTGTGGTAGCTACAAAGTCAGGAAAAGCCATAACATAAGGAGTTCACTGAGCCCTGTCGGCGAGTAGCTGGTCTGTCACCCGCACGGAGGAGCTTGGAGTTATTCTGGTTTTAAGCCTTCTATCCAGTTATTTCCTTGGCTCCTAAGGCTGGGGCTGTGGAGCATCCGGACTCCAGCGTATTTCCCCCATACCAATGCCAGTCCCCAAGGAAGGGGCAGTCACTTCATTAACACCAAAAGGAGCGACGCATCCTCTGCTGCCGAGCAGCCTGTCAGAAAGAGGCTCCGTTTGGATTTTGTTATACCACCTAATGGCAACTGCTGCCGCAGCGAGCTGGATAAGTGTCTCCAAACAGGGAGTCCAAGGTAAACTGCATCGCTTGCCTCCACTTGCCCTTGCTCTCTGCCTCCGCGTTCCCGGGAATCCTTGCAAGCAGGAGGAATCCTGTCCGCATTAGGCAGAGGCGGCACAAACGAGGGGGAACGTGGCCCTCTCTGCGGGGAGCGTGACACGAATTCAGCTCTCGCGGAAGCCCTTGTAGTTGGGAGCTGAATGCGAAGCTCCTTCCCACAGGATAAAGGCAAAGAAAGGGGAGAGCAGAGACGCCCTGACGGGTCCGCACGCTCTTCCGGCACACTTCCCGTTGCAAGGCCTCTCATGCGGCTCCTCGCGCACATACCTGCTTTGACACACACTGCCCAGCTCAGCTAAAGCTTTCATAATTAAAAAGAAAAAACAGGAAACTAGGTGAAATTCCAGTGCAGGGTGGCTATCGGAATGCGCAGGAACAACTTTGCTCTGCAGAGAGGGGTAGGAATGGCATAAAAATGTCTTTCTCACACGTGTTCTGGATTGAAAGCCTTCAGGAGGCAAAGATTTTTCTAGATTCCTACTTTCTGTTCTCCCCATCAATTAGCAAGTGCTGAAACCAACTGTATTAAAGCTGGGGCCATTGGTGCTGGGTTTGTTTTACCCTTCCCTACGCCAGGCTGCTCCACAGGGTGGTTGGGGAGAGGATGGCGCTTCACAGCCGCTCTCATTTCATTCATGCTACTTGGCCCATCTCTAATCACAATGCACCAAACCACCTCGGCAGCTCCTACAACCAAGCTATCAACGTGACCTTGTCATCTCAATTTTTCACACATTTCCTTTGCTTTTTTCCCCTCCCTGTGCCTGTGTACCATATCGCACTAAAATCTCATCTCTCCAGCCTCCTGCCATGGGCTACTAATCTGTAATACAGCTCACTCGCAGAAATGTCAAGCAGGATGAAAAAGGTAAAACTCAGAGAAGAGAAACTCTTGGCCAAGGCTCTCCCGTGGAATTCCCGCTGGTTCCTGGTTGTTCCTGGCGCTGCCGCCCGGACAGGGCGAGCAGGTTGGGGCTTTGCCTATCCGAGTGACCCGTGGAGAAGAACCATCAGCACCGGTGCTAACATGAGAGAAATGAACATACTGCAGACACAATATTCCTTCTCCATCATGAAAAACAGGGGCAGTTTGCAGGATTATTCTTCTAAAATTCCCTAATCCTCATTCCTTTTTCCTTAACTCTATGCCGTTCCCATTCCCTGAAAATATCAAAGCCCTCCAGATTTCCCCATCTTCTTATCTTCACTATGACAGCAATGCTTATCCAAATGGGGACAAACATGCAATCAATCTGGCCTGATATCGTCTGAAATTGAGTCCAGATACTTGAGCAAATTATTTCTGATCATTCCATTCTAAGGTAATAGAAAATCATTAATCGTATGTGGAGTAAATTAGAACAATTAGTGAATTAATGAAAGCAATGATTTGCTCCCAGGCTTTTATTCATAGGAAAAAAGCAACTAAATTTATCTAAGAAATCGTTCTGAATTACTTGCTCAGTTTCAGCTATCCGTACTCCCCGCCAGTGCTTAGAGCAATCCATCAGGCTTCCAGCTCAGCCTGATCCGGCTTCTCCAAACAGCATGTGCCACAAAGCGATGACATGTGCAGTGAGTGTTTTCTCTAAAGCTCACACCGTGATCCGGTTAGAGAACTGAGGGGCTGCCTTATGCCCAGAGCCTCTCGTTTTCTGACCAGTCTCGCTTCCACCGAGGCCAAGCATTTAAGGGCGATAACACACGCATACACAGCGTGCTTTATACCCAGTATGAACTTTATCAGTGACTTTCTATATGGCAGAAAGGGACTTCTCCTTTACCTTTGTCCATGTTTATGAAAGGACAGTAATCTTCATCTACTGTGAGGGTAAGAAAATAGAGCTTGCCAAAGCATCAGATGAGACGTGGGTTTCCATCCCTGTCCATTTCTCTCACATGAAAGGCCCGTGGAGCAAGCAGAGCGTGCTTTTGTTGACCAGCACAGATCAAAAAGGCAGATTATATTTGTCCTTCAGCCACCAGACCGATACTCTCAGTTCTGTTAATATTCTGCCCTCATTTGAACTGGACACTTTGCAAGTATCAATAATGCAAGTTGGAGGGCTGCACTATCACTCATCCCGCACTGGCCTCTTCTTCTACAAAATTAAATCAAGTCACAATCAAAGGAGACACAATCTCAGCCAACAGGCAGAAAATCTCCTCTAGCTTTGCAGCGATTCTCGGTGAAATATTTGAAAATATTTATGTTGGCAGCAGTGACTGATCCGCACTGCGAGAGCAGCGTTAACAAAGCACTTCCACCCCGTGGAGACATAAACAAAGTGCTGGAAGCCACTCATCATATCGCGCACCTTCCCGCTCCCTTGACAGCGCATCTCCCGAAACAGAATGTTGTTTTACAGGAACATCCCAAAGTGCAAAAGTAACTAATAAAGCAGTGACAGTCCCACTGTTACCACAAGGACTAGGACCAATAACGCGTGCACCCCTATTATTTATGAGTGAGCAGAATATATGTAGCTATCAGAGCCCTTTCTTAACATCGCAGATTGGGTCAAGAATAGATTCGTGGAGAAAGCTCAGTCTATTTCTCTGTCTCAGACTATTTCCATGATGAATGTTCCTGCAGGATTCAGATGATTCAGTGGATCAAGTACAGAAATGTCAGCTCTGACCGGCTATGTCAGAAAATGCTGTTCTCTACCTTAGTTCACTGCTGTATCCGCCGAGTTCAACTGCCGCCTTCCTGGCAGCGTTGCAATAGTCAGAACTGTCTGCGATGCAATGTCACTGAATGCGTCCCTATTTAAACTGTGAGTATAGGAATATTCACAGGTGAGATGGGCACTCCTTGCACATAAAAGACTTGTGCTGCAAGCACGGTAGGAAGCACTAACTATGGTAAAGTAATTTATTCACAGCTGAGAAGTGGTCTCTGAAACAGTGAAGAGAAACAGCATCTTCCTATTCTGAAATACATTTGATTGTGGATTTCTAAGCCCGCAAGCACAACAGATGCTGCACTAATTTGACATCCCAAGCAGCAGTTTGCGAGGAGGGAGGCCTTCCTCCACGGCAGACGCAGAGGAGGGCAGCAGAGCAGGTCCATGTGCCAAGGACCCCGTTCCCCAATCTGAGCTCCCGTCTGCACCCGGGTCTGGCCTTAGGGAACACAGCCCAGGGAGGAAGGCTCCTGCCCTGGAGCCTCCTCCTCCTCCTGCAGAATCCTGCTGTGGTCTGAACATAGGAGCCAAATTCGCCCAGTTAGACGAGTGCAACAGCTGGTAACGGCAGCCACAAGGTGTAAGCATGTTCATGATACTCAAGCAAAGCCTGACATCCATCACAACTGAGACATAGGAAATGCTAAAGCCTGAAATTTATTTCCATTTAAGCTTTTATACACCCTTTAAATAGTGTCTTTTCTTTTTTTTCTTCCTAACTTCTGTTCCTTTCTGTTTCTTTCTTGCCATGATATTTTTATTCCACTACCAAAACCTTCTTTCCCTCTTTCACCACGCTCAAGCAATGTCCAATGCACTTCCGTATGTTCTCACCACTTGTGGTTCATTTCAGATCTGCCTCTTTGGCTAGAACATGCATAGATTTTCTTTCCAAATATATTTGTAATATTTTTTGTAATTTTGCATGTCTCCCTTTGTTGCCTCCTCCAAAGCAGTACCTGGTCCTCTATGCTGAAGATTTTAAAGACAAGCAAGGTAGAACAAGTCTCTGTTTGCCTCTCTTCACTCTACAAGTGAATAGCTGAGATGCACATTAAAAGGAATAATGTAATTTAACCACTTTATGCTGTTTAGTGACCTGTTTTCAGGGACAGTGGACACTATTTGCATTCGGGCTGCATTCAGGGACCCTCTGGGAGGGATACACGCAAGGGCAGCTCCCTGCGTCCGAGCGCTTCCGAACACCTCCGCTTACCACGTGTCCTCAGCTGGATGCCTGCAGCTCTGAAGAAAAGAGATGTCTCTTCTGTCAGCGCAAGCCCTGCCTTCGCGAACACGCTCCGCACGCTGCCGAGACTCGGTTCCCGTGGCGGGAGAAGCGTTTCCAGCGCCGGACACGACTGTCAGCCCCTCACAGGAGCCGCGCTGACGGGTGGTTCTCGCGCAGACAAGCACGAGTGCCCTGTTCGCTGCGGATCCGATGCGGCCGCGGACACGGAGCACTCCAAGACTTGACTCGTGTTCTCCCAGACCACAATATTTAACACTGAGGCTGCCGTTCCGACAGCCGAGCTGACAAACAGCTCACGGACGGCGCACGCAGTAAACAACCGCAGAGTCTCCAGACATTGCCAGACTGGAAGAGTCAGTATTCTTATCCTCAGAAATACAGTTTGTTTTCATTAATTTTTGCTTTTACTGCATCCCGAGTGATATCAGTATTGATTTAAATTAGGAATGTTACTCATTATAACATCATGATCTCTGAAATTATCATGATTTTAACTTTTTTTTTTTAATTTGGCTTTACAAAATTACAGCCCTAGTACTGTTTTAGTTTATGTATATACAGTTGTGAACATTATTCTCAGTCATTTGACACACCACACCATAAACTACAATATTTGGGCACCATTATTTCCCAAGTGCAAATGGACAAAGACACCTATACTGCAAAGCCGCGAACTCCAACACTGACTTCCCTGAACACAAGCCCCTAATGAGCACCCTTCAATAAGCCACATGGCAGCCAGGATGGTAATTCCTGAAGAAACCCCATTCCCTCAAAGAGGAGACGCTCTGAAATGATGCTATATATCATTACTCATATGTATTCTCATCATTTCATCATATCATGCATGTACTACACTTCTGCCCCGAGCACCAGAACCGGGGTCTGCCTGGCACCCTCGAACCCAGTCTCAGTCTGACACTATGAGCTTAAAAAAGTGTCCCCTATCCATATCCAGTCTGAGAGTGATGGTCTCACCATCCTCAATTACAGGCAGCCAGGACAGGCATTAGGTCCCATCTCCATTTTCTTCTACCCAAAAGCCATTCCTCGCTCTAGTCTAGACATTTACTGTATTTCGTAATTTTTGAGGAGGATTTTTGGTGTTTCTTCGTTTCTGCTGAAGTTTGACCATGGCTTCGTGGACCAGCCCTCCCGGATCAGCACCGACCCACTGTGTGCCGGCCCCACTGCGTGGGACTCCCAAAGTGCCCCGAGAGCTCTACCGAGTACATGGGATATATTTATTTTGAATTTATGGAATATCTTCTCAAGTGTCAAATTCCGAGAAGGGAGAACCATTGTCACTGTGACTACGTATAAAACACATAGCAACACGGGGAAAAGAAGTGCTCCAATCCTGTGATTTTAATAGCCTGTGTATAATGTTTTCAGGCCAAATACAGGTAACATGGGCAATTTCGAATCTAATTGACTTACCTGCAGAAAGCTCCTGCTGGCTGCTTCCCAGGAGGCGCAACGCTCCCACGAAAAGGTAGGCTGGAATGGAGGGGTGGGAAGAGAATTTTTATGGTCTTTAAATGTGCCTTAAGCAAAGATTTACAAAACCCAACCTGATGCTGTCTGTCTTCTTAAGAGATACATCTCCCATGAAACCGGGGCTTTTAGTTTACAGATCTCAGAAGAATGTGGGAATGTGATAGCCTGCATCTCTGCGGGGACCAATTATTGCGAGATGTGTTTTTGGCACAAGCAGAAATGTCTCGGTCGCAGCGTGTGGAAAACCCGGCAGTGCAATCTGTGCGGCGCACGGACGCTGCTCCCCGGCGCGGGATCACCCGGGTTCCGTGTGCGTTCCCTAATGATCTCCGGCAGGATGCAGAAACGCACGGGCGGCTTTACAAGACGCCCAGCAACGCGAGGCTGCTGCACCGCAGCGCCATCCGAGCCCTCGCTGTGCAACCTCCCCTGCCTTAATGATGCTCTTAATGGCTACGTGCGCTGAAATGGAGAGTTTCAACACAAAAAAGCTGAGTTTTGGCTCGGTTTTTGTCCTTTTAATTTTTTAAAATTAAATAAAGAGAGAAGCAAGACTCCAGAATGATTCTAGATACAGAAGATACAGGATTTTTTTTTTTCACAAGAATGAGTCTACTGTGATTTCTTTTATAGTATTCCCTTGAAGTCCTGAGCCAGATTCTGTCCTAGAAAAACTAGTTTTATTTCAGAATATGTTTGTGTGTGTGTCAGTCTAAGAGACAGTGAGAGACTGCAGCAAATTATATAATTTACTTGAGGAAAAATACATGCACAGTATATTTCCTTCCCACTTTACCAAGTGTGTATTATTAAGGGCAAGCAATTATCAGATAAAACAAACCAAATAGTAATGTTTTTAAAATTCTCTAGTCACTAATTAAAATTTACAAATAAATATAACTCCCTGGAGCACTTTGGAACACAACTAGTTCAGTTTTCTAAGAGATCATCACACCATCTATGTGTAACTGCTTTGGCAATTACATGTTTACTGGCAAAAAACTAATCAGAGCAGAGTATATGGCCAAAGGAAAGGGAATATCTTCACTGACAGCATTTGAACTATCTTTCAGGAGAGTTTCATCAGGTGTCATAGCACATTTAATTCATTAGTTACATTTGTTTTATTTTTTTTTGAATGTCTGCTTTTATAAATATTTTATATCACTTCAGTCTAATGACAGGGTTTAATTTTATCTATACAGTATATCAATTTCACTATACTTTTTATTTTAACAACTTGAGGACTCATATTACAATTAGAACGTCTCTTTGTTCTCTCAGCCTGATTTAAAGCAAATTGCCCTATGTACTACAGTGATTTTGAATGTATTAAAAGTTTTAAAAATTGTGAATTATGTGAAATATTCTAACAGTTTAAGTTTAAATGATGCAATTAGCCAGTTACAACTGGAACTACCAGGCCTTATTTAAAATAATGAGGTCTGACAGTTATGGAGCCTGAATTATTCATTGATAACTAGCTTTTCCTCTTTCGCAAACCATTGCTAACATTAATAACAGAGGTGTAAGTGCGATAACAAAAGGGTTTGACATTGGGAATACAAATACAAAAGTGCTAAATTCCACTTTAATTAAAATTACTGCATTAGTAATATTTTTGAAAGGAAAATCATTAGGACTAGTATTTTCTAATACATTTCAGCATTTGTTTCTGTAGGAAGTCACTGGTTAAAGTGATAGTGCTTGATCGCTAAAGGTATAGAACAACACCTTTAAAGTACAGTTAATTTGTGTAAGCGTGTCGGTTTAAGAATTATTTCAGAAGTAAATGTAGAGCTTTCTGCTGTGCATCTGCCATGGTCACAATCCTCCAAGCGCATGGGAACGTCCCCGAGCACAAGGTGCAGGTTCCTGATGCGGCTGCTCTGCCCGGGCCGTCCCGCTGCTTCCTTGGTCATGGCCATTCCACCAGCCTCGAGGATGGCAGCTTGGAAAGGAAAGGAAATAAACTCCAAACGTGCCCACAAACATCATTATCCAGTTCCTAAAATTATTTTCGTGAAAGCCTCAGTTCTCATGAGCCAGTTGCTGGCTAAAGGTCTAGATGCTTCTGTTAGAATTGGTAAAAAACAAACCAGAGTCTCTGCATAAGGCAATCCGATAGTAAAGACCACATTTATCTACTGTATTCATTGAATATATGAATATTCGATATTCATATGCACCTGGAACTCTTTTATGAAACAACACAGAGTTATACAAGTGCAGTAGCAACTGGTTTATGTCTTTATTCTCCCTTGAAATAGCTAAAGTGAAGTGAAATGCGTAATTCCTCTGGAAGTGGGACACGCCGAAGCAGTGACTAATCCGCAAGTAGGAGTGACTGATGTTTGTCTAAACTCTTGCTTACCATAACAGATCGCATTGAATCATTTATGATAGCAAAAAAACAGGGGTCTGAAGCAAACAGAAGCCTAGACTTAATTTGGGCTGACCTGTTGCGTTACTGTAATTACACAACTCGGCAACACAATTATGTAACTGACTTTCAGAGCAGCATGAATAGCGGGAAGCATTTGCAAAGCCTACAGGGGTTTAGTCCCCAAACAGTTGTCAGGACTTCCTGCACCTAACTTTGGAGTTCCTGAAAAATCACCGCCTAAATGTGTATTTTAATAAAGTGTGCTTCTATTGCATTGCATTGCTGTACCGTCCCCCCGTGCAGGGAGATCAGAGAGGTGAAGGTCAAAATAAATGCTATAGAGATATCGAAGTCTTCTCCACAAGACTTTGAAAAGCAGAATTTGAAAGATGACTATTTTTATTAGTGCAGATGCATACAATATAACCTGATTTTTTTTGTGCAAATGTCAATTATGGTATACATATTGTTCACTGAAGATTATGTCATTGGTCAAGAGGGAGGAGAGTCCCCAAATGAATGATTAATAATCAATGCGTCTGGGCTCTGATTTTATTCCTCAGAAAGGAAGAATGAATTACTGGTGTCTCTCCCCAAAACCAGAAGAAAATCTCCCAGAAATAGGTCACACCACTTGCATTTGTACACAGCAGGGGCTCCTGCGTAAATGAATTTCCTTGTTTTGGGCATGGAGCTTCAACCTCTCCTCTTATATCATGATTCACCTTCCTAAACTCTGATGAAATTAGAAAGAAAAAGTAATACAGATCAGGATCCTATTAATGTTTCATGCAGTCGTGAAGAGCTCAGAGTTGGGAAGACAAAAACCTAGGGAGAAGGTTTCCGAAGGAGGGACATAATGATGTGGACAGAGCACGGGTCACGGTGAGTGTTGGACGGAGCCTGGCCAAGAGCAGATGTGGCCAAGGAAGGAGGTGAATTCGCTGCACCCCAAGGGCAGTGGCATCCGGAGCGGGTAACGGGGCAATACGGATCTCTGATGCTCAGTGATAAGCGCTCTCCAAGTATTCCAACATGCATTTAATATTTGTAGGTTTAATATTTGTAGGTATTGATACATGCTATCATGGGATATCCATCCTTTTGGAAAAATAACATTTAGAATGATAAATATTATGGGAGACAGTAGAAATATACCAGAACCATACGGATGTTTTTTTTTTCCCCAAATGTGCAAGTCATGTGGCAGAATTAAAGGTTTTGTAGTTATTCACTCTCTGTTAGTAGCCAAGCAGGGAATTACTCTAACTTACACCGCAGTTACATTCCAGGTGCCCGTTAGACATGCCCCCAGGCAAGCTTAACCTGCGAGTTAAATTTCCTTTGTCTTTCCATACGGAAACCTGCTCGCTGCAGCGGCTGCCTCCTGCCTGCCCCTTCCCTCTCCCCTGGTCGGTCTCTCCCATCATCTTTATCCCTTCGCTGCTGCTGCTGCTGCCTAGATGAAATCACAAAAAGACAAACCTTACACAGGGAAGTACCGGTATTCGGAAGCACTGATTATTTTATGCTAATAAATGAACTGTCTACTAACACAATATTTCACTCGTTGTGCCCTCCTGGTGGTAGCATAAGATAAATCCAACAGTGTCTTTAATTAACTAACGAAAGAAGAAACTTATCTCTGTAGGTTAATAATTTTTATGGCCAAAAAATGAACAAACTATAGAATGAGAGAAAATAATGCAATGCATTTCAGAGAAAAGTAATTAAAATAAAATTCTCATCTATTTTGGAAGATGCATCCACAAAGACATATGTAAGCAAAGCACAAATCTGTGTGAGATGGAGCACAAAAATTGATGTCATTAGTTAAGATTTGGAAAATATATTTCTGTAGTTCAAAAAAAGAATCAAGTCAAACTTCTCAGGAATAAATGTTAGATCTTGCGATCCACACAAGAATTAAGTCTTTTTTTTAAATCCATAAAACCCTCAGTATCACATGATGCCTGAACCTTAATTCAAGTAGCTCAACAACATGAATAAGAAAATGCCAGGTCCATTTAACTGTGTCCTTTGTCAAATGCCAATAGAGATGGTGACTTTTTATAAATATCCAGTAGTTAAAAATACGAAACGCTCTAAGTAGCTAAGGCTGCGCGGGTTGTAGTAACACGGGGTCATCTCACCCGTTTATGACTCCTCTTTGGCTGCAGACGCACGGTTTGTGCCGTCCCGGAGAGCAGCCCGTGGGGCTGGTGGTTTCTCGGACGAGGGCAGCACAATTTACCAACAGAACCTGGTTTGCAGCCACCCCAGTGCATCACCCCATGGGAGACACCGCTCGAGCGATACCCAGCAGCGGCTCTTTGTGCCCACCGCTGCGCTCGGGCCCGGAGGAGCTGTTCCTTCATCGAATTACTTTAGTTTAATTGAGAAATTCATATTCACGCAGGGGGCATTAGCATGCTGGGATTAAAATGATGAGAGTTTCCACGGGTCCATCTATTTGTTTGATGGAGTGAAGATTGAATTTTCCAGCAGCGGTGCCACTAAATACAGAGCGATGACAATCCGGTGTTTGGAATTTACCTTGACCAGCGTGCAGCCTGCACTGTCCCGGCGCGATGCAGCCCGGCCCCTTCCCGCTCCGGAATCTTTTTTGCCACCTTTACACTGCTGCGTGTCTTGATATGACCGCAAAGTTGTCTGATTCGGGATTTACAGCATTTATTGGCAGCAGGAAAACACACTCCTCATATCTCTATAACTCTTCAGATCCTAACGCTGACCATGATCTCATTAGCCATTGCTCACTGCCTAAACCTGGCTGCTTGAGTCGCGCAGACGTTCCAGGATGATACGTAAAACGATTTGTTAACATTATGAGATCGATCCGCTGCAATGCATTCCGAATGGAGCTACGTCCCGACGCTGTCACTGTATCACACACTGTTGATACACACTGAAAACCGGAGGGTGCTTGGGGACCTCAGGGGTACGCGAACCCCTGAACAGAGCAGCAATAAAACCCACCTGGGCAGAAAAAAAGAAAACCCATTGTGAAAACATGCAGGAATTATGAGAAATATCATAACTCATTGTCACGACTTTGTTTTTTTTTTGACCCACCTCATTAGTGGGCTTGTTGCCTCCAATTCCCACTACAAACTCCAGGGGTAAAAGGGAAAACTGGGCACCCGGCTGTGGCCCTTTTGTGCCAGCGAGAACTGGGAGCATCTCCATGGAATTCCAGGAGATTCCAGTGTCCACATCCTTCCTCCCACGGGCATCCTGCACGTTGAGAGGTGCAAGGGGACAAATAGATAGGGGGAAAGTTTTGAAATGAATACACCAAACTCCTCACATACTCTAATCTACCGAATTACCTCCAAAAATACGTTGGCCCAGGGACATCAGGTTCTCTCTATTTTTATCATCATCTGTTTGGACTGAGAAGAAGGCACTTCACTTAAATGCCATCATTTATTTACATGCATGACAGACATGAGACAGCCCCGGCTTTGCTCACATTACTATTTATGTACCTGGAACCAGCAACACACAAGTGACAAATGCAGAAGCTTCTCTATTTTAAATGCCCCTTCGGATTTTTCCACTGCTTATGCAAAATGATTTCTGTCAATATTTTAATTTCAGTTGGGAAGGGTGGAATCAAAGAGTGACATCCAGAAAGCCTGTTGTCAGCAAACTGATGACTACATACCGTAATTAAGGAATAGTGCACAGGCATACACAGATTGGTTTAAATGCTGTCATATTTTTGTGAGTTTGCTGCTGAAGACCTGGGAAGCCTGGGAAGCCATTTCAGGAAATAAATATTACTTTATTTATCACTGTACAATATTGTAAGACATATTATACACATAAATGGTCATTTTTGTAATCATAAGAATATTAATTCAGCAGCTAATAAATAAAATGAGCACCAAAGGACACATGCATGACCTTAAAATCCTTACTCAGCTGCCCTATTAACTTTCTGAACACCACTGAAAGTGTGTGTCAGCTGCTTAAATTAAAGGGGGAGTAATTAAAATTACACAAATAATAGGTGACTGGGGTCAGTCTCCATCACCTATCTCCTGTATTTTACATTTTTCCATCAATATGCAATCTCAGTTTCCCTTACACATCTCTCAGACACTCTTGCTTTAAAAAACAACTTACTCTAAAATACAGAGCTGTTGATTTACGCACAGAGTACAGGTTTTGGGGCTGTCCTCCTAAATCCCTTTCCACAGGGTACCAGGCAGGGTCGATTTCTCGGTATCTTTGAGTACCATGACACCCTGTCATCTTCCGTTTTAAACAAGCACCGGCCCATTTTTACTTGGAAAAAAAAAAAAAAGAAGAAGAAACTAAAATCAGATCTATATTGCAGATCTATATCTGAGATCCCTTTTTCCGCGATGACTTACATATGGCAAACGGGAAAAAAAAGTTAGTCTATTTCTCCTACACTCTTCTCTGGGACATTAAAAGTCATGGATAGAATATGGAGATCCTCAATAATAATCCAGACTTTTGTATTTTTACTGTAGTAATACCAATAGTAGTAACAATTATAGTAATAAAGGACTCAGAAAAGTGAGACTGGGAATTGAAGCAGACAAGGGAGAACCAAATGGCAGCGATATCTCCCCAATGGGCCCTGGGCAGGAATAGTTTTGTCAAAGCATTTTACAGTCTTTGGTGGAAGTACAGGTACAAATTATTTAATAATGACCATGCTGGTAATGTATAGGCCTTCTAGGATTGCCCACAAAACGAGATTCTGTGTGCATGCGAGCACGGTGTCTAACGCAAGTCTCCAGTGTGCAAGAAACGGGGACCTGGTTAGTGCTGTTGGCACCACGTAGAGTAACTGCGATTTGGGAGGAAGCCCAACGGAGCAAGTGAACGCTGACACCCAACACAGGTACCAGTGCTCAGCACGTCAATGCGTACGTCAAGGGTTCGTAGGCTGGTGTGTGGCGCTGTCAGAGCTAACCATGGAGCTTTGCCCAATTTTACCAACATTAATCCTGCTCAACCTGCTTCATAGACCCTCTGGGTGATGAGGTCCCTTAGTGGGTTATAAAATTCAGTCTTCATTAAATAATCATAACTATTTTTTCAAAGAACTTAGCAGAATTGAAAGTAGGTCCATTTTCTCCCTCTGCAGTCCCACCTGGTGGGATCTGGATCCACATTTCGTTTTGTTGGGGCTGCTATGCCCTGGCTTAGATTTGTGGGTGCTCATTAAGGCTCTGGTTTCAGCAGAGATTTGCTGAAGGGGAAGTCCTGCTGGTAGGGCCGTCGGTGTCCAGCTCTGGAGAGCCACGCGGGACAGGGGCTGCACCAGGCCTCAGGGCCAGGGAAATATTTCTAATATTTCCTTTACTAAATGAAACATCAGAAATATCCCTAGCTCTGGTACAACTATTAGTTACACGCACTGTTTATTAGGTTTCCATAGATTCTGGCTGTGGAAAACCTACCGAGATTGAAGATTTCTAATAGAGAACAACAACTTATTTGGCATGGAATAAGATCAGGTGAAACCCAGTCAAAGAGATCAAGCCTTTTGCATAGCGTTCTCTTCCTTTCTGGCTCTGAAATTTTCCTGGACCAGCAGATCCATGGAAAATTTACCCTGCATGATGCTCCAAAAGTGGCAGTTCCCAGTATCTCTTTCCTTTTTCAGGTGGTTAAGGAAATGCACTTGGTTTACTCTTCAAACATGACATACCAATGGCAGCAGAGACTGACACATCTATTTGTGTATGTAGGTACCAATTTCCTGGCTTTTCTGTGTGTTCCTCTGTTCTCCTTGTATTTCTGTCGTTTCTCGGTAGAACTGAAGACAGATGGGAAATGTAGTTCTTCACAAAGTCATTGCTGGTTAGAATGTCACTGAACTCAGGAGGTTTTTATTGCAGTCCTCCTAGAATCTGTCTCTCTTCAATGTTTTCCTAAACATCACCTTTTTGTGATAGCTGAATTTAAGGAGGAAATTCTCATTTTAAATAGTCTATTTTTGCAGCAACTTATCAAACAGTGGCCTTTAGCTGTTGTTCTTTGACAGCCACTCTATTAAAATCCTGATGTAAACAAGTGGAGAAGGTGAACTAGAAGTGCAGATATTTGCACAGCATTACTGTCAGGTAAAATTTTAAAGATAGGTTTTATGAACCCATTATTTGCAGTCAAGGCTTTTGACTACAGCATCTGAAATCATTTAAGTAGACAAAGTGTTTTGTCAAAACACACTGCTGGGAGTCGGTGTGCAGCTTCTTTGTGTGTAATTCAATTTGGTACCGCTGTTGGCGTGGAAGTGGGGTGTCTGCCGGGCAGCCCGAGCGGAGCTGCGTATCCTCACAATGTGGTGACTCTGCAGTGTGATTAACGCTAACTGCTTTTTGTTTTCATTTAGTACTTAATGCGAGCGTAATTGCACACAGACCTACCTGGCAAGACGCTGGAGGGGGTTTAAAAGCAAACATCAAAACCAAGGGCTTTCACAGCTCTGTGCCGAGGAGCCGGGAGATGCATGAGATGCGGAGCAGTCTGATATGGAGGATCAACAAACCTGATCCTGAGTCCAGATTCCCAAGGTTATCCCGAAGGAGTGAGCAGCACCATGGAATTTGCAAGGACTGGGGTCATTTCATATGAGATTTGCATTTTGGCCAAGCTATCCCTTACAGTGGTCTTCATTTTCATTAGGAATGGAACCGAAATTTCCCAAACAGACTTTGGGAAAGACTGGAAAAAATGGAGCTATAAAAATTCATAATACGATTCCTACTCAAACTTACTTAGCTGCTACAGTAGTAACAGTGATGACAGGAGGAAGGGAAGAAGGCATTTAGCTCCTTGCACGGTATTAACATTCTGCTTGGAGGTATTTTGTGTCCTACAGCATGGGTATTACAGCCTGGGAACTCCTAAATCAGCTGGAACACACGGGAGACAATAAAGGTGCTGGACACCAGCTCTTCCCCATCAGCATATGGGCAGAACAGCAGTAGATGGAGAACTCCGAGGAGCTGTGGGGAAAGAGAAGGCATTTCACCAAACACTCGCAATGATGCATGTAAGGGGAGGAAGATAAGCAGAACAAAAGTTGTCAGATAAAAGGACAATAACTCGGTGCAGTAAGATTATAAGTCTTTTGGTAGATCCTTTCCAGTTCTTCCTTTTAGAACTTCATTTTGATCTGCTATACATCAAAGAGTGATGAATTGTGTAAAACGCTCAGGCATCCTTCGCCCAGACATAATCCTACATCTCTGCACATAAATCAGATCATTAAACTCGTTATTACATCGGGTAGGGATTGAGGAAGCTAACAGAAGGGAGAAAGCCACAGTCAGACTCACTACCATGCGGTACTAGAGCTTGTCTACACCACCATTTAATACCTCTGTATCAGTTAAGACAGTGATTAGAACAGTCTTCTCCTATGTATACAGTTTATGTGAAGGTAATTCCTACTCAGCACAGCATCCCCCTATGAAGTGGCTGATTTTATAGCATTAACTGAGCGCCAGTGCCGTGACATGACGCACTGGAACAGAAATCCCAAAACCTCTTCTGTGCATCACTGTATCCCACAGAAGGGACCATCCAAACATCTCGTCCCACCTCCTGTATACCACAGGTCACAGGATTTCCTTGGGTTCATTCTTGCTTGAATCAGATGTGTGTTTCAGGAAGAAAATCCAGGTCTGGTGTTTTAATTTTAAGTGATGGAGAAACTACCGCAGTTGTGCATAAATTATTTCAATGATTAACAGTCCTCACTGGGACAAATTTATACCCTTTTTCCGGTCAATACCTCCCAAGCTCCACTGGATTCACTGAACACTGTTGTGTTTTTATTAATCAGGCTGAAGAGGCATTATCACATTCATGTACGTGCTTATATACTGCAATTAAATCAGCCCTTAATCTTTACTTGAAGTGATAGACTTTGTTTTTTCTTCATACATAGCAGATTGTTTGGTCTTTAAATACACTTACATGTCGTCCTAGACTGCTGTTGATTCAGGTCCATCTTCAGGAGTGTTTTTCCGAACAGGATACGGTATTTCAGGGGTGGTCAATGACCACAGCAGATGCAATACAGATTTCTACTGCTACTCCTGTTTCCCCTCACCAAGGCAATTTTTGGCTCCACACTGGAGTTTTACAGACATGGTCAGATATGCTTAACCTGCCAATCCCATTCCGGATAATTGTTTCTTAGACAAATTCACACTTCCTTATGTGCTCATATACACTTCCCTATGTGCCCTTGGTTTTTGTAAAATTCAGCTTTTGAAATAAAACATTGGGTAGTAATAAATCAAAGCACTTTACATTAAAAACATCACTTCTGCTTATACTTATATAGTGTGCTTATGTTTTCATCAATAGATATCGGGTAAATCTGGCACGATCTAGATTACCGACTGGCTAAAATCATGTCACTCTCCTTCCCACTCCTTGTCACTCTCAATTACTATTACTATTTTAATATCTTTATTAAAATAACCTCTGCTTGTAATTTCTACACATAATCATGCACACACAACTCAAAAATGTACAATAACAATAATTACTCAAATGTTGTTATTTAAACAGTTTTTGAAAAGAGAGCTCACGGGTTGAAGCTATAGCAGAGAGGATCCACCTTGAGAAGTTCTCAGAGGTAAGCAAATTTTAGGGAAAAAAAAAGCGCGAGAAAAAAAAAGGTGCCTCTAAGGGAGAAAGTAAAGGATTAAAAACCTGTTTTAATGAAGAAGAAACAGAAAGGGAAAGAAAAAGAAGCTATCAAAGAAGTTCAAAAAGACTATACTACAAAGAAGAGCGAAGTTACAGAGAAGCCAGAAGAATATTCCAGGTACTCCTAACGTTAACTGAAGAACTTGAAGGTTGAGGACTGGGGCAAGCAGGGTAAGCACTGCTCCTGCCCAATTGAACAGCGGTGACGGCAGAGCAGAAGCCCTAGCACATCAGTGCTCATCTCAAGGAATCTGTCATGTACATCAGCAACCCCATCCTGTATTTCCACCTGCTTTCATGCATCCAGCCCAGAGACAAAAAAAGAGAGTGATGGTAAAGTTCCTGCTGCCCCTGCCAAACAGAGCAACGTTGGCAACATGAACACATTCACTCAACCTGCTCTTCCTTTCCCCAGGGTAGAGTGCCTAAAAAAGGGGAAAAAAATCTTTGGAGAAGGACAGTTTTAATAAGATCTTTTCTGTTTGCTCCATCCCCCTGTGAGAGTTCAGAGCACAGGAATTTCTGTAGGCCTCTGTTTGAAAATAAGGGGGTAATGAAAAGATATGCGAATGGCTTGCTACCCCAAACTAGTCCTCCTAGAATATCCTGGGATTTGCCAAAGCGCTAAATGACGTTAACATCGAAAGCTTTAAGGGAAAAGTCACCTTTTATTCTTTGCTTTTCAGTGTTTAGAAATGTAGCTTCGGTTTCCTTTGTATTTTTTGTATAAAGGAAATTCATTTTGAATAGAGATGGGTCCATTTCTTTAGGTTTGATCTCAATGGATAGTGAAGCTGGACCGCTGCGCCTTCCAACTCTTGCAATTTCTGGGGAAGAGAGGGCAGCCGGGTTTAGATGAAGAGGACAGAGGGATAGCGAAAAAAGAAATATTTAACATGGAGAATCTGTTTCTGAGAAGAGCAGAGTCAATGTAAGACCTACCTGTTTTTGTGAAGATTAGATATAATTAGAGCTTGCACTAAAATGCTGCACTTTCAGATTCATTTACAAATAAAGCAAATTCTGTACTGCAAGTTTCCGCAGTGCCGTTAACCCACATGTCCATTGCTCCATGCTCCATGCTCCATGAGGGTCACCCATGGATTTAGGTGGGACTCTGCAGGCAAAGGATTCCAGGGAACAGGCTCCTCGGAGAGGAGCGGGTCCAAAGACATCAAAGTTCAGCCTCAGACTGAAGGTATTTGCTCTGCCTTTGGATTATTTTAATCAAAATCCTTTGTCAAGTCCTTGGTGGAAGCACAAAGCGCCGCTGCTCTTCCGCAGACACCTGCATGTGCTCCGGTACCCTCTCTGCTTCGACCTGCTCCTTCCCCAGCAGTAAGCTGCAGCGGGGAGCCCCATGGTACGGGAAATGGACAATATTTCTTTAAAAAGAGAGCACAGTCTCTAGCACATGAATGTCTTGAGTTCAAAAACAACCTAAGTCTGCAGATCTGCATAGATTTTTCCCCTGAAGGATCTAATGCCATCCGAGAACATTTGCAACATGGCGCAGTGCTATTTTTTTCTAGCTAGACACTTGCCTGACTGCAGTGAGACTTTTCCTTCTTTCTGGTGTTAAGGGGGGCAGTTTTACCATCTGTGACTTAAACTAAATGATATTTTGTTTATAATGCAAGCAACATTCCACCTAACTAAGTAAATAAATGCATTTTTACCCCAAACTAAAAAAAAAAAAAAAAATCCAAAAAACAGAAGCCCTTCAGTAGGTAACTTGCTGAGAATTTGTGTACAAATTCTACAAAATATGCTCAACAATTTTTTAAATGAGCAGTTTCATTCTGGTTTTGTCTGGGCAGTTGTGGAAATTTGAGAGAGGGATGTTCTTTTGGACCTAATATGGAAATCCATCCTAAACATCTTGCATAGTAACTACTTATTGATTATGGTGAAGCAAAACACATTTTAAGAAAATACGTTTCAATGACAGAGCAAAATAAACAGGTGAACATGTAACTGATAACTCATTAAATAGTAAGTCCATGCTTTTATCTGGCTCTTCAAACACATTTTAGGCACTTCAACAAGATTAGAAAAACACTTTTATGCCAAAAAAGAAACTCCTTCAATCACTTCCCTTCTAAGCAGATACCTGCTTGAAAAGAGGAGACTTAACCTCTCTGCTGCCATTGCTCCTTTTGCTGCAAGAAGCATTTGTAATATTTCTAATACATTTAGCTGTATTTTCTAGAGCATCAATTATATGGGAAGATATTTGCAGGATTATATCTTGCTGGAAAATCCTGAGCATGCAGCAGACCACTGTTGGGTTGCACTAATGGAGCCTGGAGACTCTCAGTTCTCCCAGGTGCCGCAGACGAGGCCCTGTTCCATATGGCCCAAGTCCACTCTTGATTTTGCAGTTTTATTTACCTATTGCATTACCAAGGAGGGGAGAGGACACTCAGAAGCTTCTAATCGTAACAATTTAGAGAATAAATGAAGACCAAGAAGGAGAGAAGTGGTAAGTAAATGAGAGCTGCCCTCTCCAGTGCAAATCCTACTGAAGTTAGTACAAGCTAGCTACCGCAGCGGAAAGACAATAAAAGAAAATGTCAAAAAAAAAAAAAAAAAAAAAAACAGAAAAAAAAACCCAGCTAGGAACATCTCATCTTTGAACACAACTCCAGAGGTTGTGTTGTCCCCATGAGCACACCTGTGCAAATGTCCTTCCGTATCATAAGGACATGAGAGGGCTGCTTGGACCTCCATCAGCACCAGCAGGACCAGCCCTCCAGAGGCTGCATCCGGCTGCCCCCTTCCCTGGCTCCTTCCTCGTGCCTTGGGCATGTCCTGGGCTACCCCTTACTCCCAGGCTCGCTGCTGCTCACACCAAGGACCTGCATACTCCTGCATTCCCTTTTTTTTCTCTCTTTTTTTTTTTTAATGCTGTTTGTGCAAAGAAATCTAAAAAAGTAAAGACATCAAGACCACAGCAAATCTCTTCTGAAGGGCAAAGGCTCATTTAACTTCCTTGTATCATTTTGGAACCACCCTCGTTTTTCTTGATCTCAAACGCAGTGTAACATGAGGCTCTCTCGTGTCCTGCTCAGCGCCCCTAGCACCGTCCTCACACCCCAGCAAGGACTGTGCCCGTTTCTGAGCCCTCCGGACATGGACAGACTTCTGGTTCCTGCTCCAGCCTGGGACAGGCGCTTCTGATGATGGGACTCGGGTTCCTGCTATTGCTGTGTTTAACCCGGCGTGCCCGTGCAACCACGGCAGATGCTGTGGTGCCAATGGCATCACATACAGAACATGCCACAATATAATGGCACAATATACAGAATATTCAAGGGCAGTGAGTTCCCTTTCAATAAAAGCACACATTATGTCCAAGAACAGCCAAAAGGGTTAAAATACAATCTTGCCAGATAAGTTCCCTGCCATATCAGGCTCAAAAAGTCAAAAGATTTGAAGGCTATTAGTACTTCTGTAGATCATCCTCTCCCAGACACTCTTTTTTCTTTTTTTTTTCCCTTTAACTGACAGGTTGCAGTTAAAAATTAAAGTAAAGAGGGGCCCTCTTTTTGCTACATACTTTTAATGGAACTGAAGCCAAAATAAGTCAGACTAAATTATGGGAGTAAATGACCTCCCGGGAAGTATAATACCAAATTCCAAAGAACTGTAAAGAGTTTCCTTTGATCTTTTTAGCTTCACAGCCTGAAATTCAAAATCTGTATTTAATTTTAGATTGCATATGCCAGCTTTTAAGTTTCCTTTCTAACATGATATATCATTTTAAATGATAGGGCACCTTTAACTTGTATTTCTTGAAAATGCTGACTATCCTTTCTTTATTCTTTTACACTATAAAAACAGATATAAATATTACTAATTGCAAAAATAATTTGGGGTTGGGTGCTGTAATGGATAAACCATTGACCTTCACTTAAGAGACTGTGCCTCCGAGCTCAACCTGAGTTTCTAAGTGGAATGACTTTGATCTGCGGTACCAGTTACTTCAGTTCACTGCCCCAGAGGATATAGATCTGGGAAAGGACAAGCCAGGCGCTTCTCTACATATTCCTGCTACAATTTAGAAGGCAGACAAAGGATGCTATTTTTCAAATGCAGTTTATAGGGCTACTTTTTTCCTGCGGACAGAGTCACATTGCAAGGGCTGTGCTCCCAAACCGGGAAAGTCGGGCGGCACAACAAGCCCTATTAGCTTTGGCTGGGGATTTCTCTGCCCTGTACACTCAAAACAGCTTTTAGATAGGAGCAGAAGGATGATCATCTCCTTCCTGAGCAGAGATATGAACTCCCGAAGTATTGTGCCTTATACATTATGGAAGAAGCCCCCTTTCTTGAGGACAAGTAGACAGTAACAGGTTGGTTCGAAACACAACGTGCAAGAACAACTCCTAACCATCGAGCCTGAGCTGGAAAAGCCCTAAGGAGGGTTTACCCACAGACTGGTTTTCCATGTCTGTCCAATGATTGTCCACAAGGCATAAACAGAGTCCAGATTTCTCCAATATAACAACATTATGAATTGCATCCTGGGGGAATAATTTGTAATGCATAATTTATCCACTAAATTCAGTTTCTTCTTCTACTAGCGAAATATCCACAAGCTGATCATGATTTCCTCACGCTTACTCTTTTTTTTTTCAACTCAATATTATTTCTTAAACTAAAGGATTTACTACTAAAAAATCTCTTGGATGATGTGGTGCTCTTGGAATCGCATTGCGCTAGTTCCAGCGGACTGGGGAACTGCATCGTGTTGTTCTACCTTCCTCATCGTGACACTAACCAATGGACCCAACTGCACCGCACGGAATTCCCTATGGGAATGCGCCTGGGGATGAGCGTGGCATTTCTTTTCCAAGAACATACAAACTCAGCCAGATCCTCTGCATTTGGTACAGTTCTGAGCCTGCTTTGACTGTGCGCACAAAGTAATGGCCTTGAAGCAAGAGGTTGAACTTTATGGGGTTAAACACTGCAAATTTGAATCCAGCCTTCGCATCGCATCACAGCCCAGCCAGACTGCCATTGCTTTTACCTCCCTTAGTCACAGTAAATTGCTAAGACGACACCTGGTTGATCTTTTAAAAATAGATCAAATATATACTAAACATTTTTAAATCATATAACTTTGGAGAAAAATAGCAACTGCAACAGGGGAACAGCACCATGAACCGAGTCAATGCAAATCTGGGTTTAATGTAAGGCCTTTCCCTCACTGGCAAGGTAAAAGAGATTGACATATTGTGAGGCTATGGGTGCTGATAAAAACTACTATTTGTAAAAGATTTTACTCACACCTGAAGAGGAAGCAATGTAAAAATTTACACATATATTTTTCTTCATCCAAGTAGGAAGCTCACCAGGACTTCCTCTGCAATAATCCCATTGCAGTGCTCCGGGGACAAGCCAGATGAGAGGTATTTCTTGTACCCATACAGGACATCAGTCTAGGCCTAAGATATTTAAGTTCGGTGTATTCAGACCTCAGTTCCACCTTAGCTTAGCTTGAACAAAGGTTACAATTTGTTGATTTAAACTTTCTTGTTTCTAATATTACAATATGAATCATCATTTGCAAAAATCTTATGTAAATAGAAGTCAAATTATAGTGCTAGGATTCTATCTATGATTTTTTTCAATGTATTTTCTTTTGAAAAAAGGAAAAATTTGTAGTAGATTCACATGCCAAACTTTTGTTTTCTAAGAGAGAATCACCAAAGCGAAACCCCAGAAGCAACCCTGGTTATATGGTGGGTTCATCATGGAAGATGAACTTTTTTAACTATTAAGCCTGCACATGAAGGTTTCATTCCTATGCAGAAAGGGGACAAAACTATTAGAGAATGGAGAATCCATGCATATATAAAAAAATGTATATATTAGCAGATACATATATATATATATGGCTCCATTCTCAGCATCCGCACCGTGCTACATGGGGTGCTCGGGGTGCCGCACGCAGGGCACGGCTTGCTCGTGGGGACACAGGGCTCAGACACTGATGGGGGACACCACGAGTCTCCTTACTTTCAATTTACATCCTTTACTAAACAGCTCTTGTGCTCTTTAACAAAAATATATGTACAACAACAACCTTTTTTCTTGGTCTTCTAGGTCAATCTCTATGTTTTCAACATGTTTTCTTCATGGTTTATTCTCATTTGTTCTTGCTGGGCTGTTACAAAATATCTGACCAATTGGCAGAAGAGCCTCCATGGGCTAAGCAATCTCGGAGTGCTGTTGGCAGCAAAGGAGGCTTTTGCTTTGTATCTCAAAGGCATCAAACACCACAGCTGTAAGGAACATGAAAGCACATTAACCGCTGTTTTCGCCCTCTCTGATTTCTCTCACGTCCCTGAATTATTTTAATTTAAAGATTGGTAAATTCCTCCACTGCAAAGCATGTGGAGCTGTACAATTACATAATCTGATGCAGTGTCAGCCCATGACACTTTCATTACTCTGTTTTTTCCTGACCTTGTTCTCAGTTTTGTGTGTGTAAATCAGGAGAGGGACCCGTCTCTCCTCTGAGTCCTGGGCTCTTTGCGGCTCCCCGGGGTGAGCGCCCGTGTTTGCACACACCGACGTAGCGGGGCGCCCGCCGCCAGCGCTCAGGTGCTGAGATACTGCAAACAATAAAAGCAACAAAAGTCAGGGGTGATTTATGTCCTGGTATGTGCTGATGCCTAATTAGTATTCAAAATGCATTCCTTTCAATTGGATGCAGGAATATATACTGTATGCCAAATATGTGATTCATACTGACTAATACAATATAAGTAATAGACTTGTTTACTTGTTTGCATTTAATTTAAAAGGAAAAGGGTTCTGACCATCCCTCTTCCAGATTGCATCAAGTCATTGTCCCAGAAAACCCTCCCGTAAGTGTTTATTGAAATGAGTCTAAAGATGGGATTTGATAACTTGGAGGACCGTTCTCTCCTTGTGGAGCTAATGTATCTCCCATTACCATTAAATGCTGCTGTACGTGCATATTAAGGAAAGAATATTAATGATTAATAACAAGCAACATTTTCCAGTGTGCTGAACTCTTTCAGGAGACGCTGAAGGTCCTGGAAGCTTAGTTTAGTTAAACCGTGCCTTAAATGAACATGTTTTAACACAGATCTTTAAATAAACCCAATGGATTCAATGATCATTTCAAGGTCATTCCAGTGTTAACTTTTGACATACAACCATGTAGCTAAGTGTGCTTAAGAGTAAGGAACAGCACTTACTGCAGGGCTTCCAAACAGTGACGGCTGGTCTGTCTGCGGCTCCCAAATTGAGCCATTTTAGCACTCAAAAGCACTGGGGCTATTTTGTCTCTAACTGGTTAATGACACTAACTAGCCATTTGTGCTCCAGAAAAAGAAGGGAAAAGATGTGTGTTAGGCTCATAGTAACTTCAATTAGTTGTTAGCAAAAGATTTTTATCCTGGTAACAAAACCAGAAAAAAAAAATCTTTTAAATTAATTTGAAGATGCCTACATTTAGAGAATGGCTTTGCTTTAACAGGGCTATGCAAATGAGTCCAATTTAGCATCTTGTATTCAGCTGGAAACCATTGCTAAATGATCGGGATAGCCAGTCACAGATATTAAAATGAATTATATCTAATCTGAATTTTAGTCACGCTACATTAACTAATAGAAAGTTATTAACATTTCAAGAGAAAAAAAGCTTTTGCCTGCAAAATTAACAGTGGCTGAGATGTGACCTGTGAGCCATGCAGCCTGATCACTGTAATGACAGTGTAATGGCATATTTACATTAAAATCTCTGCAGCTAATATGTGATTCAGAATTGGACGTTAAGTCGAGGATTATTTAGTCTGGCCTGTTGGCCTTTCTCTAAGTAGTTTTTTTTTACTTCAATACAAATCTGAAACTTTTCATTTCATGACTATTTATGTGACTAGTTTCTATGGCTATGTCTCTCCATCTTTACATCAGCTGCTTTATATGGCCAGCTTACTCTTTCATTTCTTCCTTCCTTTTTTCAATATATTTATCTTTTTTTTGCGAGCATGTAAAACTTCAAGGAGCCCATGTTAGTGGCAAGGCAATAGGAAAAAGGGAAATGTGTTTTTTACTTCATTTTATTGCTAATTTGCTTCAAAAGGCTGTATGTTTTCATGTTTTCCTTCCTATACTTTTTAAAAATACAGCACCCTGGAGTAAGTAGATAATTCAAAGCAATCTTTATCTGGATAGAGGAAAATGTATAATTATAGAGCTATTCTTATCCTTAGCCAGCAGCGACAACCTACCACAGCCTCTCCTGCTACCAGTCCATTTCTATCACAGCAAAGGCTTGAAAGTTGCAGACCTGACAATATGGCCATTGGATAATATAGAGCATTTGTTACATTTGTGAGATATTTGCATATAGGATTTTTTTCATTGTTTAAAAGACATCATTAAATAAAAATTAAGAAAATGCAAAGAAATTAAGAAGTCCACTGGATAAAAAATAACTTTGATTCAATAATCTGAACATTATTCAGAAAAATCTAGTTTAGCTTTTTGGTCTTGTGCTGGTTATTTGTACAAAACAAGGCATTTTCATAAAGGCTTAGACTGCAAATAGAATGTCGATGCTGAGAAAAGAGATGAATGCATTTTATGGGGGATTTTTATTAATGACACTTTTTTTGGATTTTTATATTTAATTTTTGCATTAATTTTGTGTTTTATTACCATATTCTATGAATCTGTAAGCAGATAATATTTTACTGAGGGAGCTTGTTTATTTTTAATGTAAATTTAGATAAAGTGCCCAAAGCTAGAAGTAGTAATTAATGACCAAAGACATATATCTTATAAATTACAGATCTGTGTACATATTTACACACAATACCAGACAAGTGTATAAATGCACAAATCTCACAAAACAAGCAGCAGAATTGTCCTATTTTTATCTTTGCAAAATGGCCAGTATTCCTAAGGTCTTGTTTTTGCTATTCTTTCAACTCAAAAATGAACAAACAACTTTTTCCTCGTTATGTTTTCTGTTTGCAACGGGTATGTGCTGTGCTCCTGCTTCAGCCCAGACATATGTCAGTCACATAACAGTCCTGATATAAATGCCACCTCACCTCCATTTCCCAGTTAGAAAAAGAGAATTAATACGGGGACATCTGCTTGACTGACAAGTACCCGTGCGGAGCGCTCTGTGCACAGATTTGTAATAAACACAGGTGCTCATTTGCTGCAAATGTGCAGCTTCATCCTGTTTCTGAAGACTTCATTACAAGGCGGTCGTACAATAAATGTCGATTGAAGAAATAGCCAGAAATTTAAGCTGATATAATATGGTAATAGGCTGAACGGCCTGAACCTCATTTGGTATTTGAGAAACCATCTCCTGAATGTCCTGCTCACAACGAGGGGTATCAGGGTGCTCCTGGCCCCACTGCTCACCCGCAGCGTCCCCAGCCCTGGGCTCTGCTGGCAACCACAGGAATACGGGTCTGTGCTGAGCCCCTCTGCAGAGCTGGTTTCCCCTTCCCAACCCTCTCATCACGGGGTGCAGCTCTGCCGATTCTGCAGCACCTTCTGCTGCCGCTTGGGGACACATCCCGTTGCTGAAAGAGAGACCAGCCCTCCTAAAACATACCCGAAAACTAACCCTGGCCACGGTTATAACTGTGATTATGAGGGTTAGGACGCCAAAACCTTCTGGGAAAAATGGTACCCCAAAAACATACATATATATAGGAGGTTTTTCCTTCTATGCATGTGAAAATGGCAGTTCAACATCTTTGGTCTCCAGGCTGACGAGCCCTATCTGTGGATAGTGAGAGAGGTAGGGAAGACAGGAAAGCAAACACCTAAGCTCCAAGGCTGGGAATGCCAAGATAGGGTGGCTTGTTTGCCGTGTTACTGTCTCCTAAACTTTGAATGGGAAATAGTGTAGCTTTAACAGCAGGATTCATCGTAAAACAAAAGTTAGAGGTGCTGAGCTTATTTTTGAGAGAAGCCTGGGAAGATAAAACCTTACTTAGTTAGGTCTGAAATGTTTTTAATGTTAAGTAGTTCTCAAAGGGTATCACTGGGTGTTCACTATGTTCATCACTATGAACCTGCCAAATAGAGGCTCCAGGAGCTCAGGGAAAGGACCAGGATCTCTCAGGAAGCTCCAAGCCTCTTTTCACAGCCGTCCCGTGAGAGCTGACGTTTCTGGGGTGCTGCTCGTAAGAATCCCAGAAGGGTTGAGGTTGGCAGGGACCTCTAGGGATCACCCAGTCCATCCCCTGCTCCAGCAGGGACACCCAGAGCAGCGACACGGGGTGACCAGGCGGGCTGGAGATCTGCAGAGCAGGAGCCTCCACAGCCTCTCTGGGCAGCCTGTGCCAGGGCTCGGGCACCCTCACAGCAAAGAAGTTCTTCCTCACGTGGAGCTGGAGCTGCCTGGGGTTCAGCTTGTACCCATTACCCCTCGTCCTATCACCGGCCACCATGGAGAAGAGCCTGGCCCCATCCTAGTCACCCCTCAGGTACTTGAACTGGTTGATCAAATCTCCTCTCAGCCTTCCCTTCTCCAGGCTGAACAGGCCCCGCTCGCTCAGTCTGTCCTCACACGTCAGATGCTCCAGGCCCTTCATCATCATCATGACTCTGTGCTGGACCCTCTCTAGAAGCTCCATGTCCTCCTTGGACCAGGGAGCCCAGGAGGAAAATTCCTTTTATCACAGAGACAGGCCCATTGGCGAGTCCTCTCTTTAAGAGTACATTCCTGTTGCTTCATTAACAACAACAACAACAAAATCCTCCCAAAACAACTCTTGATCTACCAGTTACTGCTGATCCTCCACTAAGTGTCACTGACAATTAAAAAAAAGTAATCAAAGGAATTTTGCTGCATATTTTTCTTGATATTAGTTAATGCCATGCAGCAGTAAATGGTCATGTACTTATTGTTTGCTTCAGCTGCGTCATGGTTTACAGGTCTATCCAAAACCAGGAGACACTGCTGCTCTGTGATTTTGCTGTGGGTACAGAACAGTTCTGAATCAGATCAGCTTTTCCAATCATATTCAGGTGTGTTTATTTGCCTGTACTAGACACCCAAGGGGGTTCCTTTTGGCTGCCTCTTCCTTAATTCTGCTTTCCAGCAGCAGCACCAAGGGCTGGGCAAGGCTGTCCTGGGTTGTACGAGCTGCTTAGCAGGGAGGCTCTGCTCAATCATGCGGCGGAGCAGATGGAAGGATCATGAGCATGTGGAAAAATCATGAATAATTTACACAGAATAAAATGCCTTGTGACCATCGTGGACCACCCTAAAACACTCAAATTCATCAGTCTGAGCTCAGGAAAAATATATATACTTTGCTGATAGAAACAAAGATCTTTCTGCTTTACGTCCTGTATTGCTCACTCTTATCTCTAACAAAGCAAAGCTCCTCAGGACGGACCCTCACAACAATTTCTGAATCACTGTCTCAGTTACTCCTCTCTGCCTACACAAAGCGGGCTCAAGTAACAGTTACAGCAGGATCTTGACTATTCAGTAAATACAGGCAAGTACCCTCATTGTTTTCTTCCTTCTAGAGGGCTCGTGGAAGTGATTAGGACATATTCCATGCTCGAACGCTAGGAGTAGGAAGCTTATTGCCGTACACGAAAATTCTAGGAGTCTTTTGAGCTAAACATACCTGTGACTCACAATACCTTTGACTTAGTGCAAGATAAAGAGTTGATCAAATAAAATACAAATAAAACAAAAAGCTTCTCCAATTCTTGAATATGTTGCTCCTACCATTGTGTTGGTCACACACTGTATAATTTACACATGCATTTTCAAATTATATCGATCAGCTCTACATCTCATACTATAGTTAGTTTTGCTGATATTAAATTTGTCATTCATAGTGTCACTGACCAGACAATATTGGCAAATAGAAACTTTTTGAGTTTAAATTTTCTTTAAAAATATCATTTGACTTCAATCACTCTTTACAAGGACACTTCATGTAAAACTAACTCACTTAAAAACATTTGAGTCTTAAAATGTTAATGCACTGGAAGGTTAATTGCTCTTATTAATCCATTAAACAAGAACCGCCTGCCCTTTCTTATATTAACCATTATTTGCTTATTTCATTCTTATGTCCAAAGTCCAAATGCTCTTATCTTTGTTACAAAAACTAACAAAACGTTAGTTAGCTAGATCTCACAAAACATCAACTGGTTTCTGTTTGTGTGCCTGCTTTTGTACTAACAGTCTTGACATAAAGAGCAAATACCTTAATATAGTAAAAGAATCACTTGGAAAAACAGGGTGGTCGGTGCTTTTATTGAGCTCACTTGCTGGAGCAGTTCAAGTCAAAGGGGCTAACGTATCTCTTCTTTAGTAAAAAAAATATTTCTTTTTTTCCCCTTGCCTGTGATTTGAGAGCAAAAGAGATTTTTATGTGTGTATGCAGCAATGGTAAGCAGCTGTAAAAACCTCCCACCCTAAAGATTGATGAATATAGGTTTCATTACCACCAGCACATCTGAAAAACATTCGACACTTTGGAAGACCAACTATGGTTCTTTAAAATGCCTCGGCTGAAATTTCTCAGAACGTGGGCTTTAATGGCCATCCTAGGAGCCGCTGATGCCTCTCCATTTGGAAAGCCATAAAATCCCTTGGCTTGTGAAGCTACCCGAGCAGGCCCTGTGTGTTTGCTTTGCGGGGATGTCTGGAAGTACTTGCTGGAGCAGATGCAAATGCCGAGATTTGTACAGCAACGTTTGAAAGGCCATTCCCAAATCTTTGCAATTCCTCCATCCTGTTTACACAGACTTCAGTTCAAACTACCAATCAGGGAGCAAGACCTCTGATTTATGACTTCAAAGACTCACACTCCGAGAATATCAAGTACTTGGAAAGCCCAGAGCAAGCCCTTGCAATGGACATAGCACGCAGTGGTCACAACGGCTTTGAGCAAGGAGCACTTCATCAGGTTCCACATCTACTTATGGGTGTCATGCAAGGAAATCCAGAAGCTGAACTTTATGGAAAACTGCTTCCTAAACCAGCTTTCTGCAGCCAGTGCAGCCCCTACGGGATGCCGGTCTCACACCCTGGAGAAGACATCGGCCTCCACACGCTACATGTGCTGCAAGGAGGGCAGCAGGAGGGTTTCCATGCAGGCTCAGGTGAGCTCAAAGGCTTTTGTCCACTCAGAATGAGAAGTACATTGCACTTGACAATAAACCTGCCATTTGAAACCTCAGGGGTTTTAATCTTATAAATAATAGAGTTCAGAGAAGAAGGGTTTGCAAGTCTGCATGGCTTTGCCTGGAATTCAGATTTATGTAATACGCTCACAGGAACACAGTGCTGAAGTGCATGCAAGTGTTGGGCTGTTTGCGATTCAAAGCCTAGATTGCACAAAAATATGCAACGCGACACTAATATTTCTCTCTGCTATGCTGTTTTCCCCAGCTGCTACCAGGACATCCATCACTCCGTGGCAGGGCAGAGCTATCCAGCCCACCGCACTCACTGACATTGCTTTTGCTTTCTCTTGTTAGCCAGCGTGAGGCCCACAGCCAAGGAAACACTTGAAATCTGTAAAAGGAGCCCCCAAGAGTGAAGCATTACTGATCACTTAAAATATAAATTTTTCACTTATTAGGGCTTATCACAACTCTTTCTTTGTATATGCTGAAGACACAGTTTGAAAAAATTAGAAAAACAAAGTTACCATCTTGCTTGCATTCAACTGGGGTGTGAAAAGATAAGTTTATACAGTATATAGAAAATATTGTATTCTGGGCCTATAATAACAAATGGTATCAATTTTGAATTATTCTTCTATGAGCATCAAGAGAGAAGTCGCAGTAGGTCTGCTGCAAAACAAATTCTTACATCAAATGCATCCAGACATCAGAAAATTCTCACTGTTTTAAAATGACAAAAAGTGATTTGAAAACTTCAGCAGTATGAGAAAGGTCTATCCATTAATTACATTGTGTTCTCACATGCACATTTTGGAATTTGGGAGCATTTCCTTAGCACGTTCCATTTAATGAATCTGAAATGTTAAAGTGACAAGCATGAACCCAGCTCGGTGTCAGCCCCTGCAGCTCCTCTTGGGGAGGTTATCACGTGCAGCTCTGCTGTGCTCTTCACCGCCTGCAGCCCTTCCATCAGATAACCCTAACAAACATGGTGCTGTCACTGTCACACGTGGGACATGCTAAGCAGTGCCTGGTTTCTGTGATCTGAGAATTGCTCTCTGTGTTATCAACCATCAGTCGTACTCCGAGATTCACAAGGAGTATCTGGAAGTGTGCTCTCAAGTGCCAATTAGCGATTTTCTGACCCAAAGATAAAGAAGACTGTAGAAGCAGCAGCCTAGTATAATTCTCCACTCCTTGTCCTTAAAGTGGACTATGGTTTGTGAATATCCTGCAGATGAAAGGGAAACAGAAGGTCAGTGGTCCCTGTCTTCAACAACCTTCTACCATCTTCCCCTAATGAAGTGTAAATAGTATTCCTATCAGCTTGCTCTGGCACTGGAAATCAGAGCGGATGGTTCAGCAGATCCAAACCCCGATAATGTCATTTCCCAGGACACAGAGTTGGACATTGTGCTGGTCTCCATGTGGCTCGCATTGTGCCAGGTCGCACCACGGAGGGTCCACTGGTCTACAGCAGAGCCCGTCCTGCCCCCGTGTCCTTTCCTTGCCCAGTGCCCATGGTGCGTTCGCCCCACGCAGCGCTGCTGGGAACCCCAGCGCTCGTCATGCCAAGACAAGCTGAAGATTGATGAACAATCAATGGGGACGCGCGTCTCCTCCTCACAGCACTTCTCAGCACAATCTGGCAAAATGTCATTATTGCTTAACACGGTTTTATCACGGGGTGGCCCTGCTTTCAGAACTGCAAGGGATTTTACAAGGTCAAAAGCAGAGTATCATGCCCAAGTGTTCACCACCTTGGATGGCACCATAAAAACAGTTCCTGTAAAAGGTGGCACCAGCCCAGTGCAGGGAGGACACCTGAAAAGTTGGGTTTCAAGGGACTAGCCTATATGCAATCCTTTCTGTGCAAGGGTGCCTGGATCCAGCAGTCCCTGTAGATACAATGCATTATTAATTAGCATATACAAATCCCATTTATATTAAAAAAGCTTGCTTAGTGAAGGAGACATAATTCCTGTTATTACTATACCAAACAGCAGAAAACAAATATGGAGCTAATCAAAATACAAGATAAGACCATGACAAGTTTGGAGTATATTTGTACTCTACACACTTTTCTTGTTTGTTTTTTGATGCAAGGCAACTATTTTTCGTGGTAAGTTATGTATGGCAACAGTATTTTTCTGAGTATACCCACATACCTGATTGGCAGAGCTGGAAAGACATATCATATAGATCTACAACATTTATCCTACACAGATATTGTATATGCAATAGGTTTAGACCTTTTGCAATACATATGCATGAAGAGGGATGAAATCACATGAGGGCAGAACAGGCTGAACCGCTCTCCTTTGCCCCAAGAAGTCTCCAAACAGTTTGTTATTGAACCAGCCGCTCATAGTCACATTCCAGAGTCCACAATGTTGTAACATCTCTGCACTACCACTGCGGTTCAAACACCATTTAAAGCATACATTGGGCAAACATTAAACAAAGTTGAACAAACTTTGAGCTTATTCATGTATTGGATCCTATGGGTACATAATAGCAAATGGTCAGTAAGTCAGGGAGGACCAGACCAGGCTGGCAAGTTCCCTTCCCGTGCCATAATTTACTTAGGAGCAGCCCCATTCCCTGGGGAGCCACAAGACAATTAGAGGACAAGGCACAACAACAAAGGCATTCCAAAGCAGTGTGAACATTTGTCAAAGTATGGAAACAATTTACAATGTTTTCAGAACCCTGGTTCGGGTCAGTTCATTTTTATACTCTCCCATATGGTTCTGCTCCTTCTATTTCCAGAATGAACCCTATTTACTCGGGTGGTTACTGTAGAAAATATATTGTTTGCAGAGAAAGTCATCAATAAAGAAAACTTCTCACAATAGGTACATTGAGGATGTGCATTGGTTTGATGTGACAAGGGAAGAAAATGTCAAACAGGTAGTTTTCTACCTGTGGAGTATGCGGGAGCAGCGCATCCATCAGCCCCAGCACGGAGCCTTCTGAAGGCTGGGCAGCGAGTGGACACTTTGGGAGAAAATGGGGGTGAACATTTGCACTCGTGCATTTTTTCACCCTTGTGAAACCCAGTCTGCAAGAGACTGAATGGCGCTGGCACCGTATATTCCCTTCTCCCTTCCTCCAACCTGGAAGCGGTCAGGATCAGTCTAACTCTCGCCTCCATAAGCAGCAGCTTGGACCACTTTGGGTGGTCACGGCTCGGCTGTGCCCGCAACATGAAAGAAGGAAGGTCACACGCCGTTAACAAGGGAATATCCATACCACACGGCTCCGTGCAGCTCGGGGCTCCTCTCAGCACACGTGACCTGAAATGGTCCCTCCACAGCTCCTTCACCCCCTGAATCCCAGCAGTGTCTCCTATGCTGCGGACTGTAGACCTCAAAAAACACATATGCATGTAAAAAACACACCCTAATTCTTATAATTACTCTTGAGAAACTGATTTCCTTGAACACAGGGTGATGGTTGCTCCAACTCCGTGATAATTAATACAGATCATTCATAAGCCTTAGGAAAGGGGTAGGGATTTTTCCCTAAGGAATCAGGCATTCCACTGCTATTCCGAAGTCCCACATCAGGCTGGAGCTTCACACTTTGGAAGATGACCATGAAAGATGGGAACAAAATTTATGATGTCGGAGTGAGTTTGCACCAGCTAACTCAACTGGGCATGAAAACAGAGGCACTAGTGTGTGGTTTCTGAGAGGGGGAAAAAATTAAAAAAGGCAGGACTTTTGGGGTTAGTAGAGTTTAAATTGGTAAAAAATGCATTGGATTCATTTTTAACAGGGAACTGCACTATTTATTTAAAGATAGAAAGGGAGAGCGGCTTAGAACCTCTCTCAAACAAGGTAAAGTTCAATGCAAATGGAGAACAGCTTCTCCATGAAGCTACACTGAAAAATACTTTTGTATTCATGTGACATTGAGAAATAAATGACAAAGAATTTTTCATCAATAATTTAATTTGGGGGCCAGAGGGCCGTCAATAGCGTATAAACATAAACCATGGAGGCAAGTTTATCCCTGAGGTAAGCAATCACAGTAAAGTTCCTTGCAGTGGGTTTGAATTTGAATCTGTAGAATGCAAAAATCTCAGCAGAACATTAGCAACTGGCCAGAGCAGCCACTATCCCCCTTCAGATCACCAGGCTTTTTGCCTGATACTTCAAGTACAAAAAAAGAAAAAAGAAAACTGGAACTGGGAAATGAGCATACTGGGAGCTATGGAGCATCTCCATCTCCCACCTACGTTGAAAGAAGATGCAGAAACCGCTGACTGCCATTGTCTGGCAGGATCATGAGAGCATGGAGATTCAGCCCTGATGGCCAGAACCAAACATACATTCAAGTTCCTTGATTTCTTACCAACCCAAGTTGAAGATCAGGGACCCTCCTGTGTTGCACAGCACATTTACTACCAAACCCAGGAATTTTTAACAAAAGCAGAACTCACTTTGTCTATCCAGGCCTGAACAACTGCATTACTCTCTTTTCCCCCTAGACGGATTGCTGCTCTTGAGGCGCTCCCCAACACGCTGCTCCGCTGCCCGCACTGCAGTGACCTCCTGGGCACGAGGCAGCTCCGACCTGCAGTTCCAGTGCAGTCTCCCGCTCCCACGTTAAACCCTGGGGGTCAGGAAAGCCGGGCAGAGGAGGGCAGGGGAGAGGGGCTGGTCTGGCTGCTGCCCAAACTACAGGACTGCTCCCCAAAGGACACGGGACTCACATGGACGGGAAAGATGAGAAACACTGAGCCTGATGTGAGGGTTTCCTCTGGGGGCGGAAGGAGTTGGCCTTTTCAATGTTTTTAATGCTGTTAATTGATTTAGTTTTAAATCAGATTTTAAGGGAACATCTTCACATTTGTGATTATATATATTTGATATATATATATATTTTAAGGGAACATCTTCACATTTGTGATTATATATATTTGATATATATATATATCAAAATTATGGAAATGTCCCATTTGCAGTAGAAGCCCAGCCAAAGACTGCGGTGGGACACAGAGCCAGGCCATGCTCTTGGCCAGCACCATCCCACCCAGTGCAGCCACCAGCTCCTGTGCATTACCACGGGCCGGGGAGGAGGTCCAGGAGGTCCAGGAGGTTCAGAAGGTCCAGGAGGTCCAGGACGGCTTTTGGCCAGCAATCACACAGGAGCATCCACCCACTCGCACAGCTGCTGCGGGACGCAGGAGGAGCATCGGCTGCCATCAGAGCAAGGGCAAAGAGCGGATCTGTAAGCAGGGTGCTCACACGACCGACACAAACCCCATGTGAGCATGGCCAACGTGATCTCTGCTGGACTTGTCAGCGTGGGTCTCCTTGCCCGCGGCACCTCCATGGGTCAGACCCTCCTTGTAGCAGCAGGTAGAGCCAGAACCAGGCACACTGCAGGGTGCCATTTGGGTGGCCTTGTAAAGCAGAATGAAGCCTAGCAAGACGGGTGTCTTGGACACTTTTCAGAGCACTCGGTGCTGTTTTGTTCTGATTACTCCAGAATTCATTCACCGGTCAGGTCACAATTATTGCTGTCCTTGAAAGGGCTTCCTCATTCCTTGTATCGCCCAGACAGACATTTTAGTTGCTCCTTGGGGCGAGCATTAGAGATGCAAAAGGTTTACCGATTTCCTTATTAACTTAATCTTTATTTTACTTAAACCTAGTGAGTTTGGAGATGAGGAGGCACACAAAGGCTTGTTTCTACATGAAAAGTTTGCTGTGGTTGGCTGTGAGTGAATTTGTAGCCACCGCGAAGGCTTTGATACACCAGGGAGAAAATCATGCTTTTACCTAATCCAGCCAAACCAAGCTTGTTCAGATTGATTCAGTCTCCAGCCTTGGCTCTGACCTCACCCTTACCCTCAATCCTGCCTCGCTCGCACACTGGCTGTTTTATACAGCCTCTATTTTCTGTGCGCGCGGCCGCCCTCGCTGCCGTCCTGCTCATCACCCCGCTCGCCGCGCTCGGGCTGGCCCGCCGCGCTGGCACGTGGGGTAGCTCTCAGGCAGCCCTGTGTAGCGCAGCAGATCTGAGGCTGTCCAATTCCCTTTCCCCCGAAGACCGACGCGAGCGAGCCTTTGTAAGCAGGCAGGAGGGGGATGAAAACAGTTTGTCTCCGGAGCAGCCAGCCTTTGTCATTTTACAAATGAAATCACTTTGGAAATTTAGAGAATTAATATCATAATGAAGACGGGAGTACCCATTAGGGTGGTCTAATGTTGCTCTGGAGATGTATGATGGATGTCCAGTTGCTGCAAGCCCTTATTTGCAGAGAGTCACCTCTGCAGTTGCCATTATTAGGAAGATGTCTGAAGCCGAGGATCAGACGCGACCATTGCGAGATGAGATAGTGTTTGACCGGTTTCCAGGGAACCGGAGGATACAGCCTTAGTTGTACCTGTCACTATGGCTCCCAGCCTTTTTCCCCCTTAATGTCTTTTTTAGCTGTAGGAAGTTTCTCTTTAAAGATTCACTGCTTCTCTAATAGCACAAAAAGCTGTAACAGGAACATAAGAAAAAAAAAAATTGTTACCTGGATTGCAAAAAGGCTTCTGTTATTGTAAAACAATTGCTGTTATTCATCATCAAAGGATTACAATATACTTCATTAGCTGGCTTTGGTAAATAAAGATAACTAGGACATCTAACCCGCAGTAACTAGAAATATTCCCCCGCTGTGCCCTGCTCTGGAGACACCCACTGCTCCGTCGGAGCGAGCGCGTGGAGCTGCGATTGCCGTTCCTGGAAGCACGGCCTCAGGAAAGCAGCACTTCCAGGAATTATCTTAATGGGCAATTGAATCATCATTTCTAGCACTCCAGCATCTTTCCCAGAAGGACAGTTTTCCACAGGCAGTGATTCCAGTTAGAAGAAGATGTGGATATCCAAACCTGAATCTTATCCCTCGTGATGGGTTTGCAGAGCTCAGAGACTCTCTTCCTAATTTTAAAATCTGCATAAAGGCACCAAGGACACGTGAGGCTGGAAGGAGTCCAGCGCAGTGATTTCTCCTGCACTTCGTTTTGTACTAGCTATTCTACCCAGGTCATTTATTTTCTTCCAATTATCTTCGCTCCTTTAGTAATTCTCCATTGGTCACTAACATTGCTGCTTTGTTGTGTTATTTCCAGGGAAGCTCAATAGCTGGTGTAAATTGTCATAGCTGCAGTGTCCTCAGGAAGAATTCACGCCAAGGTAGTGTCTCTGTTAAGAAAATCTGATTAAGTTTTGCTAATGTCTAGACCTTTTTTCCAGCTATGGAATGTGCAAGGCAGCCTCCTGTCCAAGCTTTTCCAGGGAAGGCTGGTAATGATGGGGCCACACTTTGGTCTGCTTCTAATCAGGGCTGATTTGGGAGAATAATCAGTGGTAAATAAAAGTGAGTGCTGTTGTAACACCCTTTGTGTGTGTGTTCTCATGAATTACTCATGAAACAGGGGTTACAAATTTGTGCCCCTGATACTCGCTAACAGAGTCGTTCAGCCTCCTGTTTGTTTGTTTTTTTCTCCTCCAAAATACAGCAGGTTTTGTTTTCTGTTTTACAAAAGTCCATTTCTTTCCCCTAAATCTTCAGCTCGGTGTCGAGGCTCACCTTGGTGGGAGCAAACGCAACTCTATCGACAGCAATGGAATTGTGTGTGCATATGTCAGCGACGAATTTGGCCCCATATTTATTGGAAATACCTAGGCTGTTGTGATACGATGTGGTAAATCATGCTGAGAGCAAATCAAAGAGACAGGCTGTGGCTGCATCACTATTTCATACAACTCGGGTCATAATGGACAGGACAATGCAGTATCGTGAAATTCAGTGCTAAGGAAAATACATTCTTTCTAACCTTTTATGAAAATACTTCTCATCCTTCAAAGGACAATTTAGGCAATGTGACCACACTGGAATCGCTACAGAAGCATTTAAAAGTCGGCCAGAAAAACCCGCTTGCCCAGGAGGAGAAGGAGCATCCGTCGCTATTCCCGTGCTTTGGCTGCTCCAGAATTCCCATCGACTGTGCTATATGCCCTCCAGTAATAAAGATATTCTCTCTCAGTGCAGAAAATGAAAGGGAATCAACGTGCCGGTCCTCAAGCCCAGCAAACTATAAACGTGCTCTCGGACGGAGAGCAGCTAATGAAAACAATCACATTAAGCCCAGCTCCTCGGTGTGGGTGCTCAATAAGTGAGCAGCAGGCTTCCTCTGTCTGCCTTACAGAAAACAGGAGGTAGCAGTTTGCAAGGAGCAGCGTTTTAATGTGATTGGACTATAACAGACAATCTATTTACAGCATGCTCTGGGGAGCTTATAAACAAATGTTGAGTAATTTCAGCCAGCAGTAATTACCCTTGCAGCTGACAAGGATAGCATGATACTTTCTCCTTCACCTTCAGCCCAGTCCAGAAGGCACTGTACACAATGGCACTTCTAATTATTTCTGCATTTCTATGGCTAAAGACCAAAGTGTGTTATTAGAGAACATTTTAGAAGCTTTTAAAAAGCTTGTTTACTGGGACAATTAAAAGTCATCGCTATGACAGCAAATAGAAGGTTCGGTTCGTGGGTGCGCGCGCAGCCGGGGCTGCCGCTTACCTTCCAACCCTGTCTGCATGGGCCGGATTTACAGCCCCCCGCAGCATTGCCCACGGGCTGTGGCCGCGGCGGGGCCAGCGGTGCGGGCGGTATCCAGAGCACAGAGCACAGGGCTGGGATTTGTGAGCACCCGGTACCCACCGCTGCTCCGAGCATCCTCAGTAAACACAATCCTTGAGGGCAGGGGAGCTCCGTGTGGGTGAATCAGCCATCACGCCAGGAGGGATTCTGCAGGGTACAGGGATCACCATGAGCCTTCGAGCAACCTGGCTTTTGTCTTCCGCCAAAACAAAATAAAGCACAAGCTCCAAAACGGTCACTAACACCTAGTTACAGGTGAAACGCATCAGCTTGGATTTTAACTGGGGTGCAGGATGGGCAGATGTGTTGATGCTGGGCTGGATGGAGGGCTCCCGTGCCAGGGCTTGGCAGCAGGACCCCGGGCACAGCTCCTGGCAGGGGGCAGCGCGTGGGACCTGCCGGCTTGTCCCTGCCTTTGCCCTGCAGGGATCTCCTTGCCTCAAGGCCACCTCCGTGTCTCTCCTTGCTGGAGGTGCAGGGCGCAGCACCCGAAAGCCCTTGACTGGGCCCGGGTGACCCACACGAGCCAGGCGATACTGGCCAGGCCTGTGAGCATCCACCTGGGGGCACCAGCCATGGCCACGCGCCCCGTAACTGGGGCCACCGCGGCCGCGCACCCCAAAAGGGGACGGTGTCCCCAGCCTCACCGCCTCCATCACGCGCCCCCGACCTCCAGAAACCTCCGCGAGCTTCCCCAGGGGAGCAGATCTCTGCATCCCTCCAGGTCTGCGTGCCCAGATCAGCAACGTGCAGAGACAACGCCAAGGAAAGCACCTCGTTCCCACAAGGGTCTCTTTGGGAACACAAACGGGATAACCAAGCTGCAAAAGGGAAGCCCTCACTCTTGTAACGGCTGAGGAAGTTGTGCTACATCTTGGCCAGTCAAGGGCTTGGCCCAAAGTAGCACTTTTTCCCTCTTATCCCGTTGCACACGCTGCCCTGTGTTCACAGTACCGGGCTACCTTTTACCACGTGAATGTTGCAGCCATTCCCAAGGAGCAGCTTGGAAACCTGCAATGGGCCTTTCACTGAGAGGCGAATCGGAATGCAACAACCCCTGTTTCAATTCACAAAATGATTTAGTCACAGCGCTGGGCATTACAAGAACTTTTGTTTAACATTGTAATACAGCCCTGTATGTGCCAAACTATCCAAAAATAATTGGGAGCGGCAGTGAACCGCGATGTGTGTTGGTTTGCAAACACCACGGACAGCCTGGCGTTTGCTGAGCTTCCATCCGCCTCAATAAATTCAGTTCAGATTCCTGCTATAGGAATTGACAGCAGATATCTAATCCCCAAAAGTGGATTATTTACATTTTTTGATACGTTACATTGCATTACATCCTGTCACATTGCATCTCATCACGGGCGGATATGATATCGCATAACGTGATGTGACATGATGACAGACATCAGAAATGCTTTTTGTTATTTGAGGTTTAAGATAGAGTATCTGGTATCCAAATATTTCTGAACACTCTCCAGCAAGGAGCAGCAGACAGGAGTGCCCGTGCCGTGCTTTGCTCAGCCGCCCTCCCCACACGCTGCTTTAAACCTAACCATGTCGCTCGGCAGTTTGTGAAGCCTCAGCAATACAATTTTGCACATATTTTGCAAATATTTTTAAAAGATTCATTAGAAGGTAAACCGCTCGAGCGCATGTTCAATGACAACACAAAATGACAACAGCTGCTGCAAATTAGCTTGGCTGAAAGGAACCCCCAGAAATATACTGCAAACTTTAACAGCACTCTCGAGCTGTTGATTGCTCACCCCACTGCTGCCTGCTCGTTGCGGAGATGCACTCGGTGGAGGAACATTAATTTGTCCTTGTTCTTGAGACTGGCAGGTGTCACTTTGCCCAGTGTGGGACGTGAGTGACAGATATTTTGCGGCTGATGAAATGAGAATGCAGAAATTCAAGATGCCTCTGGGATTTCGCTGGTCATTTGTGGCCGGCGCGAGGGCAGGGCCTGCTGCTTCGCTAATGCGGGGCTGGCGGCCGCGGCCGCTGTCGCTGCAGGCTGCTCTCGGCCTCCCCATTTTAAATAACATTTGTGGGATGAAGCGCTGCCCACACACGGGTTGTGCATCTTCCTGGGCTCATGATGGCTGCTAAATATTTCTAATTGTTTTTGTATTTTTTTCCTCCTATTGCACGCTAAAACCTATTTCAAAAGGATTTTATCTGCATCTGCTATCTTTAATTCTTTGATAACATGAAATTGATCTGAACAGAACATAAGCTAACATTAGAGGAGTGATCAAAAATAGAACAATAAAAATTGCATTAGAATGCAATTAATGGATACTTTACAATACAGGAATTTAGGAAGAAAGTGGGGAGAATTGTATCAATTAAGGCCTTTCTTTCATCTGGTTTATAAAAAAATGCATTCTGTGTAGAAATTCATAATGCTCGATTCAAATAAAAAGAGATGCTGGGAAAACAATAACATTGTAATATTACAGCATTAAAAATGAGATTTGTTGAATTTTAACATGATGCTGCAGTTCACCTCATCCTTCCTTTAGGTCTCAGAGTGTTTTTCTTTGCAGAGGATGTGCTGAATTGGACTTCTAAACCAAGAGAAAAATAAATATTTCAATAATAAGGACAAGGAAAAGATTGCTTTAATTTCATGCGTCAGATAGATATTTTGTCAAGGTTTAGTTTAAATAAAAGCTTATATAATAAGCTTTTTTTAAGAAAAAAGAAAAAAATATGAAAGGAAAGAAGGGGTTAAAATATCCAGCAGTTTTTATAATACTTTTTACAAGCAATGGTGGTTCATATGAAAAGGAAAATGATTCTCTAAACAGTTTTAGCTTTTTATTTAAGCTACATATTATTTTTCAGGTAGTTATTTGCAAGAAAACCCAGACATTTTAGGAGAGAGTCTCATTTTGCTAACTGTGCTCAATGGTACAGACAGTGCAGCAGAGTCCAGAGCCACTAACAGCATCTTCAATTGTGCTAAAAACTTATTAACATTTTTCTCTTTAATGATTAATTGTCTTTGAATATGAGCAGCTTTTACAACATTTTATTCACACTGAGTCTCTCCAACAGCTGATCTTTTGCTTTATAACAGAGGCTTCTTTTGATGTGCATTCCGTTTTTAAAGGAACCATAATATTTTAATCGATCTCTCTGTAAAGATCATGATTATTATAAATGAGATACAATCGTGCACATCAAGCCTGAATGGGAGATAGGAGGTCACGAGTCAGGAATTATATGAAGAGGGGAAGGAAAAACTAGAAAATTTTCCAATGTGATGTTTAAAGGGACAATTATGTACACTGGCAAACGAACTCAAGATTTCAGTTACATAAATACAGTTACATTTTCTATCAATTTCCTTCAAACTAGCCTTGAAAAATAATCATTTGTAAAAAAAAAAAAAAAAATTAAGCCCATACATTTATTATGAAAAACATGTAATTTCATTATGAACTCTTCACATTCATGAAATAAATGACATTATGAATCACTGCAGAAAAATATATCTGATGAAAATGTTGCTACAAACCCAGGCTGTGAAAACACTGGTTAATGCCATTTGCCGAATGTTATTTTATTGTAGGTAATTACTTATGTTAAATAATTTGAAAGGCACATACAGATAGCATCTGAGAGGGTAGACGCTGTTTTAGTACAACTCTCCTCAAACTGCAAAAATTATTTTGAATAGATTTTTTTTTCTATTAAAGCTCTAGTCTGCCCAAACCAACGCTGCTTTGTTTACACACACACGTGCACACATATCGGCACACAACTGCACGGATATTTTCCCCCCTACTTAAAAATGCGAAGATCTACTGTTATCCTTTGGAAATCAAATATTTTCCTGGCGTGCTTCTTTAATTAAACTGTATTCTTTACAGTGATCAAACATAATTAGCAGTAACAAGTATTTAATGAAAACAAACTGCTTTCCTTTGAAATCTTCCCCGCATACGGTACTCTAGGCCATAGCGGCTGCGAGAAGACGGTTGTGTCGTAACAACTAGAACAGATCCGTGCTTCAAAGAGTGCCAGCTACACGTCACTGCAGGAGAGTGAAATAGGGAGGGTAAACAGAACCGGCGCTGATGGGTGATTCCTGGAAGGATCACCCCGTTTACGATAATCCTGACGCACGTCCTGGACGAATCGCCCCGTTTAAGACACTGCTTCCAATGGAGCGGTCCCGTTAGTGCTCAGTGTTATAGTTACAGTTCAGCGCGTCATGGACCCGTCCTTAGCCCTCCTGTTTGGCACCGCTATGCGCTGGGGTACCGCACATCCCCGCAGCAGCGCGGTGCCGTAGTGGCGCTGCCGTGATTAACCATGCACGAGCGGGGCCGGCGCGCGCGGCCTCGCGAAACGTCTCCCCCACGGCTGCACCCCGGTCGGGAGACGTTCGGCAACATTAACCACCGCGCGTCGCCGCGAGGCCCCGCTCAGCGCTGGGGCTCCCGCTCCGCGCGCTCCGGGACACCAGACATCAGCGTCTGCCTTTCATCTTGGCTGAGATTTGGAGAGGTTCAGACCACAGAGGCTCCTTAATTCTCACTAATTCATTTGCCTTCCTGATTCGCTTGGCTCGGGATAACCCGCGAATGATAATGAGCGTGCGCGGGGAGCGCGCGGTCCCCTGCCTTTGAATGTGCTCGGCATGGATTGAGGGCTCTCCGCGAAGCCGGCGCGAGGAAAGGAATCTTATTAGCACTGATTGCCAGTCAGGAGGTTGCCTCTAAAAATTGCTCCTGTATTTTTAACTCTTGCTTGCTTACAGCAACCCCAGCCGGGGAGAGACGCGGTGTTTACACGCCGAACACGGCATTGTGCACAACATTTACCCGTTCTCTGTGCAATTTAAGCTAATCATGACACATTTGCCTTACGTCTGTCATTACCATAGTACTGCGAACACTTCATCATTTTTCCCATGATTATTCGGCAAGTTCGTAACTAGCCAAGTCCTCATCTGTTCACCCCCTGCTCAACACCCTCTTTGCATAAACGTAGGCTCTCTACAATAGAGGGGCTCATTTCCTTTTTTCCCCCCTTTCTTTATTAACTCATTCAGCACAGCACAACTAGGGCGGCTTGTCCTGTTACTAGCAGCCTTAGTGTCCTCCCATGTTGCCTTTTTTTTTTTAATAAATATATTATGGATGTGGACACGAGCAAGAACTCAAGCCCGGGATAAGATTATCTGAAAATAAAGCTGTGAATAATAATAAAGTGATATATTTTTGCTCCTGTTTGCCAAGGAAGCATTCACGTTTGGGCTGTTCCCCCAAACACGCACATTGATGTGAGTCTCAGGTAGCTGTGCAGAAGTCGGGGACCAAAACCTGGAAATCGGCAGGTGCTGGAGCAGCTCAGATTCATTTCCACATTCATCTGGGTTGTGGCCTTCCCAAATCCTGGATCCTAAACCCAGTTGGAGGGGCTGGGGATCCAGACCCCGTGTCAATGGTCAGAACCAAACACCACCACCTGGTCCAACCCTGCCCAACTGGAACCTGCCCGACTCAGTTCCCATTAGAAAACACCAGTTACTTCTCTACCCAATTCTGGCTAGGAAGAACTTCTCAAAGTTTCCAGGTGGACAGCCCACCTTCTCTCGGAAAATACAGTGTTTGCTGCGTTCTCAGCCTTCTAAATAAAGCCACGTTGCAATTCTAGGAAACCAGTGCTCCGACTTTGATGTCCCTTAACACAATTAAGGCACAAAGATAAGTGCAAACACGGTGCCAGCCAAGGACAGTCTTACACTGCCCTTACATTCCAAATTCTGGGCGGTAACTGGAAATGCAGCGAGCTGGGACACAGGTAAAGTTGTTTTGTGAGAATTTGTCTTTCCTCGTGTCTCGATGGGGGAAGCACAGCATGCGACCAAATGAAAAATTACTTCCAGTTTTAGCTAAAGAAATATTTTACTACATTCCCCTTGAAATACGAATCTTATGCTTTTTCTCGCTAATTTGCTGTTACCTCAAGAGAAAAACACACACAAATCCTCTAACTGACAAAATATTACGCCCACCGTTTCTTAATAGAATCTGCTGCAGGGTTTATTATTAGAAACTACGAGGACTCAACTTTGAATTGGAGATTCTCGCGTAGGAATGTGGATTTCTGTTATGTTGATGAGCCCAAGCGTTCTTCAGAGGGCGTGAATTAGAGCCCATCAGGGAAGGGAATTTATGTTGCATGGGAATTCTAACGGGTTGACATTTGCTTGTCGAATCATTAAACATTTCCAGCGGACAGAGTTACCAAAAAAATTCCAACTTGCTTTGGAAATGTCACACAAAAATATCTACATTTTGTATCAAAATGTCAAAACAAAACATTGATTCAAGCTGCTATGTTTCAAAATGTCAGTTTTGTAGTTTTTTTATCAACATTTTGGCTATATATGACATTTAAATTTCATTTAGAAATTCCTGTAGAAAATTTCATTGAATTTTGCTTTTTTTGCAGTAGTAAAATCTAGGCTCTCTCCTCATCATATTTTTTCAGCAAAAAGCTTTTTTTATTCTAATTATTAGCACAGCGCTAGTGACTGCTGAATGGTAAAATAATTCCTCTTTAAAATTTACTGATACACTTTTTTCCATTTTTAAAAGAGTATTTTAGAGTGCATTTTACTCATAGTATTCCACTTCCCCAAGACACGCACAATTTACTCAGTTTATGGCCAGCCCCATGGGAATAGTGCTTTCCTATACCCTGAGAGTCTCAGCTGCTTTATCCCTTGGTTCTGGATTTCTCCTTGTTCCCTTTCCCCTTTCTGGCGCAATCACGCACTCCACATCCATCTGCTATGCAGCACCTCCAGAATTGGAGCATCCTCCCTCCGTTGCTCCCTCCATTATCCCAACTCCACAAAACTCCTCACAATTTTCAAACCAGCCCTTGGGTTGCTCCTCAGTCATCAGCTCACACCATCACCCTGGTTTCCTCACCCCGGCCTTTGCCCATAGCACTCCCAAACCCACCACACAGGGCCCCGCATTTTCACAGCAATAAAGTCTCTCTCTTAGCTAATCTATTATTCCTCTGCATCTGAAAATGTGAGTCAGATTGGAAAGCAGAACTCCGCTGCATTTTCCAGCTCAACTTGCAAATGCGGTAGAGAAGAAATTATTTTCTCTCCAAACACTCTAGTCAAAAAGCATCAATTGGCAAGTTACATTCATTTACATACATTTTCTATTAAACTTTTCTATCATAAAAAATTGCCTTTATGATCCGGACATAATTTATTATGCAATGCACCGCCACCATCATCACACTGAATTGCATTCTACGTGTTTATACTAACAGGGAAGGTGATCAGCTTTAGCCTTCGTTTCATTATATGCATCATTCATCCTCCACCACCAAGATCCCTGGATTCCGTAGCATATCCATCATTATCTAACTGCCAACTGTTTTCAGAGGTTCCACCGCTTTAAGCTCATTATTTCCTCAGATTGGTGAATCTACAGAGAATCTCTCCACAACACCCAGCAGCCAGCATGGTACATGTGTACAGATGAATGGTAGGGGCTTGTCCTTCACCGTCTCTTTGTACCCAGCTTTGCCCCAGAGCTGCAGCCTGTAATGAGCAGCAAATGCATACTCATATGTCCAAAAATAACAAAAAGTTTAATGGCATTAAAAATAATAACCAAGTAGTGACCTCTTTGCATGGATAAGCTGTTGTGAATAAATCCAGTTTACAGATTGTTTAGTAGTTTGGAGCAGTAGTTCCTGCCTCCTTATAATGCAGGTTAAAGCACATAGACAAAGAGCTGTGCTAAGATAAGGAATTTCTTTCCTGTCCCCATTTACCTTGGTGCATTTAATTTAATCAATAGCAGAACAGGGAAGAGGAGAAGAATTGGATGGTTCAAGAGTCTGATAATGGGATATTGAACCTTTCATCTCTATATCATTGATTCAACATAGGAATTGACACACTGGATCAGAGCCGCGGTCCAGCTCCTCATATCCCCTTGACGGGGGCCTGTACTGGACGCATCTCAGCAGGAGGGAGCAGAAACTTTGTGGTAAGCAATTATGAAACAACCTGTCCATGCAAAAGGCTTTTTCTTTACTCATTTAGAATTTGCTTATGGCGATGCCCATGGAAATCTACAACCATCCAAAAATCTTTTGACTATTATGTAATGCATAACAAGATGATCTGTTTGTTAAATATGTTGAACTGAAGTTTGCATTCCTCTGAAATCTTGGCCACCAAGTTACATCAGAGGAAAATTACATATTGCAAAATATATAGTTTCGTTGCAGTCATTCTTAACTTGTTACTTTTCTCTATAAATATTTCCTATCTATAGTGTGTTTACTCTCTTTACTAGTTATTATTAGTGGCCCTTCTCAGTGATCTTCTTTCTCAAGGAAATGATTTAAAATGTTACAAGCCTTCTTGAAACAAAAGTCTTTTCATGCAGCTAATTATTTTCATAGCCCATCTCTGTGCTTCATCATCCTCTTCTGCTCCCCACAGGAGAACCAGAAATGAATATAATACTCCAGGTCAGAATATACCAGTAATTTAATGACATAAATACCAAAAATAATTTTTTGATATTATTTTTATGCCATTCCTTTTTCATCCCGCAGTTTGTTTGCTTTACTGACCCTTGCTCCATGTGGTGCAAGGAGTTTCACTGGACCATCAGACACAAGACACAGGTTTTATCTGGACTGACAGCAGCAAAGTATTTGATGGCTCAAAGTATTCCATCTTATGTTATATTTGTCAACACTGAGGCATTATCCTGACTATTCAAATAAATGTGTTAACTTTTTTTACTGAATTTTCCTATTGTTCTTTCCAAACTTGAATATTTTAAAAAGTTGTATATTAGTATAATTTCTACTTAGAAATACCTTATGCATTTTTGTTACTCAAAATCTAGGGGAAAAGACTGTTTCTAGCCCTCTTATGAAATCTGGAAATCCACAAACATACATACCCACTAACTACAGGTTCACAATGTTGTTTTGTCTTCAGCACTGTTCTTCACTTAAAGAGTTTCTACTCCTGTGTTGTGTCCTTCTCCTGGGGGTATTTACTAACAGCATATTTGCTTCCCCAGGAGTTCAGTTAAAACACAGATTCCAATTCTCTTTCACTCTCTTTTTGAGTGACATACTCAAGTTCTAGTAGATTAGAAAATAATGGGTTTCCTTTATATCATTGTGTCACCTCGTGCCATTTTGTTATGTCATGGTTACATAACAGTAATATCAGTCTCATATTTCTCCAATCATAATTTTAGTTTAAAAACAACAACAATAAAACTTAGTTGGAATTTCTAGGGATAGTTCCAAAGCCTTTAAAATAATACTAATACACACACGAACAGCTTAGCATTTGTGACCACATTTAATGGGGCATCCCAGTCTCTTCCCTCTCCAATAACTTCCCAAGCCTCAGATGTTCTGTCTGCACTGGTACCCTGGAGGGATAAGAGAGGAAGGAAAAAATAAGACTGAGGCAGTTGTCCTCTTTGCTGGCCTCAGTGAAACCAGCCAATGGGCTCAATTTGGGTCTCACAAAATGCAAAATGAAAACACAAGCAAATGACCTTGTTGGTCACCTCAGCAAAGACATTATTGTACATGCATATAAACAAAATGAACAATCCCTGCACCGTGGATATAGGAATTAAGGAGCTTTGACACTGTCCTATACAAAATCTTCCTGCTTTTTTGGTTCTATTTGATTCCTACATGAACAAGCATAATGCTCAGGTTCTCAAATGTTCTTAATAAGAACCTTTATAGCATGGTACTAAAATATAACAACTGGGTTGCAAAAAAGGGTTTATTTAACACTACTCTACAGCTAAGACAAACTCAAACCCTTGTTTTGCGGGCTTTTCACAAAACAAACCCAATAGGACTTCTCTAATTCATCACTGCTGTGAAGGTGCAGTTCTCTGTGGACCTGGAGGCTGATTAGCGGCAGCCACGTACGGTATCCACATATGAACCCCTCTTGTCCCTTCTAGAGACCACGTCACGTTACCCCAACACACGCAGTTAAGCACAAGCTGCAGGATTTCCCTGTCCACACAGAGGGTGTCACCTCGGCGCGTGGCGGCCACCAGCGCAGGCGGCAGCTAGAAGGATCCTTAGTTTAAATAGCCTGATTTATTATGAGAACTACAAACTATATGGTTGAAGTTAATAATTCATGTGCATAACACTGCTAAAATAAAACACGTTTTGTGATCAGTCCAAAGCCGTCACACACGGTGCCTCGACAGCAGCTACCGCGACCGCTGTACTGCAACGCGGCGGCAGAGAGGACTGGTTATCTCCACCGTAAACACCGAGTTCCCGGGCACAGCCGGGGCGCTGGGGCTCCCTGCCTTTCCTATAGCCGAGCAGCGTGACACCACTGAGCGCTGGGGATGAACGAGTCCTGTCACTTGTTAGTGCCGCGCGTACAGGGCAGCGCGCTCTCAGCTCTGCCATTTCTGAGGCTTTTTGGTTCCTGTGTCTAAAGCATCCACGTAGCGTTCCTGCATGCTGCCCCCAGGAGAGAAAAGCATGTGGCGTTTCAATAAACAGGCTGAAACACTGCAATTACACAGAGCACGCAATACCTGGGCCAAGGACAGGTAAGTTAGCACACCCTCCAGCTGCTGGGCACCCAGAGGATGTTTAATTTCAATAGATTTAAGTAGGAAACAGTAGAGGAAAAAAAAAAGAATTCTTTAAGCAAATAGCAGTGAAGTTTTCTCATGCGTTAGGGCATAAAATGACAGTCTGTGGGAGTCAGGAGGTAATTTTTCTCCTTCGCATGAGATGTTGCACAACTGGCCAAACACATTTATGAATGATTTACTTACACTGCATACGGTATGAGATATTGCTTTTAAGCTGGATGCACCAATCATCTCTGCTATAGCTTCTCTCTCCTACCTGTCTACCTCACACTGCTACTGCGGGCAAAGGGGAGTTGGGCATTTGGAAGCGTATTTAAAAAGGAGCATCAAAAGTATTCTGAAATATAGCCTGATATTCCAGCTGGGAACAATGCACCGAACGTCAGGGAGGAGGCACAACCTGTGCTCGTACTGGAGCACCCTTTGGCGGGCACAGCCGTGTGGGATGGGGAGGGAGAAGAGCCACAAAAGAGAGAGCTGGGAAGGGAAGGCAGAGCTTGGCCCAGGTTGTGTCTGCAGCCCGTCCTCCCGGACTGCAGGGCAACCTTGGAAACCACCTGTATGATCACTGGGGGCCTGCAACAGGAAACACAAGACATACAGCAGAAAAGGACAGGTTTAGGGGTGTCTAGTAGACATCCAAGTTCTCCAACATCTTAACAGAGATATTTGTAAATGGAAAGAAGCTAATCACTCCCTGAAAATATTTCAGGAATGTGTCTAGAGCTGAGCTTGGAGGTCACCATGCATCGTGGCATCAGCCAAAAACTGTGCTGAAACTCTCGGGCAGTTTCCTACAAAACCTTGAAGAGCTTCAGATTAGACAAAACATCTCACCTCACCCCGTGCCATGCCAGGAGGGTGGTCATTTGGAAAGCAGGCGAGCGGCAGCCAGGACCCATGCAGCTCCCGCCAGGACGGCAGCAGTGGAGCCACGCGGCACCCGGAGCAGCGCAGGGCTCCCTCACAGCCAGGTCCACCCGGCTGCAGCCTCCTGGAAGCTGCTGCAGGACCAGGTTAACATGGTTTCCTTGGCAAGGTCTGATAAACGAACGAAGGACAAGGCTTGCAAGAGTGCATCGGCTCCCTATGTATGCTGCTTTAGGGGACTCTCACGTGAATTTCCCCTTGCTTCAACAACACGCAACACATCCTGAGGAGCCCAACACACGATAACCAGCTGCTTGTTTCTCGGGTAAGAAATCCCCTGATTGCTGATGTGCTAATAACCTCCATGACAAACACCTGCTGATATTCACACACCTGAAGAAATCAAGAAATCTTAGCAATTTTCCCTATTTCATTCATAAACTGGGCAATTTCAAGTTTGAGGTGCACAGAAGAAAAAATAAAGAATTCTCAGTACATTTAGTGTCAGTAAACCTTCTCCTTATCCTTTGGTGTGAAATATTGTGAGTTTTTTCATGATTTTACCCAAAATGTAAACCTCATATGACAGCCACTCTTCCTCTCATGAGCCTTTTCAAGAGAGGTTTGGCTTAAAGCAGCTATAACTTCTTAATAGCCTTAATCAGGTTATTTTTTACTATGTTTTAATTCATTGTAATCCTAATAAGTCTTTGGAAGCCTAGAATTATAATTTGTTTCTGTAACTATTTACCTTTAAAACATTAGCTATAGATAACACGAATTTATTATTTATCAAGAAAGAAACATATTTTGATAAGCCAACACGTTACTCTTTTGCATCTAGGGGTTTTATTTAGGGGAACAAAACAAAATCCATAAGGGGCTGCCCTTTCTGCTCGGTCTGCGCCCAGGAGGCAATACTGATTTGTCACTAGCTCTTCAACTTGCTGCATTATAGCTACTGAGACACCGTTTTTTGGCAGCGTGTGAGCTGTCCCGTGGCGCACGATGCCTCAGTGCGGGCGAGGAGGCTGCACTCGCACTCCTGGTGAACACCGCGGTCTGGGGCTCTGGGTTAAACACTGCGGGAGGAGGCGCAACGCGAGTGCTCCAGTTCAAATATATGACATACAAACCCATAGGAGGAGCTTCTGGGGAAAGCGGAAAGGGAAAGGAAAGGGGAAAAGGGGAAAGGAAAGGAGAAAGGAGAAGAGAAAGGAGAGGAGAAAGGAGAGGAAAGGAAAGGAGAGGAGAAAGGGGAAAGGAGAAAGAGGAAAGGGGAAAGGACGGATCCCAAAAGAGAAAGGGTGCCCTAAAGTAAGATTCACTATTTTTTCCTATTACAGATGCCCAAATTTTGGACCAGAGTCTGTGTTTCATGTGGTTTTCTACAAAGAAAAGAAAATCTTGGTAAAATATACCATATCTATAGCAAAATATTCAGGCAAAGTCTGCTACATCTTGTTCCGTACCGCAAGGCGCATGTCCTGGAGGGAATGGACCAGGTTGTCCCAGAATGGCCAAGCAGTGGGAGTTTTGGTTCACTTCATGCGGCCCAAGGACGAGGCAAGCAGCGCTGGGGACAGTTACCTTCTCGCAGGCACCTCCTACCAGCCAGATCACGGCCGTCAGTCACAACCAGGGATCGGGGCCTGGCTATAGCAAGGACTTGTGTTTGTAGCTGTATTACGCTGGTTTTTCTCTCTGCAGTGCTTGAGGTCTGGCTCACAAGGCAGCGTTAGACTGACACATCCAGGAAATGCCGCGTGGTCTCCCACACCCAGGGTGGACAGCACCCATCTGCTCTTCAATACTGCATTATCTGTGGGTCATGGTTTACTTGGTGGAAGGATTATTGACACGATTCGCAGCGGATGTTCCTGTGAGGTCTGCACTCCTGGTCTGCAGACCCACACTGGCTATGGGTGCGCATCACCCGTTCCAGCCTCAACAGCACTCCGGTGAGCAGAGGAACTCAAAGCCCTCAAAATCACACTGTGAGAATGATTGTGTTTTTGCATTCAGGACATAGTTATTGCCAGCCCCATGTAGTTCTGGATATAGTTCAGACATTCAGCAACCTCTCCAGTTAGGCCCAAAATTTAGAAAACATCACAGCTCAAGAGAGAAAAGGCCAAGAGATATTCAAGAGGAATTGGGAGAAGGAATTGGGCAAAAATCAGGAGAATTTTATAGCTGGATTCTATATATTTAGAGAAAACCATACGTACATTCAGGACCCTGTTTCTGTCACCCTGCTCTGAATTGGCTACTGTCAGAGGCAGGAAATTGAGCTAGATGGACCCTAATCTAATACGTTTTCCCCTATAATTCTATTTCCATGGAGATCTGTTATTTTACTAACGGCAGCAGAACTAACAGATTCTGTTATTTGATAATTGTGGATCTGTTTTTGAGGATCTAACTGCAATAAATTGTCTACTTCCCCTTTCTCAGATAACAGACCAAATTTTGCCTACAGGTCTTCTGAGTCAATGTGAGACATAAAGGTACAACCAAAGCAGAGCAATGGGCTCATGGCCACTTATTCCCTACAAGCTATTTAATTTTGTACGTTTGTGTTTTTCCAGCTGCAATTGAGTTAGTATTAGTTTGAGAAAACATAATTTTTAAACTCCTGAAAGTCAATGTTTAAAAAACTCATTTTTAATGTTAAAGTAATTTGTTGTAATAGTTGTTTTTTTCTGAATTCAAAGCATTTCCAAAGATACAAAACAGACTGAAAGGATACAATAATAAAAGCTCTATGGTGTTTACTCTGTATGTGTTCACTGGTAAAAAGAGCAGATAAAAATACTGTGAATGGAAAATGCAACTTTGCATGGTCAGAACTCCTTTAAACATGCACAGGTCCATAAGGAAGCTCTTACTGCTTCTGCCTGGCCACATAACCCAGAACAGTCCAGTTCCCTGAAACAACAGGCCAGGTATGAGCATCAACCTGGGTGGATGCACACAAAGGTGAGCAATAGCACCGCGCTGATCCGCACTGCTACACGCACACCAGGTTCTTTGCCTGTTTTCTCCTGTTGCTATTGCCATTTCTACCCACTATTGCTATTTCTACTTGTCCCTCTCAGTTTATATCTCCAGTTTTTGCACTATTTTGATGTGCATTCCATTTTCTTCTTTTAGATACCTGCCTGTTCCCAGTCCTTAGCAAGCAGCACTGCAAAACTTTATTCACAGCAGTCTATGAGATTTCCAGTGAATTATGCTTGGATTGCTGATTAAATGAAGATTATTGTTAAATAACAAAATCAAGACTTTATCCACATTTTAACAGTCATAGATGAAAAAACTACACAGATCGGTGTAATCCATTTATTGGTTTATGGCTGAAAAGTCCTACAGGGAGTGCCACAATTCCCCCTGCTGTCCCTGAGTGCATTTTGCATGAGGACCTCTGATTTAGCTGGAAGATATATAAAAATCACACAGAGCCAGACGGCTCCCTCCTGGCTACACATCCGAGAGGGCTCCGGAGCATAAGGTCGACACACAGCAACTTCTGCTCGCGGAACGCGCCGAGAGCCGCCTGTTCCAGACGGCAGCGTGCAGAGTGCCGGGCTCAGCGCTCCTGACCAAACCGCAGCACTCGGGGGGCTGTTCCCTCCTTCCCTCCCGCTACGAACCCCGCACACAGCAGCAGTGAGAGGCTGCAGGCTCCCTCGCTGCTCCCTGGAAGCGCGCTTTAAGCAAAGCAGCTGTTTGTCTCCTTCAAGGAGCTTGATGCTAAAAGGGTTCAGGCATGAAAACATCTCCTTTGAGATCAGGGTAATCTCTGGTGTAGCTAAGAATGATCTTGTCACTAATCATTACCTGGTTGGAGCTATGTCTTCTTTTTTTTTTTCTTTTTTTCTTTTTTTCCCTTCCAATCTCTCAGAGCAAAATAGCTTAGTTCAAACTTGAAGACGGTCACACAGTTTTTTTTACTACACTGACTCCTTTTGCATAAAGAAAAAGCCCACTTCTGGTTGCATTTGATGAAACAACTCTGGAGCTTATTACTGATTTTTATATATGTCTAAAAATATATCATTTTTCACAAATTGAAAATATTCCTATAACTTTCTTATTGCTATGCATTTGTAGCTCTGACCTAAGACAATATCAGACTATCTGAAAATAAATAAAACCCTGTATTAGTTATGGTTGTGTTTTCTTCCTCCATAACTTCCATCTATTCTGATTTTCAAGTCCTTCCCTTTTTAAACCAACCTCAAGAGACAATTCACAGAAAGACTCAAAACCTAATACGGGGGCCAGAGAGAAGCGGCAATGCCACCCCACAAGACAACAGTTTTTAAGAACATAAATGTAACATAAATGTGAACATAAAAAGTATGGGAATGATCTAGCATTTCATTTCTTACCTGAAGGCTGCGTATTTGCTGAATATTGCAGGTTCTTTGAGGAAGGTTGGTTGTTTGGGGTTTTTTTTATTTGTTTTTTTTGACATTTTCGCTCAACTTGGATCACATACTTGGGAGAATTGCTGTTGCAGCAAGAAAGGAGAAGGCATTAGATTAATCTCAGTGTGCTTTGGGTGCTGTATCGACTGGGATCTCTTTTCCTTCCATACGTTCATTAATGAGGCTCTACATTAAGAGAATAAAACAACAAAAAAATCCTTGATATTGACCAAAAAAAGCAAAATGAAGCAGTTTTTAAAGCTATAAAAAACTCTACAAACATCTTCAGTGAAGAGATAAGTGGCAGAACCTTTTGGCTTCCAAGGACAAAAGCCTTAAAGAAGGAAAAATGCTATTTCTTTAGAAGATCAAAGCACTGGGAGCAGGTAGAGATTTCAGCTACTGATCCCCTTCACTTTTATTCCTTAGTTCAGACTGATAATGGTTACTAATGAGGAAATTACTGACTTTCACAGCTCCCTCTGTTTGTGTTTCATTAAAAAACTTTAATTTTTAGAAAGATTTTTGTTATTGAAAAAGATTTAACAAATGGTTTAATAAGCAAGTGCTTCTTCATAACCAGTGTTCCTGTCATTAATTATTGCCATTACAGGTGTAAGAGTCCTGTGACTTTTTCCCTTAATTGGACAGCAGTAATTACAATAAAGAAGCAAAAGATGAGGTCAGGTTACTGGAATCTCATACGAGATCCTTTCGGATGGCAAGAGTAGGGTTAAGCAAGGATGTTTTAGGACATTTAGAAAGTCCTGCAGGACACCTTGGCTCAGATATCGCCCAAGGCATCAGGTTGCTGGAGTATCTATTGGCTAAGATCAATTTAAGAGTAAATTTCTCCGATCGTAATGGAAGGACTTGTTGGCCGCGCGGGCTGGGGAACCCCTTGGCGCTGCTCAGCAGGTCAAAACCCTCTCCTGCTCCCGAGCAACCCAATCAAGTGCCCGTCACACCAGCACCTCCCCTGCCTCTTTCTCCTCGAGACGGATCCCTCCGACTCGGCCGTGTCTACAAGGCACGAGCAGAGTCAGGGCTCTACTGCGGTAGGTGCTTTTCAGCGCGATGACTCCCCGCTGCCTCCGTGAAAGCAGCTCGCGGCCGGGATGAGCGGGTCCACCTCCTGCTCGCGGCCTCTGTCCTCTCCCCGACCCGCGGCGCTGCCTCTCCGTCTTCCCTATTCTGTTCCCGACCTCGTTTCGCGGTTGCCCGTCCTCCTCTGCGGATGGTCTCTCTGCAGCTCTCCCTTTCACCTAGTGCGGATTTTGATTTGTCACAAAAAAAAGACCTAAAGAAATAACGTTGGCTGTGAACTCTGCGTTTAGACTTCCTGAGCAGAAACCCTGCCTGCATGAAAATCAAATAGGGAAGGGAATAAAACGTGGTGATTTTTGAGACCATTTTTTCCCTGATTCCCAGCCAGGGAAGTCACTGTCACTCCGTGTTTCTGTGTTTTAGCCTAATTTTGAGCACAGGTTAGAGCTTCGCGCCTCCACTCTTGGCTCTTCCTCTGCCTTTCCCGGAGCGGGAAGCACCTGGGAACGCACGGCAGGGCCGAAGCTGCTGCAGCGCCGAGAGGGGGAACATCTGCAAACCAGGGCAGTCCTGGACACTCCAGCGTCCACCTGGGGACGGTCTAGACCTCCTCACAGCCGGCCCCGCGCTCAGAGCAGCTCGGCACGAGCCCGGGTTTGTCTCGGGAGAGTCCCGGGGTGCTAGAAACGGGCTGCGTTCGGCTCGGGGTGGCCGAGAATGTCACAGGGAGATGCTCCCGTGTCAAACACGCCATGCACAGAGCCAAAGATAGCAAACACCCCATGCACTGTCCCATGGCAAACACCCCATGCATGGAAGCAGAGAGCGCCGCCCGCTCCCCCTTCAGCCGGGACAGGGCTCGTGGATCCCCACAAACACATCATCGCGTTTGCACAATTACAAACTAACGATACGGTATGAAAATGCATTGCGCCAACCCAGCGTTTCTCAGTTTCCTCCTTTGGTACATTTGTCTTGTAATTAAGGGATAGTTTTTGTCTGTGAATAATAAACACTTTGAGCCTGAATTAATTCTAATATTTTCCCCCTATCTCTCTCGGTAAAATAATAGAGATATTCTAGGCTATCTCCTATTGCCCATTAATGTTGTGTATATAAATAAGCCAGGTTATCTTTTTCTTGTGAGCAATGTTTTATCTAGCAGCCTCTTGTCTGGTGGCTCAGTACTCTACCACTCTAAATTAGGACACTTTATCTTAAGGCTTCATAATCTTACGAGACTATAATTGGAAAGTTTATAAAAAAAAAATCCTGCTTTGTAAGCTTGGCAGCTAAGATAGAAAGAGGGAATGAGAAGGGCTACAGCAGAATTACACCATCACTGCTAGCCTGACTCCGCTTGACAGAGCCGTTTAATATTTTGACAAGACAAAATATAAAGCAGCATTTTATTCTGTAGAGACTTCACTAGACACAAGCATGGAAGTGCTTGTGATCAATAAAGTTTGCGGTGGAGAGTGATTTATTTACAGCAGGGTATTATGTAGAGAAAGAGCTGTGATATTTCCACAGGCTTTGACGGCATAATGGGCCCCTCTCAATCCCTACACGGAAGGGTTAGATTGTCGTGGCTGCTCAGGCAGTATTCAAAACGTTATCTGATCAGCCTTAAAGACTTCAGAACGAGACAGATGATTAGTTACCCTAAACGATCCTCATCATGCAGAAATTGATGATTTAATATAGTCAATGACAGACGATTCCATTTGTACTAGATAAAGTGTCTGCGGTTTGTATCAATCATAATAGAGTTATTATTGAGCATAAAAGAAAAGCATGTTTAATATCATTAATTCCAGATATGTCGCTTTCCACATCTGGCATTCATCCATAGAGCAGAACCACTCCAGGCTATCATTCCTGCCTCTGTGCTGGTGACTCCAGTGTTTTTTGTAATTTCAAAATGTTTTTCAGCACCTCCAGCTAGGTGCAATAACAGTTTACAGATTACCTATGTCATCACATTTTGACAAACTTCTCAATCTGATGTGACCTTCATCTTTAGCCATCTGCTTGCCTTTGTTTCTGCCTTTTTTTTTTTTTTTTTTCTATAAACCTCCACAGCTTAAAGCCGTAGTGGTTTGTTCCATATTCTTCTAGGTCAACATTTCACCTGTGTAAATCCGGAAACACAGACTGAAATGTACAGACAGCAACCTGGGTTCAGGCCTCAGGACAGCTGACACGGAGCAGACCTCCTCGGTGCGCATTTGCACCACTTGCATCAAATGGTTTTAATTGTTAAGGTTAGCAACAATCCTGACATAAAAATGAATATTCAGAAAATACCCTTTGAAAAATAAAACAAAATTTAAAAAATCCTTTGCAGGATTTTTTTTGAATCCCTAGAAAATATGGGGGGTTATGTTATATTTCTATAACTAAACCATAAATACTTATAAATGAATGAGCAGAAAGTATTCCCACACATGAAATTTTTTTTTTAGCCATGGAGTCGAGCAGTTACTTACCAGAGAATAAAAACACATTTGATACCATCCGCTATGAAAGTGACTAAAACACTAGAAAATATCGCATCGATGTATGCATTTTTTCTCCCTATTTTTCTGAACCCCAACTAAAATTTCATTTGAGGAATGGGCTATCCCTGGGATTTTGTTTCTTCACACATCGTGAAGGAGCAGTTCTAACTACTCAAAAAAGAAAAGCATTATAAAAGACAGAGAGAGAGTTTGTTTCCAAGAAGGCATTTCCAGATTTCCCGTTATGCTGCTCAACCCGGGGCTTGGCGAGGTGCTCTCCTCCACGCAGGGACCTCCTCTCCTCTCCTCTCCTCTCCTCTCCTCTCCTCTCCTCTCCTCTCCTCTCCTCTCCTCTCCTCTCCTCTCCTC
>JAWLRI010000130.1:2257595-2293067 GCA_034781795.1 Crypturellus tataupa | reverse complement strand
CTCCTCTCCTCTCCTCTCCTCTCCTCTCCTCTCCTCTCCTCTCCTCTCCTCTCCTCTGCCGCCTGCCTGGGTGTTTTACACCAGTGGGGAGAGCAGCCCGAATGAGCTGGCTCCCCGCCAGTCCAAACAGCAGGACGTTTACTGGTGCTGGAAGCTTTATTTATTTTGCGGTTTATTTTGGAAGGAGGAGTAAAGGCGGCTAATAACATTTCAGGGGCAGAGAGTGAGTTGTTGTCCTGCACTGCAGGCTCTGCTATCAACCAAGCATTGCGACGTCTCTTATGCTGCAGAGTTCAATTTAAAGATCAAATCCGCTATTACCTCCTCCTCTCCCACCGTCACTCCTCCAACGGGAAGGATGAGGAATCTAAATCATCTGAGTAACTACTCCTGTGCATGCAAGTATTGTAGCCAGAGGAGGGAGCAAAACGGTGGCGGCTGGGTACATCCTCAGGACAGCTAGGCACAGGCTTAGCCAGCAAGGCACAGATAAAGCAATTACCGTGATCATTTAATAATAGCAAAGCTCCCGAACTCCGTGTTTTATTTTTATTCAGCCTTTGGCTAATATTATGTCTCCTGCAGTAGCAGAGCCATTTTGCTGGTGGCCACCTGCAGGTGATGCACCCTCTGGCCTCCAATTCCTACATATTTGCAAAACTGAGACCAGTTTCATTTACCCACTTTAAAAAAAAGTAACAGATATCAAGGATGGCACAAGGCAAACATTGCACTTATAACTACCTTTCACATTGGAGAGATTTTCCTACCAGGAAAAAAAAAAAAAGATTCAAGGGTAAGTATTCAATACAGGAAGCTATAAATCCAAAATATCAGATGCTGGATACAGCATATGGCTTAAAGCAATAGAGATCAATCATAATAACTCAAGTTCATTAGAGAGACAAAACTGTCAGAATATAGTAGCATGTGACTGCTTCCTCAGATCATTTAATTGTTTAATTAAATGTTTTAATGCAGTTACTTCTTTCTACATGTGTGTGTAAATATATGGGTTTGTGTGTATGTATATATGAGTAGGTGAGTAGAAACTGCTACCAGTGAGCTAAAATAATGGAAAATATATTTTAAGTTAATTAAGAAGTCTTGAATAGATGAGAGAAAATGACTTTCCTCTAGATGGGCTTACTGGAACTGCCACCAAGGCAGAGGACAGCACGTGTAGGCCTGTGTTCCTGGCAGGAGACACTGGGAGGATCTCTCTGGTTTGATAGGTATCGGACGATGCTAGTGCATTCACAGAGCTGTCTGTTTGCAAATCTATCCAGCGTCTTTTGAGGAAAAAAATAAAACTTCCCAAAACCTGAAAGAAGGAATATTCAAATGATTCTTTGCAATAATAAAACATTCAGTTAAAGCCAATGACTACCAGTAAGAGAAGTGGGGGGGGGGGGGGAAAGAAAGCTCTGAAGAGAGATCCAGGAACTGATGGAAGAACAAGATCCCTTGGATCAGAGCAATATCTATACAGGTAGACTCTTAAACAAGAGTGAACTATCTGTACTATCTGAAAACGATTTCTGGTCTTGGAAATTAAACGTTTCAAAAAAAGTTTTTGAAATTAATAGTAGTAGAGTGTGTTGACTTTACCCTATAAAATGCAGAACTCTCTATTGCTCTGAGATAAGAATAGTAATGACTGCTTAGGTGTGCAAAGTGTAGAAGAGCTATAATCCAGTGAGGAGCAGGCTGAGGGCAGGCACCAGCACTGGTCAGTCTGCTCACACTGGTCACACTGGCAACGCTGGTCACGTTGCTCACACCAGTCACACTGGTCACACTGGGCACACTGCTCACACTGGGCACACCGGTCACACTGTCTTCCCGGCCATGCTCCGGTGCCCTCCCGCAGTTGGCAGGCTGCAGGCACTGTGCCCTGGCAGAGGGCGCATGGATCCAGACTCCAGCATCACCCGTTCACATCCCCACCCATCCAACACAGCCCAGTCTCCTGCAGCTCTCTCCTTCTTGAGGTCTAGTTCTAAACCATCTCCATCTTCCCCGTCCCACAGGTTTTGTAGCCCTCTCCCACATGCAGGCAGCAGCACTGCCCAGAGCAGCCCAGCTCCCAGCTCACTGACACCACGCGAAGCAGCGGGCAGCCTTATTAGAGAACGGATTCATTCCTGCCTGCGAATCCCGGTGGGAATGGTGGCTGTGACTGCAGGTCAGCATCAGTCCTACTAAAAGGTATGCAAGATGGATCCCTTTCTGCAGGCGGGAAAATTTGTACAGTGGAAACAAAAACTAATTAGAAGCTTAAACTAAGGGATAACAATAATTGCAGTGTAATGCTGGCAGAGGCTGATGGAGATGAAGAACATCTTGGAAGGCTGTTGGCATGAAGAAAGCACATGGAGCTTTACCCTCTAACACGAGCAGGAGACGTTCCCCTGCAGCAGCTCTGGTTGCCCATGAAACCAAACGCCCTGGTACAGCTGAGCTCGTTTGTCTGTCAAAACCTGGCTCAGACATCTGCCCAATTTTGGGAAAAAAAAAACTGTTTTCTCAATAATTTTGGAAGCCAGCTGTGATTTACATCTCCCTGTCTAGCAGCGGGATTTTCCCATGAGAATCAATCTCTTTTCAGGTTCAGTCCTGCCTCCAAAATCTCAAGATGTTTGGTTAAAGTGACATTTCAGCCACTTCCCTTCAGCAGAAGTGACATTGAACACAATAGCAGAGGAACTGAGCGAGGACCATATGTAGACAGGCAACAAAATCTGACTCAAGAGTCAGTGTTGTGTAGAACCACTTAAAGTCAAGACATATATTTTATTTCTCACCTTTCAAGCAAATACATGCCTTTCATGTCCACTCTTTAGGGTCACATGGAAAAGCGAAACCTTGGAGACGGGAAAGAAAGAGAAAATAGATTACAGCAGACCTTGCCGTACTGGCTGCTGTCCTCAGCAATTATTTCTTTCTTCCATATAATGAATTAGCTCCTTGTACAACAATTTAGTTCCGGTCTTAAAACATAGTGCATTCCTATTCTAATTAACCAATGTCAGTTCTATTTCAAACCACTGTTAATCATTTAGGTTTGTATATTTTATAAAACTGAGATAGAGATTTATAACAGTATTTCAGGGAAAACATGGGTACATCTTGCATATTTACATATATTATATATATACATTTGAACAAATTCATAATAATTGAACTTAATATATTAGAAACTGAGCTTAAGTTCAAATATATCTTGTGGTCAACACCACACTGTTTTTTTATATACATTCAGTCAGAGCTCTGTCAAACCATGTCACTGGTGTAATTCCTGGTAGCAGAAGTACTCACTTTCTGTTCTGGTTTGCCACAGTGATACTGCTGCAGACTCGGTGTATTTTGAGAACAGGGGTTTGCATTGCCCACGAGCTGATTCTTGCACGGCGGTTCCTGAGGGCCCTGATCCAAGCCCACGTGCCCTCTCCAGCCCTTTCCTGTGTGTTCCTGAATCATCATCACTCTTCAGATAAAGGTTTGCATTTGCACCTTGCACTCCAGAACTGTTTTCCCTTTTCTTTCCCCAGTGTTTGGTGTCTTGTTGGCCCTCCCTGCCAACACCAGCACCACGCTCCTGTGCATCCCCATCCCAGGTTCCTGATGCACAGGGCAGCATTTCACTCAATGAGAAACACTTTGGATGACGTTTTCCGGGCACGCTCATCCCAGCTCACACGTGAGAGCTCAGACCCCTCCTCCGCACATGTCCTTGATCCAGGGGTCTGCTATGGGGTGTTCCTGTGCATACAGCCCAAAAAGCCTTACAAATACCATGCGGGCCTCTAACGCAGAGTGTCAGCCATCCGCTCCCTCCCTACGGTTAAATCTTTTCCACATAGGAATGCACTGCAACCCATGTTAAACATCAAAACACCTTTGATAAAACTTGTTGAAAATGAAACACAAAAAAGTCTAAATAACCAACATAAACAGATAACAGCAGTAACAGATACAAGTGCACAAACGAGTGCATTTACTGCAACATGCACACAGCAGCACCTGCCTCACAGCCATAAACATTACTGAATAATATATCACACTTTGATCCAAGTAACCTAGGATATTTTATAAACGCTAATTAAAACTTGCAGTTTCTCTCCAAAGTTTTTAAATACCAATGCATTCAATTTGGAGGTGGGAAAAATACCCAGGATCTGAGTGGGGATCAGTACAAAATCAGGAAGCTATGTGAAGGGTTGCACCCCACTCCTCTATCCAGAATACAGCAGTCCCTGAACCTAGAGTATGTGTTCATGTAACGGAAAGGATTTCCATCCAGTCATGCATCCCGAGTTACTTGTTTGCGTGTTACTTGTTTCTAAACTCCTGCATGGGCTGCACCGCTGCTCCCCATCATCTCAAGCCTCTTGATGGAGAAATGAAGTCTCCGCTCGTGGGACGAGCTGGTCGCGGGGCTGGTTTGGGATGACTCCATCCACTATGTGAGCTCTACCTATGTGAGCACTGATCGCTCCTCGGCAGCTGCTGCCTCCATGGGCCCACACTGAGTGAGACAAAACCACAAAAAACAAGGAGAAAAGCTGTGGGGCGAGCGAGGGTGCCCACGGCAGCCGCCACCGCAGTGATGTGACTCGGCGCCGCTGCGCCCACTCCCGCGAATCATCTGAATTGCAAAATAACCCAAGAACAAGGAGTCACCACCCTCATTTTGGAGATCTTTTCCCTCCCATTAACCCAGGTCGCTCCCCAGCCCCGAGTGCTGAAGCCGCTCGGCTGGAGCCCAGGGCTCCGCAGGGCCCAGGGGGCCGATCGCACTGTGCGGGGAGGGGACCCCAAACCTGTGCTGCCACCAGGGCTGGTCACCAACCTGGCACGGGGTTGGGGCAGCCCGGTGACTTTCCTGGGGTGTTTAACAATATCGATCTTCTTTGACAAATGAGTAATGTAACGTGTTCATTACCATTAATCATCCTCTTTGTAATTCAGGTAAACAAGGACTGGTTTGGTTCAAGCTCAGCTAATATATGTTTTTGCAATTATTTTTACAAGGATATTGCTAGATGAAACCCAAATATGTATTTATTTAGAAAAAAAAAATATTGATGCCCTTTTCATTTTAATGAAGTATTCCATAAAGCCTCAGCTTTCCTAGCGGTGCAATTATGCCTTACACCTGCATTTCCAATGAGCCTGCTAGTCTTGGTCCCATTAACACCACACACTAATGCTGCAGAACGGTACTTCTCTCATGGGTGGGATGGGGACCACACCAAGCAGGTTCTGGCAACAGCCAAACCTTCCCTCTCAAAGGGCCGTACGGTGCCAAGTCCACTCACCAAAAACCCATTAAGGCCAAATGTAGCTTTGAAGAGGGGGACTGAATGCCCCGGCTGTTGTGTCTTCACAGCGAAGGCCGTCGTGTCCCTCCTGCCGGCCCCAGCTCGGCCGCGTCCCATCCACACTGGTCACTCATCCCCAAGGGGACGAGGAGCAGCACAAGACTGCGATTTTCCCAACTCATCCTTCTTATTCCGGTATATTTCAACAGTATTAGAAGTGCCCCTCATTACGTGCTCCAGATCTCTCTAATCAGCGGTGTCAGGAGTTGGTGACTGCTCCTCTTCACGCTGCGGGGGGCCGGTTCCTCCAAACCCCTTTGCCTGCGTGCGTGGCCTTGGCTGTCTCCACGTCTCCTGCAGCTGGTTCTCCTGGCTGGCTCCAGTAGCCCCCAGGTGAATAGGTCCGGGGGAAGCTGCTTCTTCCTTTGCAAGGCCAGCGCGAGGCGACAGCCCGTCCCCAGCGCCGTGGCCTGGCTCCGTGATGCGGGGAGCGCGCGGCAGCAGCGCCCGCGATGCAGCACCTGCATAGACAGCGCTGCACGAGGGGACGAGGAGCAGTCCTGCTGTGCCTTATTTCTGCATTAGTGCTCTGATGTGCTGTACGGGAGGCTCACTCAGCACAACTCAGCACAGCACTATCCAAAAAGAGACATAAAGCACATTTATTCATCCTAATGGACATACCAATAACACCCGTGCGGCTGCTGCGATGCCTCTGCTTCCTGAGACCAGCAAACCCTGAGACAATATTGACAGGAGCAATTGCTTGAAACTTTGTAGAAAACGGTGCGTATTGAAGAGAAAAGGAATCCCACTAATAGGAATCCTGTAAGGCAAATGACTCCGTAGAGGATAAATTGTTCCAAAAATGCTCATTTGGGTTTTAAAAACACAGCTTTAAGAATTTAGCGTGTCATTTAAAAGAATAAATCAAATCAGATACTCTGATTCTTAGGAACTGAAAGGGAACTATAACCAAAGCTGTCATTAGGTAACTTGGTACCTTCATTTAAATTTTTCTCACCAGCCTTAATTTCATGAGGACATCCATTCCTAAGGATGTTTTGTGTTAAAGTATTCAAAAAATCTCTCTCGCTTTAATGCAAAAAAAAAAAAAAAAAAAAAAGTGAATCTGGCAACTCGGCTCCCCTTAGCCACCGTGAGAACCTGTGAAAAGCGCGGTTTGCGAAAAACAAGATTTAAAATTCACATACTCATTACTGGCACAAAATCTGTTCAGTTATCTGGCTCCAGTATAAAATCCTTACCGCAATGAAAGCCATGCTAAAAAAAGAAAAAAAAACACTACTATTAAACACATATTCAGGTCAGCTAAGGTGTTGTATTAACAAATAGATGCAATAGTCTGACATCATTTTCTAGGAAAAGAAGAATTCTAGTGAATATGAAGGTCTCCTCACTGCTTATCCCCTCTCTGCTATGTGATTTTTACACCACACAGGAATATTAGAATAAGAAAAAGCAGCTTCCTGCCACTTCTTGGGCCCTTGAGTATACGGCAGTAGATTCAGAGAGAAAGAAGTTTAAAAGTGAATCATTTCAGAGCAGAACAATGTTACAGATGCTGCATCCCAAATGGATCAGCTGGGCAAGAGAGAAAACTGGCGCCGCATCAAGGAGCAGGGGCCTCCTGCGAGATCCAGCCAAGGACGGGCTGGAAACCCACGTCCCCCTCCTTGGTCCTGCTCCTGGGCTGGATGCAAACCGGGCTGCAGGGGCTCCCTTGATCTGGGGCCGGACGAACGCCTGCAGCCGAGCTGGACTTCCAGGGGAAATTCTCAAAACTCAGGAAAATCCGTGGGTGACGGCCAGTCCTCCGCACAGTGCAGGGAATGGAATCGTTTCAATTTGCAGGCTGTTTCAGAGACCCCGTGCTGAAAATAAAACTACAAAAAGAAGGATTAAGCAGTAGTAAGTCGTAACGAAGAGGAAACTGAGGCGAGGTATAAACAACCTTGACGTGTCAAAAAGTCGGAGGGCTGAAAGAGACTGGAAGGAAAGGACCCAAAGTCACGAAACTGCCCTTAGAAAATGTTTATATTACAAAGTCAACCCCGGGACATTTTAAACCCACAGCAATAAGAATCAGTTTAGCCTGATCTACACTACACACTGCAAATGTGTGACTTCTCAAGCACAAGATTCATCTAAGATCAGATGCCTTGATAATACTTTTGGTGGTCCCACTTTTCAGACGTAGTCAACTGAGGAAGACGAGAACGTGCCTTCTTCCTCCATCTACAGTAGAGCCCTCTGCTGATTAACAAAGTCCTGGATAATTCTCATCAGGTTTTTAACACTCAGGTGGTTGTACTTTCTTCATTGAATATTACCATTGAGTGCTTTCTCCATTGTCATTAATTTCTGCCTATGACCAGAGACAGGTAAATTATTGCTACACATCACAACCACTTTCTTAGGCAACCTTCCTCTAGAGACGTTAATTTTATTTACAACAACTTTTTATCTTTTCACATAGCAAGAGAATTTATAGGTAGTATAAAGTTATGGCAGAAATTCAGATATACAACATCTCCGCTAAAATGTTCCCTGATTGTCTTTGGTTACCTGCTGGCTCCATTACTACCCTTCAAAAACAAGAAATCAAAGACCAGGGAAATGTTCCCAGCTTTGTGGTGTTCAGAGCGGGCTTCTCCGCAGCTTCAGAGAAGCTGCAGCATTTTAGCAGTTCCCACCACTGACCCTACCTGTATTTTTTGCAGCTTCAGCTTGAAGTTTGCTTGCTTTGATATAATCGTTGCAACGTTGCATCACCATCAAGGATAACCGTGCTACGTGCAGTAAGGGAGTAAGCTGATAACCTGAGTGTTGTCTTATTATTCTTCACCATGGCAGAGCAGGATACTTTGCAACTTAAAACTCACCAGCACAGGATCATCAAGCCCTGAATAGGTTATCGAGTTATTATTTTAAAAATATTAATGCACTGGGAACCATGACAGGATTTTCAGAAGACAGAAAAGTTCAGCTTGGGAGGAAGGAAAAAGAAAAGAGAGAACTTGGTGTATTGACATATTCCCTTGCTATTTTTCCTATTCTTTCTGTTGTTAATGCAGCTGAGTCAAAGATTTCAGAGTTGTTTAGAAAACGACTTGTAGAGATTTCTGGGGTCATGTATACACTCTTTAGTGCTTATTTTCCTTATAAAGTGCAGTTCAATAGTACATGGTAACTCCAACAGTTTACAGTCTATTTATTTAATATTTCTGAAGAATGAAACTTGAAAAGAGCAACATTTCTGACAAGTTTCTTCCATGGAGTACAACTCCTTTTGGTAATTCTTCAGTCACAGGACCAGACTCCCAAAGCCAGATCTCGCCTATGTGAATTTGTAATAATGACATGCATCTAAAACCAGCCGCTTTGTCAGATTCGCTCTCCCAAGCAGCCCTGCTGAAATTAAAATAGCAACCCAGATCAATTTCTGCAGGGAAATTTAAACAAAAATAATGAATAGAGGAGGATTTCTTATATAGAATCGTTTAAACTTCTAGAACCCACACCGCTGACTGCTGATGGCTGAAAAGTAGAGAAACTCCCTGTCCCCTGAGCAGGTGCCACAGCCCAGCCCTTGTCTATGGTGACTTGGTATTCAAATAACAGACTCTTTCTTATCCCCACACAACAATTCTCAGATGTGCCAGCCGGTGAAGAGAGAAATCGAATGTATTATGTATCTGGTGTGGAGGGAAGACGAGAGCATTAAGGTACAAGGGTAGTAAAAGGATTCCTAACCGTTTCTCTGATTTCTCTTTTGCTGGTTTGTATTTCTGTACGTGAAGGTGACTGCTCTATTTTTCCTGGGGTACTAGAACTCCTCCACTGTGCAAGGAGGTGCAGTCTGAGTGACAGCCATCCCGGGAACACGGATTGCTCCAGCAGGGTAAATGGATTAAGCTACTTATTCTCAACAAAGACTTAACAGCCAATCTCTGACATCATCAGAAACATCTTTCTTTATAGCAGGATCTCTCTCTAGCAGGACAAGCAGGTCTGAGGAATGCTGTCCCCAAAAGATACATATTGGCTGAGGATAGATGCTGTGGTACAAAGCTTTGTAATTTGAGCATAAGATCACTGCCAAGGTTACAAATAATAATAATTAGCCACCATTCTTGTAAGTGAAAAAACTCTCCCAAGGGCTATTGACAAATGATTTCACATAAAGTTGTCGGAACATAATAATGTGATTTCATGGTACCTCCTAAACTAATTTCCTGGAAATTACATGCATCTGATTCCAATACGGTGGAAACTTTGTGACAACACTGTGTGATTATTATTATACCTGTTATTATACCCTGTCACACCTGGGAGCGTGAGGTGGATCAGTGGGGATCGTGCCACGCGTTGCACAAGGCAAGGAAAGAGGCAGGAAGAGCTCAGGTATCCACTGCCTCTGCTCGGCGTTTTCGGCAGGAGAGCTATGGTGCCCCAAGTGCCCTCGTGACAAAAAACAAAGTCAATTTTTGAGTCAAATTCCACCCTTGAGGATTCTTCTCCCTCTGCACTCTCAGAAAACCTCTGATACATGAAAAGAGAATCCTTAAGAGATCAGTATGAGAAATCTCCTTCAGCAATTGTGTATGATTCATGGGAATACAAATTCCAATGAGCAGAGGGTACTCAGTTTTGCTCAGTGTGATTCCTACACCCACTTTTCACAACGAAGGTTGTGAAAACCTTGGAGCTCTGACCAGATACAGCAAGTTTCAAAGCTCGGCTTTATTTGCTGCTGGGGCTGAACTGCAGGGAACACCTACGCATTACAAAATTGTTTTGATTTCCTCGTTCCCCTTTCCCACTCCACAGTAAGGGTATGTTGCTCATTCAGACTCGCTCTGATCCTTTCTTCCCTTATTCTCCATCCTCTTTTGGCTTCTGGGCATCTTTATTATGCATAACAAAGTGTCAGTTTCATTACCAGCAATCTGTATTCAAGGATATCAAATTTGTGTAAATTCCACAGCATTGCACAATGTTTCCATTTAACCTGAATGAAATTCAAGTGCAAATGAGGTGTTAGTCATTCATGAATAGAACCCTTAATGTGTAGACATGTTTTTTTAAGGTGAATTTAGTACTCAGCAAAAGGTGCCAAATTGACAACCCTGAAGACTGAAGTCCTCTCTGAATTCCTATAAAAGGCATGACAATCCCAGCTGCTGCACATAAGCCTGCCGATAATCAGGCCTGACTAGCACTAGAGAGAGGAGATAATTCAAATATTGTGTCCCTTCAAGGCTTCGCTCTCTGTAGAGGGAGTACCAGTCCCTACACAAATCTAGTGGGTTTTGCAACACAAAATTTCAGGATATGGAAAACTGAGCAAGACGGAGCTCCAAACCGTTTTACTTAAGGCACTCTATAATGAGATCTAATCAAATCTGAACACCTAAGGTTGAAATTCCCCTTCTTTTCCATAGCTGGATTTTTATTATACTCCCAGGGTAGGCCCTAATTTGTTACTGTTGAATAAGTCATGTCATCCCCAGTAAAGTGAAAAGAATGTAAGTGTTAGAAAGAAGTATTAAAGAAAGCATTGAAGCATTACTTACATATTAAAAATACCAAGGATGGCTCCTTAAACAAGCACATAACTCTGAAGTGTAAATGAGAGGTAACATCAGGCCACTGGGTGGATATTGCCTTGGTATCCATGGAAAGGAAGATCTTGACACACTTGGGGATGAGCTCCATTCCCCAGGTTCTCACCTGTGAAGCGCAGGATTTCACTGTGATTTAACTGGATGGAGAAAAGGAGGTACTCGAGAACAACACATTATTGCTAAATACCTTCTAGACTACCTGCAAAAATAACCAGGCAAAAACAATTCCTGCATTTACAAGATATAGGGTATTGAGGACAAAGAACTGACTGTAAGGAATTGCAGAAGAACCTTACAAGACTGCATGACTGGGAAATGAAATGGTAGATAAAATCCAGTATGAAGAAATAAAAACTGATGCACACAAGAAAAATCACAATTTCAAATACAGATTAATGGGTTCTAAGCTGACAACTGTAATTCAGCAATGAGAATATATGATAGATCTGAGGAAGAATTAGGTCAATGCTCATTATCAGTCAAAGCACAAAATAAGATGTTAGGATTTTTTTGGAAGGGGTAGAAAGAAAACAGAAGTCAACATTGTGCCTGTGAGCCAGAAAAGACCAAGAACAACAAAGTGCATCTGCACAAAGAACAACTGAGTACACTAGGACACCTCACCCTGGAGAAAAATAATGAGGATACAAAAGCCTACAAAATCATGATTAGCCATAACAGAGTGAGAGGGTATCGATTCCCAGGAACGGGTTGTTCACGGCCTCTCCCAATACAAAAGCAAAAAGGGCAACAGACAAATCCAAGTGTCAGAAACAAGAGATTCAGACATTGGTGAGCAAACGTGGAGCTCACCAGCAAAACATGCCTAGAGAGGCTGAGATCTCAGGAAGGAATATGGCACAAGTGCATGTAACAGAATTTATTCCAAGTATTTTTACAAGAAGCACACGCAGCTCCAAGTGCCCTGACCTAAAAACCCTGGTAGACTGGAGGAATGTAAGGGGTAACAACATACTACTACTGCCTCTCTGAGCATTCAGGGTGCTGAACTAGACAAGCCTCCACCTGACACGGAAGGACCTTTTCTGTGTTCTTACGTTGTTGTCTTCATTTCACGGTAGCAGAGAGCAGGTAACAAGTCATAAACCAGGTGGCTTTGGTGGTGGTGGCTGCCCTGTTTGTCCCTTTGCCCCTCGTGCTCCTCAGGCGAGGGAAACACGAGCACGAGCGTGTGTAGGGAGGAAGAGCACAGAGCACAGCTCCACACTGCGCGGCCACCACGTGGGCTCATCTATTCCCATTTATTTCCATTATCGCTATGGGCAGCGCAAACAGAGGCAGAAAATCGTTTCAGCACCATCTGGAATAGAGCCAAGCCAAACCAGGAGGATAGCACGGAGAAAATAAAGTCTTCAGCAGCCTCAGCTCGCCCAATAGCTGGGTAAAAGACACACAGACGACCTCGGTACGGCCATCCCAGAGCCCTGCTCGGTGTCCCCAGCCTCGCTCCCACGGACAGAGCTAACCCTACCTGCTCTGCTGACACGTGCTTGGAAGCACCCACCACCCCGAGCTCCATAGACTCAGTACAGCATTTGTCTGGACCTGCTGCTGCAGCTTTGAGTGAATTCTTAAATTAGTTTCCCCCTCCTGTTTTAAATTTTAGGTGAGGAGGGAGAGGCAATTCCAGCTACTACTCAAGGCAAGAATAGAAACTTTGTATGGCCATTTGGAACCCTCACCTGATTATCATAATCATACTTTCTAATTTTTTAATAAAACTAAAAATCCATATCTAAACAAAAGCTTTATTCCTCTATCAGAAATGAAACTTTATTCATAGTTATTAACCATTATGGCAGACATACCCCTTATATAAATATCTATAAAGTAATGAGTCTTTCCTGGAATAAGATGCATATTAATTAGATCCTACAGCACTTGAGAGACTTTGGTTCAATTCCCACCAGTAAGGTCAGGAAATGCATCCACAGTAGTTAGCAGCTAGTTTCAAAATCTCAATGCACGGAGCGCGATGGGGTCAGTCAGCAGAGCAGGTACCCCAGGGGAAGGGTAGAACAAGAGCCAGGGATTATTTCGCAGCGCCGCACCGAGCTGGCGCGCGGCGGGAGCGATGGACTTGCTTTTCAGAGCAGAAAGGCTGGCTGGCACGCTCTCCCCGCTGCCCACCCTCATTACGAGCAACATCACATAGGAGGCAATTAATTGGATGATAGGGGCTGGAAGGAGCTAAGAAAACTGTGTGTGTGTACACAGAGGGACACGAGACTGAGGCAGCCGCGCTAAACCGTCCTTCACAACCAGATCTAGGTCCATCTTCATAGAAACTCCAGCACTAAAAGACACAGAAAGTCAAACACTGCGCCTGGGATAATAATGCAAAAAGTCCTCTACCCACTTGAATTTCAAATTCAGATGATGATTCACTCTTACGGAACAATGTCATAAAATCTTTCATCTTTGCCCATGGACTGCAAATGAACCAGGCTCTAAACACTACAAGTCCTTTTGCAGAATGTGGGATTTCCATGGGAACGAGATTCTCTGAACACCTCCGTGCTCTTAGGACAGCACTACTTTTAATACATAACTTTTTATTCTATCAGTTGTGGAAAAGTAAACTGAAAGGAATATGCGCTACCATCTTGGAATTTTGTTGGTTTCCAATTTTAGTTACAGCATATGCATAGAGGAAAGAAAAAGGATTCTTATATAGATATTATAAAGTATTAAGCAACAGTTTTCTTTTTTAACAGAAGACAAAATTCACCTGAGGAACCCACTGTTGTAAAGATAGTTGATTCAGAGAAAAATGGCTTACCAGGCTAAAAAGTGAAATTATTAGGCATAACAGTAAGAAAGAAGGACTTTTTTTTTTAACCACATTAGTAGCTGTTAGGAAAAAATCCCAGGCCGATGAATACTCTCAATGTTCCACAGTGCAAAGCAACCCCTGGTAATGGGAGTTAAGGAGATATCCTTCCTCCTGGGAAAAGCGCTCCATTACCCTCCGTGCGGAGGTGCCGCACTTTCCCGTGCGGCATCTGGCGCGGCTGCGTCTGGAGACGGGATCCCGGCTGCCGTGACCTCCGGGCTGCTCCGGCGTTGCGGGGTCTCTTCTTGGATTGCACTCTACCCTTATGCGCCACTCGAATGAATCCTGCACTGCGTATCAATACAAATAATTTACGGGCATATCGTTTTCTTCATGGTTAATCACAAATTTCAGAAAAAGCAGTGTCTGATCTTGCAGCCGTTAGGTGAGCAGTTACTTACGGTCAATGTTGTGACACAATCATGAATTGTTTTTAATATATATTAGGGAAATATATATTAATATATATTTTTTAATATATAATAGAGATAGACAAGTTTTGCAGCCATGTTTATTCAGGCCCACATAGGTATTTGTGCACATCTCCTTGGTGTGTCGCATGAAGCACAAGTGAGACCTCTTAGCCGTGCAAACAGCTTATTGCTCTTAGCAATTCCAGTATTCCAGCGGGTCGGCTCTGGTTCGAGTGTTCTCCAGGACAGGGTGGCTGTTCCACTGCTGGTGGATCACACACACAGGGTGCGTTATACCGGCTCCTCCATTACATGTACTGAGTCTGACTCAAGAGAAACAGGAGTCCGCACATGGAGTGGGGCAGAGCATAACCAGCATATGGCGCTTGGGGCACATTTTTTTCTTAATACACATCTTAGGTTTCTTGCTGCTGCTCTCTTGAATATCCACAGGGCTCAGGGGTGAGGGTTCAGGGCATGGGGGCCCAGAGAGCTTTCTGCTCAGTGCTGTTGTGAGAGGGAAGGCCTGAGAAGAGGGGAATAGACCCCCTGGGGCCGACGATGGTTGCTCAGCTGGGTCACAGCAGGGACGTGGCTTGTACAGCCACGGGGCCCTCTCTGAGGGCTGCTGAGAGGAGAAGGACACCCGTGACCAAATAGAGACCAAACAGAGCCTTGCCTAGAGGCCGGCCAGGCTGGCCAGGAGAGCTGGAGGACAGGAGGGACAGGGGAGCGAGGGGGTGACCCACAGCCAAGCGAGGAGTGGGTGAACGGGGGCTGGCAAGCAAAGGGGGCAGCGCAGCATGGACAACCAACGGAGGTTTGGAAATGTTGTACCCAGGGCTAAGCAACACTGTTTAACCTCCTCATTGGTGACATGGGTGATGGGACGGAGGACACTCTGCAGGTTTGCAGGAGATACAGAACTGAGAGGAAGGGCTGGCACTCCAGGTGGCCATGCTGCTAGTCAGGGGGACCTCAACAGGCTAAAAACCAGGAGTCTCATAGTGTATGTGCTATGGGCAGCACAGCAGCACCACAACCCTCCTAGACCATCACTCCTGTCCCTGGCACATCCCTCAGGGTGGTTGAACTCACATCCCACTGCACTTGCACAGAGGCAAAGAGAAAAGCCAGCACCAGCGGTGCTTGTGTGCAAGAATAACAGCTCTCGATTACGCTGCCAGAGCCCCAGTCCCAGGTTGGGAACCGCAGGAAGGTTTTTCAATGTCCAGTAGCTCAATGCATTGGCTATGACAGTTCTGAAGTTCTGTATTTATGTATGTACCAAAAAAAAAGGAGGAAAAAACCCCACTAACAACAACAAAAGACTTATGTCTGTCTTTTAGCACAATATTTGTTTAACTTCAGCTTTGATGCCGCCACTTTATGCTGTAGAACATTCCTACTGCACCAAGTTACAAGCTATATATATAGTATTATTCAGAGCTACACTTTTTTATCCAGGAATTTTACTCCTAATGAGAAAATAATCTACAAACAGCATTCGTATATCTCCTACAACCTCTTTGCAGCTAAAAGGTTTATTTAAAATTTCCTTTGGAGGACAAAATGTAATTCATATCTGGTTATTGTCCTAATGAAATCTCTTTCTCCTCCTCTTATCTGAGTTGTTAAAATTTAACTCACTTGAGTTACAAATACTATGTGAATTAATAGTCAGCATTGTTTGGAAGGGTTTTTAATTGGCCTACAGGGAGGCTTTCTGTATATATTAAACAGATCATGTGTCTGAATTGCAGCTAACCTACCTTTAAATTTCCTTTGTGCACATTAAACTCAAAATGTTTAAGGTTTCTTAGAAGTATTAGTTTTATTGTTCACATTAGCAAAATGCCTGTTAAACAGCCAGCCCAAGCACAGGTTACCGATTGGTCCTCGGTCACGTCACACCAGGGCTATAATGCCCAATAAATAAATAGCTTTGGCTGTTCTTCTGATTTTTATTTATAAATTCTGTTTCATAGCAGCAGTAAGATGCTCCAGGCCATGCAGTTCTCGGGGATTATTGCACTTGTCAGGTGTTTAAAATCACTCACTCCTCTGCCTGTGCCTTACAATAGCACTGGAGGCACCTAATCACCCAGAAATGCACTGCCCGCAGTGTCTTAATGCTTTATTATGACACATCTAACTTCCAAAATAAATTATTTATTGGGAAACTTGGAAGTGTCATAATAATATCCAATCGGTAGCCGAGAAATATATATGAAGTCAGGACAACACGTTGGAAGGAAAACACAGAGCACAGTGAAAAACGCCAGCTCATCCGTCACGCCAGGGCAGAGCACGAGGGGGTGTGTGGATGTGTGTGCAGATGTGTTTGCACTTGTGCACGGATCTGCACAACAGTTACACAGTATACGCATCTGCATGTCCACACCTGTCTTGATATAAACCATGGACCGTTTGTATTGAGGTAAAATTCTAAATTAGAAAATAATAATAAGTGAGCTAAACAAACGTAGCATCTTCATCCTCTTATTAAGCAGAAATTTAGGACATTCTGTCCGCACTCACTCAGTTAAGCCATTCCATATTTAAGAATCAGTTCTGTATCTCTGGAAAGGAAGACCAGCTATGTTGGTTGACATTACACATTTCATTTCACATCATTATCATTACAATCACTAAACTGCACGCATTATTCAGGACTGAATTTTAAAAGCAAAACAGAAGAAAACAATACCATTTTCTTTATAAAAAAAGACAAAATAGTAGCATATCAACTGTACAAGGAGCAGAGAAATGCAGTACTCTGGGATTTAAATTTCTAAATTAAATTCCAATTTGTAAATTATTATGTGAAAATAAGGAACTCTACTTAGGCAATTGTGCTAAATAACAGTGCAAACCCTGCAGGGGACCAAATTATCTTTTAAAGAGGGAATATGAAAAGTTTTTTGGAAAAGGGCCAGTTTTAGGTAGGGGGTGTTTAAAGCCTTGGGAGTTACTGTAGCAATAGAAAAGATTAATAATTTGCACATGTGAGACTCCTGGCAAGCAGGACGCAGCTGTAAGGAATTAACCCCTCCTGAGAGACATAAAAACACGGAGCAGCTGAGAAGAAAAGGGTGAGGGGAGAATGCAGAAGTATGTGGAGTGCAGATGTCCTGGAGGAGGGAAATGTGCAAAGCAGGGCTGAGATTTTTATTATTGGGTGGGGGTGGGTCTTCCTGGCAAAATTTGGCCATGCAGGAAAGTGAAATATCAGCAGAAGACACAGAACTGCTGCTCCATCCCTGCTGGTGGGGGTAGCTAGTCTGAACGCAAACCTAAAAACCCCCCTGCTCCCCACGGAAAGGAGGCCCCACGCAGGCTCCTTTAGGGGCCATGAGAAGGCCACAGAAATCCAGTTTTTAGGGTGTTTTAGAAACTGGACGCTATTCCCCTGCAAGAAAAGAAATCAGGCTTTAGAGAAGAAAAATATGTAAACCTTCCACTGCTCTTGGGCTGCCTTTTTTTCCTCTTGTAAAAACAAATCAATAAAAAAGGATGTTTAAATGATCATTAACGAAGAGGAAAACATTGAGGTATTTATTCGAATTAAGTCAGACAGAGACAGACTTTCTTATTGAAAGAAAGAAGTGGTCCTGGAAGTAATGCATTTTTAAATGCTATGTGGATTAGCTAGAATCCACATGATGGATTTCATTTTTTGTTCTTGTTCTTAATAAGAAGAAATATAGATTACCTTGTTTAGCTTTATTGTGTTTAGATTTAATAACAAGCACAATCTCCTAAAGAAGCTAAAGCAGATTCTATTATGGAAGAGCTGAAAAGAATACACTTTGAACATAATAACTGGTTCCTTGGAGTACTTTTCAAGTAAGTCCTTCCAAAGCGAGCCCAGAAGCCAGGAGAACAGGAGAGACGGGTTCAGAAGTTGAATGTGGTTCCCTGCCTCCCATGCTCCTCTCCAACAAGTAGAGCACATTACAGCTGTGTGTTTGGTCCCTCCCCTTCGTCCTCTCCCTTTTCTGCTCGCGCAGCTCCGTCCCCTTCGTGCATCCCCAGCACACCTATTCCTGCCGACACCTGCCAGGATTCCTGCATGTTCTGTCACTCCTCCAAAGCCTCCTGTGCGCAGAGGAGTCTGCCAAAGCACAACCGTGAACCCAGCCGCTTCGCAGGTGCCGCAGCACACTGCTCCTGCAGCGAGACCAGCACCGCTGACCCGCACGGGGAGCCGCGCCGCAGCCGTCAACACAGGGAGTCTGAATCTCCCCTAGTGCAGAACCCGTGTTCCCGGTTGTTGTAGAGCGCAGAGAGACACCGTCACGCACACGAATGAGGACGGCATCCTCTGACCTCACGCCAACACTTCGGTATTGAAGCTACAACAAAATCTTGCAGATTCATTTTACATATCAGATCTTGGATATGGCCTTTTACCCCCATATAAGAGCAAATTATATAAAAGTTCATCTTAATCAATGCACCTTGCCTTTCTGTGACTAAAGCAAACGTGACCCTTTCTGCTGCTTCTCATTAGGAAGGACGTTGCAAAGATCCTAACAGTTCACATCCCCATTCCGTTCCTCCCGCTAGTAACACTCTTTGTCACACAAAATCACAACCATTTGCTTGTGTCGCCTTCACTTTTGTTAAGTGTTCAGTGTCCCGAGTCCACCTCTACTCTACCAGCTTCCATTCAATACCAGCTGCTGTACGGAACCCCTCTCTCTCAAGCCATTCTTCCAAGCCATAAGGTGCCTCCCACCTTCGCACAGCCCTATTCCAGCTAAAAGACTGTCTATTAGGTACCAAAAAAATGTCCACAAATTATTCTGTCCATCCGAGAACTGTATAAGAATGTGTTGGATGCATTAACCTCAAACATCACAGCTACTATCCAGAAACTGCTAATAATTCCCGTTCACAGAAGGAACACCATATGCAACTTTTAAAATGCAGTCATTTGCTAAGCCATATAAAAGTCAATATCAGTGCAACTATAATCTACAAAACAAGGAATGGTCAACAAAAATTAAGTCAATATCTTGGTTTTTCAGTGCATCTAGTTAAACCAAGTTGTGCTATTTTATATCCTTTTGATTGACTAGAAGTTTATCAACCCAGGCACATTATATATATTCTAACACACAAGCCTACACACAAATATGTCAGCAAAATTGACAGTTACCTTTCCTGCCGGTAACACGGATGTGTCTTCATAAGCCTCTTCTTCAGTTTTTTCTAAATTCACTGAACTTCAAATGAACAACCTGCAGTTTCTCAAGTCTGATGACACTTTAGTTCTCTATTTTAGAAAGTTCCAGCTAAAATAATTCACTCCCTGAAAATACATGTCTTTGCTTAAGCTGAATTCCCCTAAAGCTGGGTTTCAACCCAAACAAGGTCTCCTGTCCTTCAGATTGCTCACAGACTTGCGTGCAAGCGAGTACCTTGTGAGCGTTCCCACAAAACAGAGGAGAAGGAACTTCCCGGCACAGACCCCGAAGGAGACCCGTCATAACCCAAACTGTAGAGTTTTCCTCTGCAACATTGAAAGGGTTTTCCAGAAATTGGTTGCTACCATTTACTTACATGAGGAATACGTCCAGCTGCACCAATTCGTCTCATGATGGGGTTGGACCCAGCCCTACTCAGGTCCTGGGCACCATGGACTCAATTCCAGGTCTCGTGCGCAGAGCAGAAGGGCAGAAGGGCACGTTGGAAACCACAGCTCCCATGGAGACACCGTCTCCTCCACTGCAAGAGAGGGAATCCCATGCACTGACTACTGTCCCCTTTGTCACTTGATCCTAGGGGCTGAGGAAAGGCCATCTAGGTAGGAGCTACTAGCTGAAATAAAGTACATAAATATTGCACCAGTTCTTTACCTGAGAGATGTGAATAAATATTACAGCTGGGATCTAGGGCGGGTTAACCCAGCGCATTCCCTTGCCTCCAACAACCCACCCCGAGGCCCCCGAGACTAAAACTACCCGGAGATTTCTGGTAACTTTTGAGGAACTTTTTCCTTCTGTGAATTTGCCTATCACCACCTTTGTATTTGTGGCCTCAATAACATCACATGTAATATTTTGTCTTTTAATAAAAAAAGCAATTCTCTTTTTCCTTCTCTTAATACTATGCACTGGCAATTTCTTGGGGTGAACCCTGGTTCTTTACTGTGAGCAAATCACAGCTCCTGCCTCTCCTGAAACCATTGCCTACATTTCAAGGCATGTTTGGCAGATTTCACATGAATTCTGAACATTATTTCACAATTCTCTTAATTTTTCAGCATGCTCTTCAAATCACCAGAATTACAACCGAGCACACTAATCTGTGGGGTTTTGTTTTTGTGGTTTTTTTTTGTGATTGATTGTTTAAGGTTTTATCTATATCTTAATTTCTTAGTGTTTTCAGGAAAAGACAATTCAGATTTTGCAAAGATGTTACAGGAAAACCTTGCATAGAAATATACATATGGATATTTTCCTCTAGATGTTGACCCAAAGTACATGGGCAAAGTGGTCGATTTGCTTTTTACAAATGAGCTTCACTCTGTTCATGTACAGATTGGAGCCCCAAACTCTCAATTTCATTATCACACTGTCCAAAAGAAAACTGCAAAATAAGTGTCTTGAAAACTGCTCAGTCAGGTAGGGAAAAGGTGCTATGCTTGCAAAGGCTTCCAGATAGACATTTTAATTGCATTAAGTTGCGACTAAGAAATGAGGCTGGTCCTGTGGTGAATATATTATGTAAATACTAAGCATTTAAACAGAAAATTATAGAAAGTTAATGGGAATAAAGGAATCTTTTAATATGCACCTAAGAACAGTCCCTTTCTCAACTATGTAATTAAAAGATTAATTTAAAAATGTAAAAATAACAAAAACACATGGGAAAACAGTATTTAAAAAAAGTGTAAGGAAAAATTTAACACTCTGTAGATGAAACCAGGCCATGCACTAAAGATAAGTGGAAGAAACAAAGAGGAATATGAGCACAGGCTGAAATATCTCCTGCAATAGGGTCCGGAGGCCCTAGCCCTTTTCTACTTGAAATTTAAGTAATTTGTGAATAAAATCTGACTGAATGTTTCATGCAAAAAAAAAAAAAAAAGTCAATTTCTGGGAAGGTGCAAAAAAAAAATAAAAAAAAAGAGGAATTCCTACTCAAGACCAAAGTCCAATTTAATGGAGAGTAATCGGTTTCTATTGATATGCATTTTTAAAAATAAAAGCTATAATACTTGTTTGTTGAGAGATATTTTATGTTTCACATCTGAAAACCATTTCCTGACAACACATTTTCTTTTTATAACATTGTGGGAAATGTTTTGTGAAACATTCTCTCTCTTTAAACCTTGATAAAGTTCTTAACTATGACAAACGCAATAAGTTTTAGACAAATTTATGTCATCTCCTTGAGCTGGAACATTTTTAAAAATAGCAGCAGAGCAAGTACGTTTATTTACATTAAACACAGGCATCAGTATGGTCTGCGGGAGCCAAAGGAGCACAACTATGGCTATTTCATAGCCACTGTACAGAAACGTTTTTTGGTCATGTTAAAAGGCTATAAACCTTGGAGATGTCTGTCCTCTACAATTTAACTAGTTATAATTGTATTACAAAGACCTTTTAAGACTTCATAACTTTTTCAAGTCACTCTTTTTCAAAAGACATATGGAAAAACCTCCCTCATGACTATTAATAATGTAGCTGGTAGGGAGAAAGTTACAGAGCAAGAAGGAAGATTCTCTTTTAGCCCATAGAGATGGCACTTATTTTTACAGTGGTTAGTCATACTTAGCTTCATTTTCTTAAATGTTCAAGCCACTGAATAAAGAAATAATTTGAAAAGGAAATGGCATCTGCAGTATTTGAACTAGCCTTTAGCATAAAATGTTTTAATGTTTTTAGTCTATCTTTAACAACTGAAACAGACTTTACTGAATACTGGTAAGAGTTCACTTTGTAATAGAAAAGTAGTGACTCGCTGTGATCACTGTGTCTTTTTAGTATGCAGCCCAGAGGATTCAGAAAAAGATTACATTTACAATAATTAACATATATGTAAATGGAGATCATGGCTATGAATGATAAATTTTCATAGCAATTTAAACCTTGTTCAAATTAATCAACCATACAGACACTTGATTAATGAAAGGCAGCGTCACTTTAAAATGCAACATGTTAATATATATTACTGTTATCGCTGATCAAAGAATCTTTAAACATAAACCAATTAAAAAAAAGTTCAATCTACATTTTTTACTGGTTTAATTCCTGCAGAATTAAAGAAGTATTATAAAAAATTTACGTATTTTATTCTCCTCCTATTTACTAAATTGACTGTAATACAGAATCACACAAGTAGTTCTGCTACTTCATTAATATGATTGGATCTGAAAGCTACCGCATTAGATTTGCAGTCTAAACATACACATAAGGGCTGGTTGCAAAGCGGGCAGAACACACCCCGTTTCACCCTTCGTTCGCAACGCCGGCCCCTGCGTCTCCTCTCTCCGTTTCCTGACGCGCTGGCACCTCAGTCACACACCGGGCTCCAGTGACCAAGGAGCTGCCCAGGAGCAAAACCTGGCTCCAAAAACAGCAAGGCTGGAGATTTCTATGGTAATGCCAGATCCCGATAGAGGACAGCTGACATATCTACATAGGATATCCATATTCACATTTTTCTTTTTCAAAACAGCAGCATGTTCTAAAACATGCTTTTTTAAAACATGTGCTGCCATGCAACTTCAATTCAGTGGTAAATCTTACATATTTCCTCATAGTTATCTGCATGTACAGAAAGGTAGCTATTGTTTATTGAAGAGTCACTTATATTTCCCAGCTGTGCAATAATGTTCACCTTACCTCATCATTAGGAAAGCAGATAAAAAATATAGCATGTTTCTGAATTGCAGTCTTAATAAAGACTTGGATGCTATGGTCATGAGCAGGGAATATATGCTAGGAGAAGAGTTAAAATGGTTAGCCAGTCACTGCTTTTTTATTCAAAAGCTATTTGAAATATCTTTAACACATATTACATCCCAGCAATTTGTATGTCCAACATTGAGCTTTCAAAAAATGGTAATATTGCTCCAAGAATAAAAGAAGGTGAAATCAAGGTGCACCCATTAGCTTGTAGAAAAGAGAAATGATATATGTTAAATTTTGAATATGGATCCAGTCAGATATGTGTATAAAGTACCCTCGTCTTCACGGGAGCAAGGACACACATGCCCACTACTTTGATTTTAATATTAGGACCCAGAAATGGACTAAAATCAGTTTAGAGACTATATTTAATAATCATAGAGACTAAAATCACGGAGATTATATTTAACTAACTGACCTGCTCCCTTGCTCTGTGACAAAACGAATGTCCGGTTCTAGACAAGCTCCTTGAGAGAAGCAGTATCTGTTAATGTTCTCCAGATCCAACAAGAAGCACCAGTGCCTTCCTACAGATGGACATGTGGAAACACCCACCACACTTGGGATCTTGGAAGAATCCAGCGTACAGGAGATGTCATTTAACTTACATAACGACAGCTTGCCTGAAACCAGCTCACTAGCCCATCCCAGCACCTCAGAGCACTGGAGAGCTTCAGCAACCGGAGTGCCCCTTCGAAAGGAGCTCGGATTAAAGCTCAACCTGCCCCAGCTGGGGAAACCTGCATGAAGTTAAGCAGCTCAACAGCCTCAGCAAACTGACCCCGAGTCGGGTTTTGCCACTTCTACATTTTCTGAAGTGTCTTCTGCACTGAGGCAGCCCAGCAGGTATTCTCCAAGGAAAACCTTTGTGTGGCCCACATCCAGCTCCACTTGCACACACTGCACGGCTGGACTCGGATACCATTCCCGACTCAGGCATCTCCATCCACCCTCTCTGCCGTCACATAGTCCAGGTCCTTGGGCATCCTTCCAGAAGAGCCCTGTCCACACCTGCTATGACTGAGGTTGGCCTTCATACGCAAGCTGCCCACAGGGACAATGACAACACAAACAGGAGACCAGAGCATGGACATCCACCCAGGAGGGTAAACGCAGACATGAAGGAGGCACAAGTGTTTGGGTTGCAACTACAGCAGAAGCTCCCTTGTCTTCTGGTTCTCTAGGACTGGGGAAGAGAGGCTGGTGGTTTAACAAGTGCCCTGCATGAACACAGCTTGTTGTTAATCTGTATGTTGACTTCTTTACACAGCTCATTTCTAAGCATCAAGATGCTCAGCGGCGGGGAGGATGGTTTGGAGATGCTTTGGCCTGTTGAACTATGGAGTTTGGGGAGCCTGAGAATGGATACACTACCATTTCATCTGACTTCTCCTGGCAAAAGCATCCTCTGAAACAGAGAGGGAAGGAAGAGTGAAGGACAGCTTTTGGGCTTTGGAAAAGCTCCAGACGCTGTTCCTGCTCACTTCCTATCAAAGAGTGCAAAGTAAAGCTGTTCGTGTTTCAGCTAGACACCTGTTCTAGAATTCTCTTAAATAAATATTTCAAGAAAGATGACGATAGCCTAGACATTTTATAATCACCTTTCATTTCCACGCTCCAAGTTATATATTGACCTCCTATTCTCTCAAACACTGTGTCCCCAGTGTGGCTGCATGCCCAATAAGCCCTCTCACTAATATCTTACTTAGCTGTTTCATTCGGAAAGGCAAGGAGCGCTCAGCTGGTGGCTGAGCTGGGTTATCCTGGATTTGGTTTTAGGTTTGCTATTTGTATTCTCGCAACCTATGAGTGATCTCGTACAAACATTGTTTTCTCCCCAAGTGCAGATACAGGTTGCTGAAGAGTGAAGAGAAGCCTGTCTGTTTGGGGGTACTGGGGCAAGAAGAATTTTTCTTTCTATTTTCCTCTTGACAGCAAAAAATGCACTCAACTTTTAAGGTGGTTAGCTTGTTTTTTAAAGCATGCATTTCAGCAGGAAGCACAAGAAAAGAGGGACATGGCAATAATTTAACAAAGATATATTAGCTCTACATTGTTTTTCATTGTCTTTTGTAATAGCTAGCAACCTGTTTATTAATTGGGGAGCAGTAGTTTCTGGTAGCTGGAAAAATACATCTACAGCCCTATATCAATCATCTTTTGATGGAAGCCAATAGTGTCTATGGACTATTTTGACACTTGGCTCCCTGTCACCTAACATTACAGTATTAGTATCCAGTCTTACTAACTCCTGCCATAGTTGCACCACTTTTAATGAGGGAGATTGTGAAACAGAAATATTGACAACTCACCCAGGACGAGCCTAGACCATGGAATGATGGCATTGACAACATCCAGCCTGAGCGCTACAAAAGTGCGAGACACATACATTTTTAATGTCTCCTTAAGAGGAAAATGTGGGCTCCAAAAATTGTAGCCGACAAAACAGGGAACGTGTGTTGGTTTCTCCGGATCAACTTTTGGTAGATAGGGAAAGAGAAGGTCATTGGTCAAGCAGATAGTTTTCCCCTATGCACCTACATTTGAAAGTCAGAAGATTTCTCAAGCTGTTTTTCATTCCTTTTCTTAAGCTGAGAAATATTTGAAGCTCAGTTCTTGTCATTGCATTTCTCTATTCAAATGCCAAGAGTTGGACAGATATTTCCCCTACTGGATTTTTACTGCACTAGACAACACTGTGCTACTTTTTCCAACCGAATATTGAAAGATTTTATTGAATTTAGATTTGCCAATTTGGGGAAGAAGTGATGATGCTAATTGTCTGGTGTGAAGACACAGTGTCTTTGTATTATAACCCTTACAACAAGCATCAAAGGACATTTTCATTTGATTATGGGGACAAAGACATATGTAAAAAGAAGTACAACAGTTAAATGATGTAAGCTTTGCTTCTTACACATTGAAGCTCCAAACCAGTTACTGGTTAGATTCAGACAGGGAAAAAAAAAAAATCTGTTTTCAAATAGCCCTGTAAGGGAAAATAAGGTGCTATAGAAGCTCCCTAGGCTCCAGGCACCACACACTCTATGAACCAGTGTTCTCCCACTCAGGTTCCTTCAGCTCTGTTTACATCAATTACATTTTCTCTTAAAAAAAATAATGCTGGAAGTCGAGTATCCATCTTAAAAATCTAAAAGCCAAAGTTACTGCATATCCCTTGAACTCTTAAACAAAAAATTTCTAAGTGCATAAAAATGAATCTACCTATTCCCTGAGAAAAAAAAACGTTAGTAGCTATTAAAGAAACCAATGAATTTTAAGCACTGCCCTGGGTGTCCTGGATGTCCTGGGTGTCCTGGAGAGCTGCGGAGAGCAGAAGCACTCGGAGCTGCGGCTCTTCGGCTAGACTTCATGGCGGGCTCTCCATTTCTGTCTTGTGTCATCAGGAAATTGTCTCCTCACCTCCTGCAAAGCTGAATCTGAACGGTATTTACGTGAAGGAATATTCCTTGATTAATCCGGAATCTCCCTTGTAGAAATTTCTGAGTCAAATATCACTATAAAACCAGTACTGTTTTGCCTAGAGCAGAAATAAAACATGGAGTTCAAACAGATTTGTTGAAATGTATTTAAGCATTTTGGTAAGATATTTTAGAACATACTAACGCACATGAGCTAGCATAAGACCAAGCAACTCAGGGAAAACAATCTGGATATCTTATTGCCATGAACACAATGAAACACCATGTACAGCTCTCTCAAGATTTCTCTTACCATGTCAGTGTTCAAAGGTTTCCATCTTACAGACTGAAGTAAAAAGCTGTTACCTAAACATTTAGGTTACAGCACAATCCAAGCAAAATAATGTAAAATTAGATATTTTTACATTGAGAATATTTTAAGGGTTTTTTTTTTTTATATATAGTATGTTAGACTCTAGGCATGTAGAAATCTCTAAGGAATGCATGTAAATACATCCTTTTTTTCCTGATTTTTCTGAAAAGCAACAGTGTTCTACCTCCTCTTCTGAAGTATTACTCTTCCTGTTTCTTATTCATTACCAAACAAAAGAGTAGGAAATTACTCCTTTATCACCAAGACCTGTAAGATAAACAGAACACAGCCTTACTCCATTCCTATCTTGGCAAAGCAAAATAAAATCTCCCACATCTTATAGCAGACAGGTAATCCCATGGAAATAGTTTTAAGCTGTGGTTTTGGGTCATCTGTGCTTGGTTATTCCCTCGTCTCCCTCTTCCGCATCAGCCCCAGTTTTGTTTCATGTCAGCAGGAGAATAAGTGACCCTACCCATCAAATATAAACCACAGTCCCACCCACCAGTTACCAGTTGCTAGTTATAGGCACAGAATAAATTCAAAAAATTAAATAATACCATCAGGATGGGTAAAAACCCACAGTTCCCATGTGAGCAGCCTGTATAGATCCCTCTCCCTGGTTACAATGACCCCACTGAATTCGGGTATCGCGGACCCAGCCTGCCGCAGACGGCTCTCACCACAAAGTGTTCTCGTGATTACTGTGCTTAGTGGAACTGCTCCATGTCACAAACTATGACAAAGTTTTTGGGTTGGTTGGGTTTTTTTCTCTTTTTTTTTTTTTTTTTGAGGAAGAAAAGGAAAAAAAAAAAAAACTTGCTCCAGACAATCCTTTAGTCATTCCTGCAGTGTATAATGGGGCCCGGTCTGAACTCATATCTCAATAGATTACAATCCACATCGTCTTGCGTTTGGCAGAAGTGCCAGCTCTTGAGAGCTACAAAGAACAATATATACTTAAGTCCATTCTCACCTCAATCAGTGCGTGTCTGTGCATTCTGTGGGGGATTTGGAGGATGCACAGGTCATTGTATCAGAGAACCAAAGAGACACATTACAGTGCATTATGCTGGGCTTCACCTGGTCTGGACACACATGAAAGGGAACTCAGCTGCCACAGCTCCCTTTGTAGCTCCGTTTTTCAAATTCTGAAAACAAGCTAAAAAGGAGAAAAAGGACTCAACTTTTCTAAACCCACAGGAAGTACAGGATAAGGATATAATCACAGTTTAAATCAAAGTAAACAGCATTATCATAAAATTATTGTATACATGAACACTTTAAAACTAAATCTATATTCATCGAAAGTTTGTTTCCATCTACATTAATTGCATTACAGTGATTTAATGAAATGTCTTGTTAAATTCTTGGAAGAATAGGTAATATCCATATAAAAAGAAAAGAACAAAATATGGCAGCTGGCAAGGTTTTAAGTAAAAAGATTGCTGCTAGGTATTTTGTATTGAATTTGTATGAATGACTCGAGTGTATGTAAAATACAAATGAAAAAAAAATCATATAACAAAGAAAAAATACAGAGTAGGATTTATCAGCCTTCAGGTTTGCATTTCAACGTAACAGCCTGTCTTGGGTTTGTGTGGAACTGGATTTGAATTTGGAAGGAATCTCTCCATGCAATGTACACTGTAGCACACCTTATTTTTCCAAGGATTTAAGCAGTGTGTTCCCTGCACACCAGGACATGGCCCCGTGTGGGCCCACCTCATCCAGAGCTCGCCCATGTCCATAGGAGCTTTGCTTGACCTGCAGATGAGGTCTACGGTGTGGAGGCTGGTTGAGAGAGATGCTGAAAACCCTCAGCCCCAATAGCGTCACCAGGAGCCAGGGACACAGAGCTCCCCATGCCCTCGGGGAGCAGGAGATAATGTTGTTCACAGTGAGTCCGGCTTATTAAAACTATGAGGGTGTCTCAAGATAAATTTCCAAAAGCACTCGTGTGCCTTCAGCACTTCACTGCATTTTACTAGTTCAAGAGAAATAATATCACTTGAATATATGTGATATGTCACACAGTTAACATTCTTCCATTAATTATGGCAGAGAGCTATTTACATCACTTCTCTTGTAGCATCTCATGATGCTATATATGATATATATATCATCTTATAGCATATGCTCTTCAAGCATCTCATGGCACGTATTGAATTTTCTCTCAACTTTACCTGATACCTTGATGGTTTTCTCCAACAAGTTGAACTTCTCTTTTTTCTCGTACAGCTCTTTAATGCAAAAATTATGTTTCGACATGTCATGCAACACTCCCCACCAAGCCAGAGGAAAGTGGAAGATGCTCTTCCATGGTCTCCTGGTGGCTGGGACTGGAAAGCTTCTTGGATTTCATTGAAGACTTCTGGAGAATGGGCGGAACCTCTGGTCTTACCTAAATTAACATATTTGCATCTTAAACTCCCCACACTGATATCTCTGTGGAGCCTGTCCAGGGCCTCATCCTGCCCTCCCGGGGGCCGGGGCCGCAAGGCGCTGCCGGCCCGAGTCCACGAGGAGGGCGCAGGGAACCCGGCTAGCACCATCTGATCCGCCAGCCTTCCTCTCCACGCTCATCCATGCACAACGATTAGCTCGCTCCTCTCAAATGCCAGGGATGTATTGCTCACTAGAGGAACTCCAGTACCCAGCAGTCTTTAACGTAAAAGGCAAACCTTTCCACTAATGAGCAGTTTGTCTAGTGTTCTTAACCTTATCAGCAGCTCCTGAAGTGATAAAGGCTTAACTATTATGCACTGAAAGGTGTTGATAATTCTCAATCTTCATGCAGAAAAAGGCTCTTTTTGTCACTTTGTAGGCTCCACCGTTGAACTCCCAGCCGGCTCACACGCTGCGTGGCCTGTGCGGCGGGATGTGGTGCTGGGCAGCGGCCGCGGAGCCTCCTCGCGCCGGGACAAGATGGACCCTTCTGCTCCACGGCAAAGGAACCATTTGTGCTTTAATGACGTGGACACATCCTGGGGAACACACGGGGCCTTGGGCAGCCGCACAAAGGGCGGAAAGAAAGAATAACGCCGCACAGAGAAACAACGAGGGAGCAGCGTGGGCACCGGAGCGGGTGCACCGGAGCCGCACAGCACCCCTGGGCCCGGGGCAGGAGCGGGGACGGAGCAGCGCGAGCGCGGGCCCCGCTGCGCCGGGTGACGAGCGGCAAGCGCAGCGCGTCCGCGCGCCGTGTAGCTGCAAGAGAAACAATAAAAGCTTGATCAGCTGAATGCTTAAATATGGCTGAATGTTTGATGAGATGAAGATGTAATTTTGTCTGTGCTCCCCAAGGGTCTGGATTAAATATGACTACAGGGCCTAATCAAATAGCTAGTCACCGAACAACAGTCCCAACTGCATTTTTCATTCCAGGCATGCCGGGCCGCCCCCCTCGCCGGCCGCGCACATTACTTATTCACTGGTTTGTCAGCACTGCGCATTATTAGCGCTTGAGAGATAAAACTTTAAGTGTTGCTCCCAATTAGCACAACAGTGACCACGCACCACGCTCTGTGCTTAATGCCTGCTCTCCGAGAGGAGCTGGTTTTGAAGGTCTGAGGTGGAGGAGAAAAAAAAATGAAACAGCTTAAGCATTCATTTTGAGTGGAGAGACAGCTCCTATTAACATTTAACAGCATTTGTGCAACTTGGTGCGGAGGTTATGATGCAAATGAGGAGGAATTAAAAGTGGCCAGGGGTTTGTCATTGATGGATTGCAGTCTGGCGGTGTTCACACTTCTGCCGTGTCCATCAGAAGCGATTACTGTGTAATTAAACCTTATTTCTCGACTCTTCAGTGCATAATTACTTTGTGAATGTAACCATCATCTAAAAAAGCTACCAAAATGCTTTAGCATTTAGTCTAGCAGTCATTTCCCTAGCTTGTGTCAGATATAACCATCAGACAGTGCAAAAGAACTGTCACTTTTAATAAGAGGCAAAAAATTAAATGAAACAGTATGCTTATTACAGGAAAATTAGGCGTTCAAGTGGTAGAGTCCTTTTCTGCTATTTGCATAATTTATTCTTTTTTGTCCCTCACACCAGAAGCTTCAGGCAATTTTCTTCACATTTAAATAGATCGCACATTTAAGGCTACTTAAGGAAAATTATCACTTTGCATATTTTAATTGTTGTGAAGAAAGTGAATAGAAGAGGTCTGCAGCTTGGGCTCTTGAGTCGGTCAGATGCTCAACTCTCTGATTCTGGAGCTCCCCACTGCTCCACTAGAGATAACCCTGCAGTTCACAGCCATCCACTTGCATTTCATCAGCATGCAAATGCAGCTCCGAGCACTACAATAAGTGGGTCTTTGATATTTACAAACTAGCCACTAATAACTAAAATGTAATTTGTTTGACATAACTTTAGATTCTCTTATCTGGCTGCCTTTAAAAAAAGGGGGGTGGGTGGGAGAAAAACCCCAGATAAGTCCTTTAGCTTCGCGAACCCAGGAGCGCGCTGCGCCTGCGGCTGAGCGCATCCCTCGCCGCGGAGGCGCCGGGGTCTCTCGCCAGCGCGTGCAGCAGCACCGCGCTCTAATTTCATTGTCGCTTCTTTTGTTTAATTTCTGCTCCTCCCTACCTTCATCAAACGAAATGAAAATTCAAATAAGCCCTAGGCGGAGCAGCCCCTTTTCCCTTTACCTAAGGAAATATACCTACTAGCCCGCTGCTATGCGGAGATGGCCGCTCCAAGAGGAATGAAGCGTTGCCTTGTGCTACTCCGTGCTATAATCCGGAAAGGAAAATATGAAGCAGAGAGAGATGGAGGGTTAGAGCACAGCACTTTACAAAGCAAAAAGCTGTAAACAGACCGATGACTGTACAAATGCAGTTAATTATGAAGCTAATGAAAAATTAAAAGGGAGTTCTAATGAAAAATTTGATCAAATGTTATTCAGATTATCTGTTTAAGTAATTAAGTGGTGTGGGGAAAGAAAAAAAAAAAAGTTTCCCCAAGGTACCTTTTAGCTTGTGATCTTTTTGACTCTGGAAAAGATAAAGTTGGGACAGAGCAAAAATCAGTTTTCTTCCTGACAAGCTCGTCTCTAAACACGTTAATATATGGATTAGATTAGATCGGCACCACTTTTGTGTAATTAGCAGTGATTGTTCCCTTTGGTTCCTGGTCATTTTGATGCACAGCTGGTTTTAAATACCTACTGGAAACATTCTCAAATATCCGCATCACTTCTGCTAGCCCACGTCTGCCGACACGAAGGCTGTGCTCTGCTGAGGAAGGAAGTGGACCAATTTACAGAATGGATCAGGAACTTTAGAGCAAAGAGAATCCTATGATTTGGGAGAAAAAAATAAAAATAAAAATCCACCCTAGGTATGCTCCTTTTTTTTTTTTTTTCTTAACCATTTAGAGGCTAAAATATGTATTTTGAACATTGAAAAGTGCATGTACAAACAGGTTCATCATTTTCACACTCTGGAAAGATGTCAAAGAAGTGATGATATTTTCAGAACAATCTCATCACTTAGAAGAGCTAGATAAAAACAGAATCCACAAGAGTGTGACACAAGGTCAGCTGTGGAGCATTCAAATGTGTTTTTACTACATTTACTTGGAAAAAGTAAGTTATTTCAATATTAGCATTTAAAGCTCATATGAATGAACCCTCTACTGATTACCTTTCCCCAGTACTTCAAAAATGCTAACAAAAAGACAGAAGTAACCATGTAAAAATAACTCACTAAATGGACCTAAAGCTAATCCAGATTATATATTGAATAGGCTAATTTTTCAGTTCTGCCCCTGATTGCACAAAATAAGATGGGAGGTATTTTTATTTTACTACTGTGCATTATAGCGATTAAAATTAAGTCCTATATGGGAAGGCAGGAAGCGGAGCTTTATTTATTCCGCATCATAAACAAAACTTTTTCTGGGAATTCCCTCTTTTCTGCTCCCCTGTGTCTTCCCAAGTCCTTCCAGATTGCTGCTCCGCACCAGGGAGCTCCGGCACGGCCAGGGCCTGCAAGGGGACCCCCTGCTCCCGTGCTGGGTGACGCCGCGAGGCCCCATCAGGTACCTGCTCCGTCCTGGGGGGACGGCAGGACCGGCAACCCGGCGGGCTCCGGTGCATGGCACCAGCCCGGCATCACGGGCACCCCAGGAATGGCAATAAGGCCCCAATCAGCACCGTGACGGCGGCTGGAGCGTTTGGAGGCAGGAAGGAGCATCTTCTGGTTTTACTTCCCTGCTCGCTGCGGTAATAAACACTTCCTGTTAGAGCTTTCATATTCAGGTGCAATAATAACATTTAGAGTATTAGGCTTCAAAAGAAAAATGGTAACTGCAGAATACTCTTAGACCCTTACTATTGCTTGGCAGTTCAAAAATACAGCATTAAAATGTGACTGGAGCACATTAGGGACATGCTAATCCTGTGATTTGGGCTTGGCGAGACAACCTCACTGACACGTTGCTAAAGGCTTGGAGGACTTGTATCTGGCCCAGGTTTGCAATCCTGGCTCCGGCCAGCGCAGCCAGGTCACTCCGGCAAGCGGCGGCCGTGGACGGGGCTAATGCAGAAGCTACAACTGTTGAGCAATGCATCGGCAGAGCTGCCTTCGCCAGGGACGCTCGCTCTGCGGTGTAAGAGCGGTGCGAAGGCTGCGGATACAGCGGCACCCGCTCCCCGCGCTCCTGCCCGCACAGCGAGGTGCTCTGCCCTTACAGGCCAACCTTCATGGGGATACGGCCCCAGGGCGGCGTTTCCGTCATTCCCTAGGCAGGCTCCTTCTGATCATGCCTCATTCCTTGATGAAGCAGTTCACTTTTATGCTAAGACTGTTTGGTTTGTGTGTTTTACTGCTGTGTTCAGAAAGGCCCAGGCGCAGAGCAGGAAATAGCTGGGCTTCCCCCATGCCCTGGACAAAGGTGCTGAAAGCAGGTATTGCAAGAGGGGTTATGAAGGATCCGCTCTGCATTTAGACCAAACTGGTTTCTAATAGTGCCAGTAATGCGGCCTTCCCACAGGTGGGTGGGAAAAGGCGAGGGGCGGGTGGTGGAAAGAAGATAAAAACCCAAAAGCTCTTACTCTATTAAGGAATGTTTCACCATTGGAACAACGCGGTAGAGTCCGTGTCTGAACAGCAGCCGGTTCCACCTGCTGAACCTCAACCATCTCCCGACCACGGCACCCGCCACAGAGAGAGGCCAGCGGCACCGAGGACGCAGAGGCCGGGCGAGCGGCGAGGGACGGGGCCGGCAGCTCCGAGGGGCAGCGCGGGAGGGCTGGAAGACGGGCGGAGAAGGCAACAGCGAGGGGAAGTTGTCGCGTTACCCCCGCACCTGCGCGCACTGGAGACCCTGCGCTGTTATTGACTGCTTAATCCACCAAACATCTCTACACTGGCGAGGAAGATGAAGAGGGAAAAGGGGCATGACTTCTCCAAAGCCATACAAGCGCATCAGTAGCAAAGCCCAGATTAAACAACAAACTGCCTTTTTCTTCCCCCTCTGGAGCTTGCTGTTCCAGCTATCAAAGCAAAATACATCAATTGCTTCCCAAACATTAGACATCCCTTTTTTAGTGACCACTAACGACAGTCCCACCGCCCGCAGTCGCTCAGCCAGGCTAAACAGCGCACAGAAAAGGCAGTTCCTGCAATGTGGGCACAGGGCCATGCGCTCCCCTGCTCGGGGCCACCTCCCCTGCACGCCAGCTCCCCTCTCGCCCCTATGCTGAAGGCAAGGCACAACATCTTGCATGTGGAGCAGTGCATAGTAATGAAACCCCATGTGTGTTACATTAGGAATGATAATGCACCATCTTGTGCAGTCGTCTTGAAGAGACTTTGAATTTTATTTCTCTTTGGTCCTGTGGATACTTTAAACAGAGGGAAATGCTTGAGCAGCACTTTTCAAGGAGCGGCGTAAAGCAGCCTCCAACTTGCCACAGTGAATGTCACTCGAAACGGGAGATATATTGATGGAATCAGAGAATCTGCTTAAACAAACAGTATGTGAGGCCACATTTTCCTTTGCTGTTGTATTAAGGAAAAATAATGTTATCAGACTCAACCAAATCCGGGCCAAGATACCATCGGGAAGCAGTTAAAGTCCATTTCCTTGCCCAGTGACTATTTAAAAGCAATATCACTTTGCAACTAATTTTATGTGAAGACTCGTTGCCGCTGGGCTCCCCATAAAGCCCTGCTGGGTTTTATGAGCGTTCCTGAGCGCCGAGCAGGGCCGTGCGCCCTGTGGCCCCGTCCCGCCTGCAGCGCCCGCAGCGGGGAGGCACCGGGAGGCACCGCGAAGGGAGCAAGAAACGCAGGGCTGCATGAACGGAGCCTGTGAGCAACCAACAAAAACAAGTAAACAAAACCCTCCAGCCCCTGCTCCACAACCCTCCAACCCCTGCTGCACAACCCAACCCCTGCTCCACAACCCACCAACCCCTGCTGCACACCCCAGCCCCGGCTCCACAACCCCGCCCCTGCTCCACAACCCAACCCCTGCGCC
>JAWLRI010000130.1:2180344-2252844 GCA_034781795.1 Crypturellus tataupa | reverse complement strand
TTTTTACAGAGCACAGCTTCCAAAGAGCCAGCATAGACCCCCAGCTGGTGTTTGGTCTATGTATTTTAGTCAGATGGTTTATTTTCCCCTCGGTAGGTTTGTAATGCTCAAGAAAACATTTTGCCCATCTATCTGCATTTGAGTGGAATACAAACTGACTAATAGATAAATATGCCGCGTGAAAGTAAATAGCCTTAAAGTAAACTGCTTTCACATTCCATTGATCAGCTCAGTCAGCAAACTTTTCTATATTGTCACTAACATTCTAAGTATTTTGGAAAGAAACATGCCAGAAATACAGAGCATTTCCATTTCTGTCACACATAAGGTCATTATGAACTCCTCCTTGAATTGATATTGATCCTTCAGCTTGTACAATTATTCTCTACAATTTATTTTATTTTTTGTTGCTGTAGGAATTGCTACAACGCTACAAGGAAGAGCATGAGCTAATGTATCCACATTAAAAAAAAAAAAAAAAAGAAAACCCACCTAAAGCAGCTCCCCAACAGGCTGACGCAGCAGATGACCATTAACCATTTAGGGCCCTTAAGGCCCAAGGCTGCCCCAGTGCTCCAGGACCTGGTGCCGACCATGGGTGCCCCCGTCCTGGCCCCACTGCAAGACCAGCAAGCAGCTTACCACCATGGAAACGTCCGGACCAGCAAACATCTCCTCCCGACGACACTGTGAGGATAGACATTTTTCTCCTTCTCAAAACCCCTCCTAGTCTTTGGACCCGCTCAGGCCCCGGGGAGCGCTGGCCTGCACAGGGTTTGGGCCGCTCAGCCCCATCCCGGGGGAGCGCGGGGCACAGGGGCACCCGGAGGAGGGCCGAGCTCCCCAGGGACACGGCCTGTGCAACGGCCACGGGGTCCTCCCGAGCCCCTCTGGGATGCAGGGGAGGACGTGGGCAGCCCCCAGCTCCGTCCCCTGTCCCTGCGGCCGCCCCGGTGGTGGAGCAGCCCCAGGATCTGCGGCCCCGCGCGGAACCAAGGCCCCGCGGCGCGCGGAGGCACATGCGGGAGCCGCATTGCACACCTCGGGTTTCCACTCGCTGGCCACGTTGGTTAAAGTTTGAAAAATGCGTTTCCCAGAGGTTGATTTAAAGCTGGAAGCCAAAGTGACCACCTATAATTTCATTTACTTTTGGTTTTGCTACAGGATAAAAAAGAGAGAGGAAAAAATACACTAGGATGTAGCACTCGTTTCCCTAGCTGCAGAAAAAAAGTCAGTTAGGAGCAGGCTTTTCTCAGGTACTGGTCTATCCGAACAAGACTCAGTTTATGAGCACTGGCCTAAGCCTCTCAGATGAGCACAGCTCAACGGCAGCTACCAAAGGCAACGTCCAAGACAGACACTGGGTCAGCAAACGGCAACAGAAACCTGCCAGTGCGAACAGAGGGAGCCTAGAGCTAAGTGACGATTCCCCAGCGATGAGGATGGCAGAACGACCCGGTGAAGAAGCAGCCTGCGAGGTTCAGGGAGGCAGAAAGACTGGGTCCTAACAAGGACGCGGTCTGTAGCTGCTATTTGAAAGGGGAAAATAAAGCCAAACAAAGCAAGCAGATGATGTACTGAAGTCTTACTTTCTATCTCCTTAATGAAAGGCACTGTTTTTAAAAATGATACTTTTATGTTTAAAACAAAGTTTTAGATAGACAAAATGTTTGCCAGGAATCCATCTTAAATTAGATTTTGGTTTATTTGCTCTGTTTTTAGCATGACCTATCTAAATATATATATATTTATATATATATTAAAAGAAAGATAAAGTAAAGTTATAATCAAGAGTCATAAATTTCCAGCAATATCACCAACTCCCTCATTAGCTTTCCGAACACTAAATGTCTCCGCTGATGTAATGGAACAGATGAGTTCTGTACAGTTTTTGAGAAGACAAATATGATCTAGTAACAGAGTGGTATCTCTTCGTGGAGCTTTTCAGTGCATTTATTCCATGGTTTCGAATGGACACGACTTCGCAGAAACATTAAACGCCAGTGCTTTGCAACAGTTTTGTTACTGCCTCTTTAAAGTAAACAAACAAACAAAAAATACATTCAAAAAGCAAGGCTGTTTGCTCGGGTGACGGCAGAGGCTGGGGGCTCCTGCCCGGGGAGGCACCCAGCACCGCGAGCGGAGCCGAGGGGGCCCACGCGGAGCGCTGCGGGTAGCAGGGAGATGGAGCAGAGCGCCCGCCGGCCCCTCCGGGAGCCCCTCGCGGGGCAGCTGCTCCCGCTCCTCGGGCGCCGGCAGGAGAACTGGGGCAAGGAGCGCTAACACACAGGAAAGCTGCACTTCAAGGGGGGAAATCACAAAAAACGGCAGCTCTCTGGAACTCGCTTAGCAGGTTCGCATTCCTAACGTAATCCGACTGCTGCGTTGGTTTTGTTTTTGACCCTATTCCTTTGCTTTCCAAGAGAAATGTAACAAAACTGAGGTAGAAATAATGGTGGGCACACTCCAGCCTGGAAGATTCCTAATGGATGCAAAATGAAGATTGCCTTGAGGACAATGGAGCCACACGCACACAACAAAAACTCAGCTTTCCCGATCGGGAAGGGCAATGAGGGCATTCGAGGGTCCCGTCCTGCCTCGCTGCGTGTCCCGTTCCTCGCTCCAGCCGCCCGGAGCTGCCGCGGCTCTGCCGGGGCCTCCGCTCCCTCCCGCTCCTCCACACAACCGCAGGCCACGCGGCCAGGCCGGCGCGCGCAGCTGCACGCCGTTTGCCTCCCAGTCCTACCAACCCCTACGTCTGACTGATTCCGATGCTAACGCAAATCGATTGAGTGGCTCTTTTTTCATCTATGCACCTTCTGAACACTGTATCACATAGGTATCAAGGAGCAATATGCTGAAAACTCTTACAGTTTACCAACGAGAAGAATCATTTTGCTCTGGTTTGATCCGACAAATTGGCAATCAAACTGTTCCTTAACACCGGGAAATCCTTCTGCTTCTGTTTTAAAAACTGTAAAGTTTCAGCCATATCACATACTATTTTTTTTTCCTGGATACATTCAAAGTAATTTTCCTTGCCATTTTCCAATTGTTGAGGTAAACATACATATTTAATATAAAGTAACATTGAAGCCTAGCCTATAACTCTCAGCAGTACATAGTGCTTTCAACACATTCCTTTGAGGTACTGTACAAATCACAATCACTTTCCTGAGTTTTTGCAGACAGAACATTAAAAGAAATGAACTGCAGAAATTAAGGTCCAGATTACCATTACCCTGTTTTACCTGTTCTTAGTTTAACACCGCAGAACAGACAGGATTGAGGAATACTGTTGCTCTTAGAATAGCAAAAATCTGGTTCTCTGTCGCAACACAACCGTTCATCTCTTTAGTCCAATAATGTTTGAAGTTAAAGCTCTTTATATTAGCACATGCCACCAATGTAATTGTGAGGCAAACAAAAAATAAAGCACCACTTCAGGCACTTGACAGCAACTAAATCTCAAGAACAGCAGAATGGAATCAACACACAGGGTTCATGTCCTTCTGAAATCAACCCACTTGCACCTTGCTCCTTGGTGAGTATTGTCTAGCTTGAACAGAACTGAGCATCAACATATGCTTTCTGTCATGTGTGGCTTTTTCACATCAGCAGCTCTTGTTTGATGCACTTTTCCTTCAAGTCTACCCTGGCTCTTTAGAGGCAAGGTAAATCGCAGTCTTCCCAGTACCCTTTGCAATTTTAACACTACTGAAAAGGGTTCTCTACCCTATGTAGCAGGTTCTGTGTGTGCCAACATTCATTACATCTTTTTTTTTTTTAAGTAGTATCACTGACTGCAACCAAACATTTTGTTCCATTCAACATATGTATCAAGCTCTTTTTGAGATATGCTAGGCTGTATCTTGCAGAAAGCATTTTCAAAGTCTTGATATGTAACTGGCCTCAACTGGCTGGGCATAATGGCTGAGAGGTCTGTGGCTGGCATGGCGTGGAGCGGGCCCACCACCGCTTCCTGACACAAGTGAGCCACATCTAGTCCCGAAAAGCCTTCTGTGCGCTGGACAAGCAGTGCAACCTCCTTGTCATTGAGACAGTAATTGTGCTGTGAGAGCAGTTGTACTATTATCTGGTGCCTCGCTGTGCTGTCAGGAAGTGGGATTAAAAGTCGTTTCATGAAGTACCTTCGAAGAGATTCATCAATTTCTTCTGGTTTACTTGTGGCGCAAATTACTACTATTTGGTCCTCAGCAGAAGTCAGTACAGTGTCCAGCTGCATAAGGAACTCGGTTCTCATCCGACTTACTGGACTGTGTTCTTCACTCACTTGGGAAGAAAGAAGCATATCAATGTCACTAACAAAAATCACCGAGGGTTGGCGGCACCTTGCCACGAGGAAGGAAGCGTGGACAATTTTTTCTCCCTCCCCTAGCCACTTTGTGACAAGGCCAGAGCCAGGGATTTTGAAAAACGTGGCCCCTAGCTGACTAGCTATACATCTGCCCATTAATGTTTTGCCTGTTCCCCGAGGTCCAAATAAAAGGATGCTCCGAGGCAGAGCAGTCAGTCCACTGAATGCATCTGACCTCAATACTGGCCATAAAACCTCCTCTTTAATGACGGCCTTCACTAGATCTAGGCCGGCGATGTCATTCCAGTCCACGGGAGGTCCTTGGTTGATAATCTCATTGGTAACAAGGTCAATGAGGTGTGTGTCAGTATTCTTCAGTTGCTCGTCCACAGAGTGGTTGGATGAGGTAGCTGCACGGAGTCCCGGGCCCTGCATTGGGTGAGGAAGGAGCTGCCTGTGCTCCTCACCGTGCTCATTCATTACCGGGGAGCTGTACTTCCCGAATGAGTCACTCGATCTCGAACCCAGTGAGTTTTTAGCAGTACTATAGGATGGGGGTGTCAGAGCCCTACTGGACTGGCTGCTGAATTTCCTTTGCTGTTCAGAGGACATTAGCTGCTTTGTTGGCTTAAATGCTAAGGATGATGTTTCAGCACTTCTGTCAAAACCATTCCCCCTGTTTGCATTTGAAATGCTGTTGTCGGGCATTCGATACATGGGACTCTGTGTAGATCTCTGTTGGCCATAGCTGTAATTTCCATAACTGGAGTCCATTTCTCCCTGCCCCGCCATGTAGAAAGCTTTCCTCTTGAGCGAGCTGGCCGAGCTGTTGGCCAGGGCGGCGGGGGCAATGGGCGCCAGCCCGTGGCCCTGGTAGGAGTAGCTGGGGACGGTGGTGGGGGGCAGCGGGGTGGGCGCGGGGATTCCTGAAGGCAGGTACGCGGAGGGCGGCGGAGCGCCCCCCGGGCTGTAGCCGGGGCCCACGGCGCCCTGCGGCGGGTAGCTGGCGGCGGGGTAGCTGTAACCGGACAGGTTGGACGTCCCGTTGTAGCCGGGCACGAGCGCTGGCGGCGGCGGCGGCGGCGGCTGCAGGAGCCCGGAGCTATGCAAGGGGGACGGGTGAGGGGAAGGAAGTGCAGGTGCTGGCTGGCCGCTGTAACTGGTGTGCAGGTACGAGCCGTTGTATCCTGCGGCGTATTCCTGAGATGGGAGCCCCGAGTGAAGGCTGGGCACGGTGTGGCTGCCGCAGGTGCTGCTGGAGTAGCTGGGTTCTGTCAGGTTGCTGGCCACGCCGGGCGAGCTCCCGATGCTGGCCGAGACGTCGGCGGGAGGCAGCGCCGCGCTCACGCCGGCCTTGCTGGCCGCGATGACGTCCGGGACGCAGTTCATGGGGTACACGCTCTCCGAGGGCAGCGAGGGCTGCCACGGCTCGCTCTCATTCTTGCGCCCGTTCACCAGCCCCGACGGCGCTTCCGAGTAGTTGCTGAGGATGGGCCGCTCGGCCGGGCCCTCTAAGATGCCCGAGTACTTCTCCGCATACTTCTTCAAGAGGTTGGAGGCGGTCAGCGCCGAGATGTCGTCGTTGGCCCACGCGTACTGGTAGGTGCGCTGCAGGTGCCCCCGGTACGCTTCCACCTTGTGCGCGGGAGAGCGGGTGGTCGAGGTGATATCGAAGTGCTGCTCTGGCCACTGGGCATGCTCCGGCGTCCACTGCATCTTCAAGCCTGGGGTTGCAGGAGAAAACACAGTTAACAGGGATCTTAGCTTTTGTACAGCTGCTTCTAAACGAGTTCTCAAATATCCCATCTGTAAACTGCTTCGGCTGCCTAAACCTCTGTATTGAACATTATAAATCCTTAAGAAAAAAAAATGCTATGCCCTTATGAAGCAGTATAAACAGTCAGATGTGTTTATTATAAGCACATACACACAGAGCCGTATTTTTTTTTTGTCAATTCAGTGGGGGGAGGTTGACACTTTAAAAAAAAAAAATAGAGCTAACGCCCTATTTCTTGAAGTAATTAAATAAGACTTACATCTTAAATACTCTGAGTGAGATTTATTGCTAATGTACACGGCATCCAACTGCTCTGTCCTCTCCCATCACTGTTGCAGTTTCATATTTTAACCAATATAAAAATATGAGACACAGCTGACAGATCACATCTAGGATACCTCTCTTATTTGGCGCTGAACACCTAGTTAGCGCAGCATAATGCACCCTGCGCAGAACAATATGACACAGACAGAGCAGGTCATTCCGTAATCCAACTCTCATCTAAAGTGGTCCACGACAGTTTCAAATCTGCTTCGTGGAGTGCAGCAAAGCAATCTCCCAGGCAGCGCTCCGTCGCTTTCATCACACAAAGCCTACAACTCGGTATGAATTACAACTGGCTCCTTCTGCCTCTCAGCTCTGTTGTGGAGGCTCTGCAGAAAAAACAAGCAGGACTTGTCTGGCGGTCGCTCCCGCCGCCCTCCGCAGCCCCCGGGTACAAAGGAAGGGGGCGGGAGGGAGAGAAGGCGACGCAGGAGAGATGGAGCCGAGTCCTGGAAGTTCTGCTGGGTGGGTAAAATCCGATCGATGCAAGAGAAAAAAAATTAACGACAGGATGCAACTGCCATTTTAACGCAATTAATCTTGCAAATAATGTGATGTGAATTATGCCGCTGTAGCCCCCCTGTGCAGGAAGAGCCATTTACAGCGCAGAGATACCCCCCCCAACCCTTACCTATGCAGCGCAGCCACCTCGCCGGGTTTTGCACAGCTGCATCAAATAGAGCTCCTTAATCTCTCTCGTGTTACCCAAAGTGATTTTTGCAAACAGGCCCGTGCCCTCTGGCAGAGCTCCCCTGATCCGGGGGAGGCCCGGGCGGAATGAAGCATCTGTGGCACCAGCTCCCCTCTGAATTGCTGCCGTCCATTCTGACAGCTCCGGCCCCCTCCGCTCCTCTCCCCGGCCCCTTTGGCTCTTCACTGCCTGACTCCGGCATCTGACACGGCCAGCTTAGCCTCCGCGAGCTGAGCCCGGCGCCGCGCAGTTTGGTAACAGACTGGCATGTTTATTCCCTTCTGACTCCCTCTTCCTTGTTTGCAAAACCACTGCACCAGACACTGGAAGTTAATTAGCAGGATGATGCTGTGCTAATTGTGTTAATTTACAAGGTTTTAGTCAAAGAGAATCATGCCAGGGCTGGCACTGCTGTCATGCTTCCGACTTAATGATTAAGAAATACTGAAAACAAGGTGGGAAGGATTGCAGTAATTACACAATAAATGAATAAAGCAACAGATTCATTTGCAATTATATTTTATTGCAGTTGCACTAATTTGCATTTGGATTCTTCATTTTTATTTTTGGATTCATGCATTTGCAAATCACCAAATCAGTTAAATTTAGCCTGAAAACTGCAAAGTACCTCTAATTGAGCCTTATATTTTATTAGTACAAGTACTGCAAATTCATTCCATGTGAGCAGGCCATTGATTACTTGTGGATGGCTTTTTTTTTTTTTTTGTGAACATTCTCTTTCTCATTTTTCAAACACTTTGACAACTTGAGAAAAATGTCTGTTAACAATTATACGTTTATCCTATAACAGTTAATTCGGAGAAGCACTTATGACAAATGCAGTTTTGAGGCTGAGTTTTTGGCAGATTTATTTCTTTCATTTAGAATTAATATAATCTTTTTTTGCTAATTGTTTCTAATGTTTCAACCAGTGCCTTTCAAAGAGAGTAAATGTATCATGAAATTAGGTAAAATTAGGGAAATCATGCTCATGTGAAAAAAAATGCAATTTTAATGAGAAACTCTCGGAAGCTTTTCAGAAATCATACTTTGTTAAATTCAGCTGGAAATCTGAAGAGCAAATCACCAAGAGCCAATTTGAAATAATCAGTATCTAAAATTCTTCCAGTGTCATGGGATTTACTTCAAGCCCTTTTAAAAGGAAAGAATATTAATGTGCCTGTAATGTAGAACTGCCTAGAAGACGTACAAATTTATTGGCCTTATTAAGAAAGAAAGGGAGTGCGAAAGAGAGAAAAAAAGGGGGTTCTACAATTTTGGGCTTTTAAGGTTACCAAAACACAGAAAGCTTCTGTCATGGGATGCACAAGAACTTGAATGGACTGATGCCTCCCTAGACACTGGTGAATGGAAACCATGAGGAAGACTCTTGAGCAATGGGTGCGCTGAGCAGCAGTGGGAGTTTTGAGAAAGGAGGTAAAAGTAGGCACGGATGAAGCAGACAATTGGATTGAGCTACTGCTAGTGCTTATATATTAATATGCTTTTGGCCCATTCTCTTTAACAACATGTAAGAGGAAGACTAAGATGAAAGTATACACTAGGTCAGGGCATAACAACATACACAGCAGCCACTTGGTAAGTTTTTCAAAATATCTTTCACAAATACTTTAGAAATTCCACCAATTTATCATTTTCATTTAGAACAGATTGTGTGCCTTATAAATAATGATAACAAAAACTTAATTCTAGTTCTAACCACAGGGGAAATCTTTTTAGCCAGTGTAAAAATTCTTTGAATTTTACTTGCCTACAACAAATTTATTTTCCTTGTTATGGGGCTGCCGAAGAATGTGAAGAAGCCTGAATTCTCTCTCACAAGGAGAGAGTGAAATCACATCATCAACATTCTTCATTTGGAATAATTGCTAGATAGACCGGTAGTTTCACATTGTCCTGCTATCTTTGGCTATGCTCACTGCACAATAATTGAGAGTTTATTTACTGATGCATATTAAATACCAATGCATTTAGCAAAGGCAGGATTAGGTTTTGGGAACTTTCAGCCTAAGAGAACAGGACTGTTCTCAACCCATGAAATATGAGCATTTATTCCAGCACATTGCAATCATTAGTGTTATTTGAAAGCATAGGTTAATAGTTGACCATAAGCATATTTTTTGCATTAGTATGCAGTGAAGAAATCTATATTTGCAGGAAATCTCCTTGAATGGCCTGGACTAGGGGACACACACAAACATTTCCTCAGTTTGGCATTAATTCTGAAAAAGTACCAAACTTGGTTATGTTAAACTTCATTTGTTAATAGTTTAATACTTGTTTTGTGAGAGTCAAATGTAAGATTTTGGAGAAAAACACAGTTGAGTTTCTTTTAATTATACAACCTTTTTTTTTCTTCTTTTTTTCTCCTTCTAATTTCTCAAAGTTTGCAGCACCTCTGTGTGTTTGAAACTATATTTTATTAGTTGCATTCTGCTTGAGGTGGTATACACTTTCCTGCAGTTTCTTTTGTTAGGAGTGAAAATGCCAAGAGAAACATTGAAGATCAGGCAAATAAGCACATACAGAACTTACTATGTTAACGTTATTTAAACTCTGACAGAACAAGCTCTCCTGCAAGTAGCATGTTTGCTTTCTAACACAGTGAAAATAAAATTCAGAAGCAATGCAAGGCTGGATACTTTTTTCAAAAAAAAAATCTTTGCTAACTTAGGAATCCTCTGAGCTATCACATTTAGGAGAGAACCTTGTAAACTGCGCTGTATGGGCTGCAAAAGGCAAAAAACAAGGATGCTGCTCTTTACGTGCAGGTATGTACTTAGAGGATTGCTTTTAAGATATACTTATGATATAGGAAAGCCCGTGAAGCAGCATCTATTTTTACTTCTACTGGCAGTCTTGCTATATAACTCCCCTCCATAATTTCTGCAGTTGGATCCATTTGAATTATAGTTAAACTAATTATAATTCACAATTTCATTATTCAGTTATTTTGTACTAAGTGTTCAACTGTTCTCCCCCTGTCCGCCTTGTAATTCTGTGAGCTTAATCGGAGAATGTAAAACACTTCGTGAGTTTCACATAAGATAATTCCACATGCCAGAAGCACACACACAAATTCAGGCACACGGATATGAGAACAAACCCGAAAGAAATAATGCCAGAGTTACAAAAAAAAACCCAAAACACCCCCAAACCTTTGTAATCTGAATGCAAAAACATGGAGGCAACGTGTGACCTCCCAGGAATGTCGAGAGGGCCCAGGGCACCAGGCGAAGCCATTCAGCCCGTCAGGCCTCATCCAGTACAGAGGACACAACCAACCAACCCTCCGCTCAATCCGAATGCAACGTGCAATGCTTTCGGTTGAAACATCATCCCAAAACGCAGAAACCTGCAGACCTGCTAGTCAGGAGTACAGCACGTGGGAAAGGCAAAGGATCGCGTGTATCACAGGCAAGTCCAGCACCCTGCAATCATCTCTAATTAATAAACTTGGTTAGCAACAATCTGCCTCAAACAAAGCACACCGGCACATCGGTGCGTCTTGCCTGTCTGTTCACAGCTCTGGAGAAGCAATCATGCACAATTCAGCTGATGAACACGGTGGCTTCCTGGACGTGCCAGGAAAGATGGCCCAGGGTTTTAGAAGGTCTTAGGGAGCCACGCGGTATCGCATGTTCTTGATGGGAGTCCAGAGGGGCAACAAACCGAGTTCCTCCCTGAGCCCGGGTCCTGCTAGGACGAGGACACGGTGGCTGTTACTGCCACCAGCCTCCCCCGTCCTGGTACTGCCCGCAGTGCCCCAGCCCTGTCCCACCACGACGGGCAGAGCCAACAACGGGCAGAGCTGGGTCCTTGGCCAACACCAACCCTTGGAGCAAGTTCTTAGAGCACATGGTTAAACGTGCTCTGGGCTTAACGAGCTCTGAGTTAAACGTGAGCCCAGCTTGATGTTGAAAAGGGAGAGACGTCAGAAACGAGCAGTGCCTGTTCCCTGCCCATAACCATCTGCGGCCACCAGCACTCGCACCCGTGTCAGCGGCGAGGCCAGTCCAGGCCGCTGGCTCCGGGCACCACCAAGTCCCTTCCCCTAGACCTGCAGGGAAACCTTTAGCCACGGATTCCAGAAAATGCTGCAGCCCAAATGCTCCTGCTGTATACCCAAATAGTCAGGACATCGGGTTTTACCCAATGGATCGTAATGTTTTTAGCCAAGCGACTGCTTCTCCTCGACACAGAGCCCAGCCCTGCCAGAAGGGTTACTTCGCTATAGACTCCACTATATAGACTCTTTACTGGGGCCGCACAAGGACTCCTCAAACATCCTGCTCCAGTCGCAGCTGAAGGTGTCGCTACCTTGCGGAGCAGGCCCTAAATCCACGTTTTAAAATCTGCAAGCACGGGAACAAGCTGAACAAATGAGTCATCCTGTACTCGCTGTTCTAGATATAGGGCACACAACTCCCTGGGTTTGTACTCAATCTGATAAGATTTTGTAAGCCTATATACCATCATATGTCCCATAATAATAAAAATTAATTCAAGATAAAATGTTTCTTTTACACTCCATTTTTTATTAATAAGCATAATTTCCAGCTATTTGAAGATAGTGCAACTGATCTCTCCTAATTGGAAACAGAAGGGATTTTGAAGAGTGGATTGAGCTAATTACGTTTTGCAGGAGGAAAAAAAAAAGGAAAGGAAAGAAAATGATTCCCACATTTATTTTCTAATTACTCGGTGAAGACCTCTGCTCCTGTCCACGAGGAGCTCCTTGGACGTCAAAGGATTCAGGAGGAGGATGAGCCGTCAACTCAACCGCCAGCCGTACAGACGGGGTCCCGCTTTGGGGGATGGATTCAATGAGTGGCAGCCCCAACGCCACGGAGAGAGGCTGCAAAGAACTCCCAGCACCTCCACGTAGGGCTCTGCTCGTCCGCTCGGCCCGGCCGCGCGGCCCACGCACGGCAGCGCGAGCGAGCTGTTGGCAGGGTGTTTACAGTGTAATTTCCATCTCATGGGGACAGTGAAAACATTTCAGTCTTTAAAAGAAAACACTTAAATCAGAAGTAATATTGGGGATCACACACATGTCAACAGCACTTGGAGATAAAAGCAATAAGAAAAACACAGCATATTTTAGGAGCCTGTAGCTGCTTAAGGACAAAACTTCAAATCTGGAATCTTAAACCCATACGTCCCAACTATCGAATTTAAATACTGTGAAATGATTATTCCTTTTAAATCACACTTGTGCACCTCACGACAGCAAATTACCTTTACAGCAAACCAGCTCTCTCCCCCCAAGCCCCCTCCCCTCTTTTACATAAGGCAGTGCCTCAACAGGCACAAAGACGTTTCTGAACGTCCTTCCGCAGGTCCAGCAGACCTAACGATGCCAACACGGCAGGAATGAGACTGGGCAAAGGCAGCACCTAGGCACGGAGATTGTGCTGAAACACACTGCCCCCACAAGCAGGTTGGAGCTGCAGGCGAGTCCACAGGGAGGGCAGCCGAGCTCGGGGACTGTCCCAACGCGTGGGCGCTCGACGCGATGGGGTTCACCCATCGCTTGGGGCCTCCCACGATGCCGCGGCGCGAGCAGGCGCTCAGTCCATCCCTACAGCAAAACCACACGGATGCACCAGCAAGGCACTCCAGGAGGAAGACAATTCAACACCACGCGTCTGCGTCAGAATCTTCTTAGACAAGGATCGGCCATATTTGTGATTAGCTGCAGCCCAAATTAAAAATATTCTCCTCTATCAGCCTGCCCTCACTGTACTCATTTGTCCATAATGTCTTTCTAAACCAACTGGAAAATACATTACATGATGGAAATTGTAATGAGGTCTCTTTTAACCTATTCTGATGCTTCCTCCTCCTATGCTGCTTCCTTCGGGTATGTCAACCAGGGCCATGCCTGGAAAGTACTCGAGGCATTTTGTCCGTGCTGAACAAATATAGCGATTTCTGAGAGGACAGTCAGAAGAACAGCAAATGTAAACAAAAATGAGCATGAAATAATAATTAAAAATACATTTTTTGTAGTTCAATGGACATGTTGTAGGTACAGATGTAATATACCACATAATGTGCAACTTGTGCGTATAGAAACATGAGCATCAATGTAACTACTGCAAAGTAGCTCTAGTCATTTTGAGAATTAAAATATTCATATTGTAAAACATGGTCACGAACGATTACGGAGATGGCCATTTGGCACAGTTATTTCTGTGCAGAAAAATGCGAACCAGTCCAGACCTAGAGCCTGATTCTGCTCCGCTGAAGCGCTTGTTTCGGTAAAGCCAGCAACCCTAACTGAAGCTTTAGGAGTGCAGCAAAAGGCACTCTCTTTTTAAGGGAAAAAAAAAAAAAAAAGGCACAGAATTAACCCCTTCCTTGGTTTCCTGTCCAGAGCTGGAATTTGAGACCAATCCCATGAAAGAATATTATACAAACCCTCAAAACCAAGGCAGATAAGGTACTTCCACTGCTTTATTTAGGCTTCTGTAATGAACCACAGCAGGGGAAACCCAGCCCCAAACTTGTTTTTAGCAAGTGCGGAGCGAGGGGAGTGACTCCCCCCGAGCGAGCCCCGTGCAGCACCCGCACCCCGAGCTCGGCACCGCCAGGAAACGTCAGCATCTGAACCATTTTCAGGTACTGGATTCTGTTATTTTCCCTTTCTATTTCGGATCATGGTTCAATAAACTGTTTCCCTTTTATGAGATTTTTTTTCATCCACTGTTTAAATTATTGCTTGGCTCAAATTATTGCTTTCCTGATGGTAAATAAAGTGTTTCTTAAAGCCTCTCTCCACGTATCTTAAATCCATTAAGCCAATTTCCGTCTTACCCCCACTTCCTCTCGCCAAACGCGGAGCAGGAGGACATACCGCACGCGTCCATAGGGAGAGGCGGCTAATGAATATGTATGGCCTAATGTATGGCCTGTGCCACAGCAGAGCACTCCCTCATCCGGCACCATCGACCTTCTCTCGTGCGGGTAAATAACAGGTGAGCACTTGTGCATGAGGATAAATGGGGTTAAAACTGCCATAAAGGGACGTACTTTATGCGAACAAAGTGGGGGTGCCATCCAGAGAAGTGTAAGTGATGCTGAATTATTTTTGATATCACGCTGTGCCAAAATATTGGAAAAATCACCTGGCTTCAAAATGCAAGAACAAGCTCCAGAACAAGAGTAATTTAAAACATATTTCCTACCAGTTAATAGCAGCAGAGCTCTGTATAAATCTCTATTTATTCCACTATGTTATATCTTTCAATATTTTTTCAGTCATCTTGCTAAGAAAAAAAAAAAGCCTCCCATTTTATAGTTTTATATATAACAAGACAAGGTTAATTCCAGAGATCTATCTGACCAGCCCTATTCTCCTTACAAATAAGAAGGCAAAGATCAATTTCAAAGTAAGTTCCAGATAAACTAGGCAGTTTTGACCCAATATGCTCAACTCACATGAGCAAAAAAAGCTTAATTTATAGGGGACAATAACACAGTGCACAGCCCGCAATGCTGAATGCCACATTCCTTTTAAAGTGCTTATTCTAAAACCGACCAGGCACAGGAAAGTATGTGAAGTTGCTTATTGAGATTAGAGTAACTCTGCTAATTAGCTGAAGGAGAACAAATACTGATTAAATGTATATATAGAAGTAATCTGATATGCCAAAAAAATCCTCTTTAAGATGACTGCACAGTGTACAAAATCTTTGCAAAATTTGTTTAGTTTATTTATGCATTTTGCTTTTTGGCAATCTGCACATTAATTTATAATGAAATAGTAAAGAGATGTTGCATCTCACACTTGGATAAAAATATTCTATAGCCAGGCCTGGGTGACACAGTGCATTAATTCAGTGTCCTTCACTCCCGGGACCTGCGTATAATTTAGTCCAGCCTGAAGAAAATAACTTTGATCTGAAGGCTGTGGAAAAAGCTACATATGAAATGAGTTTTGGTGGGTGCAGCGTTGTTTCTTATATCCGACACGACACATGAAGATAAACTGCTTTGGAGCGCGCGCTCCTGCGTGGCGCGGGATCAGGAGCGGGAGCTCATGGGGGAGCCCAGCCGCTCGCCCCGCTCACGGGCACACGTTCCCGTGCGGCGCCATCCACCGCCCTCCCAAATGAACCATCTCTCATAAACACACCGCAGCATCAACCCATGCACTTACTCGCTTGGCCTCTCCATTAGGAAAAAAAAGGGGAAGGAAGTTTCTTTGAGAACTGCCCTTCTCGCAGGGGCTGATGCTGTCGCAGGGAGCCCGGGCTGTCCTCGCCGCAGGGAGCCGCCCGCTCCCGCTGCCCGCGCGGGGCTGACCCGGCCTCTCCTTCCTGCTCCCCCCGCCGCAGCCCGGGAACAAGATTAAAAGCAGAAGGATAAGCGCAGAACTGACACGCTGCAAACACTAAGCTAAATCTTTTCCCCACTTAAACCTTTCGATTCTGGAATTCCGTAAATTCCAAGGATTCTTCCTTGCTCATTCAGGAAAATGTAGTTGAATCAAATGCAAAACAAACAAACAAAAAAAGGCAAACAAAAACAAACACACACACACAACAAAAAAACAGCCCACAGCTCACTTTTGGTATGCTTCTGGTTCAGGACTTACTGAGTAAACAAACAGGGTTTCTGAGCATCCGAAAGAACGATGCCGACTGCAAAGTTCCCTTGATAAATTATGGGGAAGGGTGGAGGGGGCAGGAAGGAACAGGGAATTCTCTATATACAAGTATGTAATTTTATTTCTCTGTGTATTAACCTACCCTTATTTATTTTACACAGACACACGCCGGAGACGCAGTCGGTTAACTGAGAAACCCAGCTGTGTACGTGCCGATCCCTTCGCCCCGTTCCTGGACGGAGCAGGCCAGAAGCAGCCACGTCCCGGCGCTGCTGCAGGGCTCTCCGTCCCCAAAGGGCAAAGTCCACCTGGCAGCGGGGAGGGCCGTGCCGTGCCTGGGGACACCGCGCATGGGTACAGCAGGGCACGGCGCACGGGGACACCGCGCACGGGGACACCGCACACGGGGACACCACGGGCACTGGCCGAGCACAGAGCAGCCCCAGGGCTCGCGGCTCAGCAGCCGGATTCCTGCCCAGCTCTTGGCCACATTCGGTCCTTGCTGTAAAGGGAGACAACAAGGGTCTGCCATGCAGTGACCAGGTCCATAGCCAGCTGAGCACCATCGAGAGCTTAAACAGCAACGTCAACTTTGCCTGCAATTTTGCCCACGCTTTTATCGTGTATGTAGCCGCCTAATGATGAAAAAGTTTTAAGATTTGCTTCAGGGTAGAGCAGTCAAGCTCCGCTGATTAGCATCTCAAAGGGCACTACAGGCACATATTTGCAGAGCTGAGTAACAGCTTGGGATTGCGTGATGCTGTAGAAACAGAAAACGGCACTGTTTTACGTGGTGTTTGATGCTGCGCTGTGATGAAAGTCCATCCTGCACAAAATACACAGTGTAAGGATGTCAAAGAGAAAGGAAAGATGTTGCAAGGCAAAAGGTGTCCGTGTTAGACACCTAAACCGCTGGGCAAATGGTTCATGAGTTTGATTCTTGTCTCCTCGCCCTGGCGTGAGGCCACAAGAACACTGCGGCTAATAACTTACTGCAAGGGAAATAATTGTGCCCCACCTTTTCCTCTATTATTTTCTTTTCAGGCAATAATTAGCCAACAGTTAACTATACAAACAATATTTTGTTCGTCAGCACTTAAGTTTCGTGACAAGTGTTTCAAACACTCATCACCGACAATATATATCGTATATATGTACTTCATTAAAATATAAGTTCCAGTTTTTGCTGCACTAGTGTAACTTCATTTCCTCCATCCAGGAAGGCAGTTTCCAAGCTTCACCCAGCGGGAGCCTTCCTAAATCCGCTGTACAGGGGACGGACGGACAGAATCAGGTTCCAGTCCCAGTCCAACCGGCCACCTTCAGCAACTCGACATCTTCCATTTCAGGGTCTTTGTGCCCCCCTTTCGCTATTCCTTCAACCACATCTCAAGACTTACTTGCAAAACTATCCGTGCAATTCTATATTGAGCAATATTTTAAAAGTGAACCCATATTATTTCAGCATTATAAGTGCCCTAGATTACCAACAGGAACTGTATAATTTTACTAAATATTCAGCAACTCTCATCTCAAAGTCTTTTTTTCGTTAAAACTCCTCTTTGTACAAGCAATAGTAAGATTTCTACTAAGTCAGTCCTGTATGCTGATACAAGTTAAATCTATTCAGCATCACAAATTAAGTTCAGAAACTCACAGATATTCACTGAAGCATCTTGACATCACTGGCACGATTTTATTAAGCTTGTTTTTTATTTTGGGAAAAAAACAACAGAAGTTAAAAGATAGAGTTCTAATATGAAACACTGTGGAAGCAGGGAGTTTGTGACTGCAAGCCCAGATTTACAGATATCACAATTGAAAGGTACATGGCACTTACCAGAGCAATGCATAACCTCTGCAAGGCAGATAGGAGTGAATCATTTTAATTTCCTCTCTTACTTATGGCTTACAGTCTTACACAAGGGAAGCAGGGGAAACCTAAATATGACCCTATTTAGATATATTAACTGAGACAGCCTTTGCAGATTTTTTAAGCAAACAGGATTGTGCTTCCAAGGCTGCCCATCTAGTTTTCCAACGTGTTAATTTGAACGGCTATTTGGACAGTTCTCTATTCATTACTGAGCCGTGGAAAGGAAACACAGAGGTGGAATTCTCCCTTTCAAACCGTGTAAGGCCTCGGAGCCGGATTCCACGGCATCAGGGCGGGATTTTTTCCACCCCCACCCTGCCTATCTTTTTTTTTTTTTTTTTTTTTTTTTGCTAGACAAGCTGTCCTAATTGAAATGAAGTCTAATCAGACTCATTACTGTTTTCAGCAATTTGCACCACCAAAGATGCTTATTAGGTAACAGTGTTTAATAAACCGCTCTTTAGAAAACTACCCGTAATGAGCTCTTAACAGCCAATCTTTAGCGTGAATGTAATGTGAAAAGTGTTCCTAGCACTGAATAGATTTTCACATTTAGTAGTGTCATAATTAAGCTTGAGGAATTCGTAGCTGTGATGATAGATTTACAGCAATACAGTATTTTTTTTATATATTTGAAAATAGTTGGAGTTAAATAATATTTCCAGCGTAAATTTTAGAACCGCTTAAAAGGCGGCGCTAGGCTAGATTAGCTCTAAATGGTGCTTAATCAGGGATTATCTGGAGAACGCACAGGACTGCACGGCAGGTATCATCGACCAGGCGGGCACAGAGTTCACTCCACCCGGCTTCGTTTGGCTGCTTCTCCCCCAGTAAACAACTTCCAGTCGTTAATATTCAAGTATTAAATGTTGTTGTCACCAGCTGAATGATAATGACAAAAACGACCACTTAAAAAGAGGTACTTGAAGAAACACTTGTCACTTCTCCTTCCACAATAACAGCTGAAAATGCTTGAGACCAAATAGAGCAAATTGCTTAATTTGAAAATAAAAATTATATATAAATATATACACATATACGTACACATCTTTTCACAATACACACACAGAACTCACACTGATTTTCCTATGCAACATTTCAAATGCCATCAACTCTAGTACATAATTAGCATCAAAAAACAAGTTTTAATGTAAAGAACATCACAGCTCTGAAAACATAACATTTTGATATATATTATTCAGAAAACAGAGTCATCGGCAACAGATAAGTTTTTGTCAATAGAAAGTTCAATTTAACCAGATACACACCTCACCGCACTAGTCATATCAATACCCAACAAATGCTGAAAGAGGCAAAAGAGGAAAATAAATTGCACGTATAAGCTACAGCTAATTAACTATCCAGAGCGAATCTTAAGAAAGAGTCACCGTTCTCTCATCAAATTGATCTGTGCCCAACATAATATTTAAAGTTATCAATAAGAAACACCCAAGACTGTTTTCCTATCTCCCACTGGCAGAAATACGCAGCACTGTTTTGCTTACTAAAGATTCTGCCAGAGGAGCTTTGTTGGCATTCTGACATATTAAGTATTTTGGAAAGAAGCAGACAAAGATGAGGACTCAATAATGAAACACAATTTTGGGGACTAACTTCCTCTTGCACTGAGATTTTCACAGCCTACCTCCCCAATCAGACTTTTAGACCTTTCCCAAGGGAGTGCTGGCCCCCAAACTCTGCAAGCCCCAAAGCAGCCAAGAAGCCTCTATGGTTGTGTGCAGCTTTCCCAATCAATGCGAAAACTGACCATGAAAACTGAGACAACCAAATTAATGCCCATTTCATTTGATTTGGTGGTATGTGCTATTCTGCAAGACAAAGAGGAAAACAGGGTGGGAAACAGCAAGAAATAATAATAATAGTAATAATAGTAATAATAATAATAATAACAATAAAGCTCTGTCCCAGATGGGCCTTGTAGCTTTCAGCTCACAATATCTTAAAGTCTCTTAAGCCTGAACCGAAACTGTGCTCAGACCTAGCAATTCTTTAGTGCTACTACCTAATCCATTGAGCAATTCTAAAACACACACTCTTAAGTCACATTTAACTTCCTCTCTCTATAAAATAGGATTGAGTAACCTAAAATAAAATAACAGAGGCTCCACGGCAGCTTTACACTACCTTCTCCTGTACTTCTGGATAATGCATTAAACTGCACATTGTCTATGAGTGACAACCCAATGCTCTGCTCAGTGCTCCTATTCAAAAATGCACTTTGTTCTGTTGATTTTACTAAAAAATGTAGATGCTCTGAAACATCAACTGCTCATCAAAAAATCCTTCACTACCATATATTATATTAAGTATTTTTAAAATGAGGTTTCCATAAAGAAGTGTATCAATAGGGGGTATCTTAGGTAGTTGTAAAACAACTGTTACCATCCTCTTTTTCACTTCTAACAAAATGAGACGGGGAGAGGCCCTGGAGTGTATTTCTCCTGCATCCCAGCACCATCACACATACATGTCCTGTAGTACAGCAGCAGATCGACCAGAATTTTATGAAGCTTAAAAAATATCAGTCCGCTCAGCTAGTGTGCCGATCCCAAACAGCGCCTGACTCCCGGGAGAAGCTGAGGTTCCTCCTCCTGGTGTTCCTGATGCCCCCGAACTGCCTTCACCGTTGGTTCTGCCCTGCTGGTAGTTTCCACGGAAGAGCCATCGCCGCCCGAGCTGCAGTGACTCCCCTACCTCTGTGCTGTCAGGATGAGGAGAGGGACATCAAACCCTGGACCCACAGACTAGCGTAAGAGATTAGAGAAGTTTAGGAAGGGAAGGAAGGAGCTGAAGGGAAGGAAGGAGCTATAGTGGCAGGTTAAACTATCAAGTCAAAACTTGCCCCAAAACGCTGAGAATAGGCAAACAGGAACAAATGGAGGCCCCAGCCCCATCTCAAAGACGACGCATTAACGTCAGGCCAAGCAGGACGTGTGCCGGGCTCTAGGCAGAGCGGAGCCCAGACCCACCGTGGCTGCGGGGGCTCCTGTAGAGCCAGGCCAGCCCCGGCCTCGCGCGCTGCGGAGCCGCCCTACGGAGAACGGCGGGAACCGGAGATCAGCGGGCCTTCCGCAGGAACGTGGACGTTATCCCTGCTCTGCCGGTGGAATTCCAGCCCTGCAGCCGGGTTCCTCCCAACCAGTCTCTAGCATCAGTCACGGTTTGCCCTCCAAGGAAGAGCACTGTGACCAATCCATAGGGAGCCCTTGAGCACAGGAGTTCTCTGGAGTTCTCTGCTGTTTATGGCCATTTTATCTCGACATTTGGGGAGTACAGAGCGGTTTGGGTGGAATACCATATAAAATTGTTTGGTTTAGTGTTCTGTAATGTTTGTTTGTTGGCTTTTTTGCCCCTCTTCTTTCTTTCTTTATTTTTAGACGTAGTTGTTGCAAGCAGGAGGAATGACTTCTCTGAATAATCCTGCCCACGCCGTTCTCGCGGGCTGCCGAGGTTACAACTCCACTATGACACGCCGACAAAAGCAACCAAACAGATCAGATACAGCAGATGAGAACATTTGTCCAACAGATCTAGAATTCTCTGCATTAAAATGAACTGGTTTAAACACACAGACTTGCCTAGGAGGGCTTAAAAAAAAAAAAAAGTCTAGTACAGAGCTTCTCTGATTGAAATTGTTTATGGAAATATCTCCTTATAAAATGAAAAAGTCAAACTGAGGAACAGCGGGTCCTACAAAATACGGTTGTGGATTTATCTGGGGGATGGGGGTTAATACATAAAATGCACGTGTGAGTGAGGGACCCTCCACTGGGGTGAGCCCAGCAGAACGTGGCAGTCCTTGACTTCTGTTTGGTTTTCAGAGTCCATTTTCTGCTTTTCCACTATCCAGCTTTCTATTTATTTTAGCATAACTCTGTATCTTTGTCATTAAACAATCAACTTCTAATAAAAAACATAATGCAAACAGCCAGTTGTATAATGGAAAAGAACATAGGGCTGAAGGGGGCTCCTGCCTGGTCTCAGCAGCAGATTAGTTTGTGCCCTGCAGCACGAGATGGGAAACACGTTCCTCGCTATTACACTGAATCTGTACGTGTGCTTCGCATGGATTTTTAAGGAGACACAACACAAAGCTTTGGTTATATATACACATATATATGCACACTCATGTATGTATCTATATACATACAGACATGTGTGCATGTGTGTGCGTATGTATGTGTGTATATCCACAAATCCACACACATTTCTCCAATGTGGCACACATTGTGCCAAAAACAGGCACGGTATTTGGCTAGAAGCAGCGACGGCACAGTGACTAGTCTGGAATTTTGAGGGGGAGAAAGAATATAACCGAAAAAAAAATCATGTTCTGGATTGTCCTCCTACAGCTTGTATCAACTACAATCCCAAACATATTTCTTTCTGAAAAATTCTAAGATAATGTTTTGGGTTTTTTTTTCCAGCAATCATCCAGCTGCACTGCAGAATACTCTAAGATTATTTCTGCAGAGGGAATGGCACAGTTTTATTCATAAAATCAGTAAAAACTATTCCACTGACTGCTTTTTATACCAACAGACATTCCCAGTTTACCCCCGGCAGAGGCAGGGCTGCTCCCGCTGCGGCACGCACCTTCCAGACCTGCCTCCCTCCTGTGTGACACCCCTTTCTCTGCGTCCCCCTCGTGCTGCCCCTGCGCAGCACTGGAGCTGCCCGGATGGAGAGCCGCAGAGCTAACGAGGAGCCAGGGAATGGGGTGGCCAAGGGCGCTGAGGTTACCACCGCAGCACCCTGCTCCGCCACCCATCAGGCTCGCTGCTGGCTCCCTCGCGTGCTGGGGGCCAGGCTGCGGCACGGCCACCGGCCCCGGGAGCTCGGCTGCCCCGCGCTCAGCCCAAGGCTCGGCCCAGGCAGGTCCCGTGTCGGGACGCAGGTGCCCGCTCATCCCGAGCGGCGCGTACTGCCCAAACCGCTGCGCCGGGGTCTGCTGAGCGCGAATCCAGCTCTGAGAATGCAGGATCAGGGAGACAGAAGAAAAAGGAAGCCACGTTTCCAAGGCCTTTCTTAAGTTTAGCCCGTTCAAGATGGGAAAGCGAGTCAGAAAATCTATGCTCAAACCTTTGCCGAGTATTTCCCAAGGCCAACAATAGCTTTAAACTTGTCCATAGCCCTACCTGAGCTTTTTGTTCTACTTTTTAACTTCAGGCTGTTTTTGCTAGACACATAATTATTCTGGTATGTTTTGATACAAAGATATGCCACCTTTTCAAGTATGCATCCAAACATTTTAAATAAATATCCCATATTTGATTTAATGAAAAGCTCCCCAGGCTGTATCCGTGTCTTGTTCATTCTGTGTATTAAACAGAGTTAGCCACAACTGAACTAAAAGGTACTTGATAACAAATGGTTAGAGGGCACAGGCTGATATTTAAGAGGTAAGGTTGCACCAAGTTAGCTTTGATGGCCCATTTCATATTGAGGATAACCAGAAATGACATTCCTTAGAAAGGTCTGGATCGCTAAAGAGAAAGAATGCCCTAAATGCATCAATGGAAACAGCTGCTGAGCATGACTGTTTTTTTTTCCTCTCCATATTTTGACTATTTTTGAGAGAAATACAGTTATGTTACTAATGTTTTTTTTCAATAAATCTCTGGGTACTTCCGAGATCAGTTACACAGCATACTCTTAAAATGATTAAACTGTCTCTCGCAGCACTTTAAATGACAGACTGCCCAGAAAAGCACCAGTGCCCCACAAATTAGAGACTGCAGCAGCAGGTGATGGGCTTAAAAAGGCTCAGGGCTGCTTTAGGACCCACCTTGCCTTCATTACGAGGCTGCCTCCCTTGGAAAAACCCTTCCCCTTGTGGAAGGTCACTCAGGTGGATCAAGGTATCTCACCTCGTGCTTAGGTGTCACAGTGCTACTGACCGACGAGCACCCAGTTCACTTTCAGATGCACTACATAAATATATGACCTGTGCAATTCAGCTGCAAAGCAAATACACAGTATTTATGGGATTTCCAAAGCCACAAACTGTTATGCAATGAATTTGTTTGAATTATTCCTCTACTCTCTTCCTCAAAGCGTTATGAACATCCACAACTTTGGACTTGTGCTGACGCACATGCAGACAACGTCTTGGTCACTGGCATCAAGCGGCACAATAAGGCAGTGCTCTCATCCGTGGTCTCTACCTTTTTCTCCCACCTCCCTGTCCCAGTGCTTCTTGAAGAGGGCACCATTATGTCAGCAGCAGCTTGTTCTGCTGGTATCCACGGGAGAAATACCCCTTGCTTATGATTCCTTTGAAATTGCAGGGGAGAGTTAAGTCTCCTGGTAAGTCCATGCAGTGTCCAAGGACAGGGAGATCCAACAGCAGCCGCAGCCCCCGCCGCACGCACCGGTTCGTACTGCTGGTGTGGGAACCTGCGGGTTGACGAAACGGTTAGCGCTGCCCATCCCTGCAGCCCCCAGCCTGACGGAGGCTCCCTCAGCTCCCAGGACACCGATGGCTGGATCTCTGCCTGACAAGATTTCAACTTGCCCCAGCACACGTGCCAAGCTCAGCCCTATCCGCGGGAAACGGGACCGGGAAGGAGAGGCGCTCTTGGCTGCTGGCAGGGGCAGCCTGCGTCTTCCCGGGCCGCTGACGGAGGAGATAATGTGTGTTAACAAAACAAAATTGCAGGTTTAGGAATGTCAAAGTCTGACTTATGCCAAAATAGAGATGTCAACAATAGCAGAATAAGTGACAAGTGTTAAATTACCCAAAGGAGTAAATTCTGTAATTATTTACCTCTCTAGCACATGATCCTTAACAAACCTGCAGACCTAAGGGAGCAGCAGGAACCACACACATTTTAAATTCAGCATTTTTTTTCTTATTATTGAGAAATGACTTTGCTCCGTCTCTTTTTTTAATTCAACTAAGCGCCACAAACTGCATTTCAAACAGGGCATCAGCAGCCAGGCCCAGAAGTGGATACGCCGGGAGCCGCGCGCGCCGTCATCTGCAAACGGGTGACTTTAATTCGATTCCTGGCACCACTGGCCACGCTGAGAATTCTTCTATCTCTGCACACCGGGGGTTGGCTCTTTTAAGCATTGCTCCCTGAAGGGAAGGAAAAACTAGAGAAAGAGGATTTCCAATGACCCTGCACAGATGAATGACTGTGTCAATGGTGAATATTGGTTCGGCTTTGAACCGGGGAATCCTGCCGGGGCTTCTCCGCTTCATCCCCACGAGTGAGTTCCACTATGGACTTCAATGTGGAGGAGGCCTTTAGGGGACAGATAATAAAAGGAGAAAAGGGGGTGTGGTAGTGGAAATCAATAAAATTGTTTAAGAATAACAAGAACAATAGGCATTTCACAAACTATAGCCTTCCAATGATTTCTGGGGTAATTTTCTCAGGCATCTTGTTGGGTTAGCTGGTTATAGAAATTGGTTGAGAAAAAAAGCCTAAATAAATAAGGGTTCTTTATCGGTTAGTCAGCATTAAGCATCATTTTTTTTTTTTTTTTTTGCACATACATAGCATGGTGACTTGTCGCTCATTCATTTCTGGAGAAACGCTGGTGTAAAATGGTTGTGAAATTGTTAGAGGTCTCTCTTGCCTCAGTGTGAGCTTATTCTTGTTTCACAGCAAAAAATAGAGAAATGCAAAACCAGGCCAGGAAAGGAAGGATGCTTCAGCTGAGCAACCCTCGTGCCTCTCAGCTCACCACGGGAAGGTTTGTCTGAGCAAGAGCAAAATGTGCAGCTCCTTCTACCAGCTTTTTAGTTCATTTTCATTCAGCTACCTATCAATCAATCTCACCATGACACAATGTAATTTTCTAATCAGGCCAATATTCACGCTTTTATCTCCTTTTAAATCCAAGGAACATATATTTCAATAAGACATAAGTCTAATGATTTAAACATTCTGCAGAGTAACACTTTTGCAAGGCCCTTTTTAAAATGAGTTTTAATTCCTTAAAATCACCATATAATTTAATGTCCAAAGCAAATTTTATATAAAAGAGTGACACCCGCTTCCAGTAAATAAGGCTAACTTGTTAAACTCCAAGTAAATACTGCTTTTTCCTCACTTAGGTCTCGAATGCTTTCCTTATTTGCTTTTAAGAGCAAAGACAATGTTTTGCTCTTGATGAGCAAAATCAAGCAAAGTGAAATGTACTGTTTCACAGTCTGTTAATCAACACAGAACAATGGTTGGGTCTTTATTCTTTTTTTAAGTGATAATTTAATCTACATAGGGGAAAAAAAATCCCCACTCTGCACAGGTTTCTATCCCTTTGAAATGAAGTTGTCATCTTCAGCAGATTTCTGTAGCTGAATGTATGCTCTTTAAATATAATAATTCTTATGCAAAGCAAAAGTTCCCAATATAAAATTACTAAAATACTTATATCTACTTTAACTTTAATATTGATGAAAGTATATTTTTTTTGAAAAGAGTTTGATGAAGATCTGCAGTGAAACACCCCCTCACATACACTAGACTATTTCTGTCACTAACATAATATATTGGTACTGAATATTTTTGGCTACTCAGAGATATACTCAGCTATACATTCCCCAGACATCATAAAATATCATCCTGTTTCAACTAGGAGTTTAGGTAATGAGATTTATATAGCCTACAGCATTTCCTAAGGACGTTGCTTGGGATTTGCCTCTTCTGAAATAGCTGGGATGTTAATGCGCTTTTAAGACTATTTTTTAAATAGTGAGCAACATCTTCATGAAGAACTGCGCTGATTTCCAATTATGTAAAAATTAATTTGTTTAATCAAGCTACAAGAAGGACAAGAAGTTGAGCAGGAAAAATGCCATAACATCAAGTAAAGCGTTATTACTCACAAGAAATATTTTCCATGTCAGCTAGACCAGCAGCCAGAGCCCAGCTACACTTCTAGCACAGAACTACGTCTCTGTCTCCTGCCTTACAGGTTGTGCAAAGCCCTCAAAAACGAAAAGCAAGATGAACTCTAATTACAGTGTTTACCTCCTTTTAAATTTAATTTGCTTTAAGCACAGTAAAGCAAATTTCCAGAAATAAGACTTAAATAAATACTGTTACCTTCTGTAAATGTGCATTTTATTTTATATAGTACGTGCAAGGGAAGTGAAATTCTCACATAGCTGTTCTGCCTTTGGTCTGAGAATTGCCAAATAAATAATGATATTAGTTCATCTAGCCTGATCTGAGCAAGGCGATAGCAACTGTTTCCTTAAAATACATTTGCAAACATGCAGGAAAATAGGTCTAATATTTTCATGTTGTTGTAACGCATGAAATCCTTCCTCTTTAGTATCTGTGATTATAATCAAACAAACTCTACTGAGGAAAAAGAAAAAAAAAAAAAAAACACAAAAAAAGGAAAAAATGGCATAATTTTGGGATGATACCAGTGCAGATGAGAATTGCTCCCCTAGCCTCCTGCTGAATGGTAATATATGCAAAATAATCCAAAATGTGTTGCTTTCCAATCCGTTTTCAGACTACTTGACATCCTCTGCTCATGTATTTCAACCCTTCAGTCACTGACTGCAATAGTGCACAGATGGAACAATATTTATTCTGTCACTGGAAACTAATTAGGATGACACTAACTCTGAACATTAAACCAGAAAAAAAAAAAAGTCACACTTTACACAATGTAGCGCATGATGTGCAAGTTTTCTGATAAGAGCTATAAATTTTAATACAGGTCTGTTGTGCAGAGCTCTGACCATCCTGCCCGTCGCCGCTGCGCCCGGGGCAGAGCCGCGCTGGCTGCGGGCACCGGGCCCGTGAGAGGCTGGTGAGAAACACCCCGACACGGACGCTCACCCTGCGGCAGGGCAAGGCAGACCCCAACGATTTGGAATTGTTCTTGCTCAGTCGCTGCCCCTCACCGCCCTGCGAGCTCCTCTCTGGCTGCGGAGGCCTGAACAGCCACGGCCACCATCAGCTCCAACACACACGTGCCACCTGCACGGGAGGTTGGCTCGTGCCTGCGGAAGGCTCCAGGTCAGACCTACACCCTCAACACTCAAACTAGTGGCTTGGAAAACCCCCCTAGGGACCCAGAGCTGCATCCTTGGGTGCCTGGATACCCTAAAAGCCTCCTTGATACCCGACAAAGTTGTCTTCCTGCAAAGCCTTCCTATGGTTAGGAGCTTGGTAAACTGATGGACAACAGCTTAATTTGAAACTATACACAGTACAGCCCAGAATCACGAGATTAAAAACGCATCAGTAGAGCGTGATAGTTTGCTATTCCATTGAGCTAGTAGGACAATTGTCTTCCAGCATTATCTCCTTCATGTCAATTCCCCTGTGTTGGGAAACAGGAGAAAATATGAAATTTAAGTAGCGTTAGCTTCTGTAGTTTGGAACGGCAAATTAATTGTGTCAAAAATATAGAGGCGAAAAGACTATAATTGCCCACAGTTAAACAAGTGTTAACACTTTAGAAGTAGCATATCATAAAAAAGTCATCCCATTAGTTATCTTCCTGTTAATAATAAGATATTCTGAGCAGAAACAGAGCTGCCGGAGAGAAGATGATCTCAAAGGCTTCTTGCCTGAACAGCAGCATGATCTTCCAGAGTTGTTTAAAAATATATATTTGGAAGGTACTTGCAGCATGGGTAGCATGCCCCACTTAGCGCCTCTCAGCAGCCGGAGGAATGCATAGAATTACACTTTGACTCCATCCACATTTATTCCCTCCTGGGACCTGAGTTCTGCTGCTAGCCAGAGCTGCAGACGCACGAGCAGCAACCGAGACACGTGGCTTTCCGAGGAAGCAACTTCTGCAACTTCTCATCCAGGCTTGAAATACGACAGGGCAAGGCACAGCAGTACACACAGCCTCATCATAATAAATAAATAAAGTCATGAGAAGGAGTATTTTTTCTTAAACTACATGGAAATTCCACAAATATTTCTTCAACATTTCCAACTGCGGCCATTAGTCCCATAAGGGATCTTAGTTTAGTATATGTCATACACACAACAACATTAGTGCTGAAATTTAATCATTTTACAGCACAATTTATAAGTTGTTAAATGTGCTCTACAAACTTTGCTTATTTATTGATATTTATGCCCCTCCTCAATCAAATCCTCCATTTAAGATCCTATAATCAGACTTTTTACAATAAAGTGTTTCCTTGTAAACTTATTCAAATACAGGGCATAGCATAACGAGTAATCCTGTAAAGCATTATGAAGTGAATCTTACATTTAATTGAAGATAATATTTTCTATGGATGTGAGATAGCATCTCTGCTGAACCCACACCTGGTTTGACAGTAGTGCTGGAAGGTACTTGGGCACACTGTAGCCAACTATCAAGTTTGAAGACAGCCACAACACACTCTTGGTGGCATTCAGCCAATCCCTTAAGAAACACGATGACCCCAACTTTATTCTGAAAACTCAGTTTGAAAGCAAATCTATTCCCTAAAGTAATTTTCAGCACTGCTTAAAAAGCTTGGAAAAATCAGATTAGAGTAAACCAGGTTATGTAGATGTTATGAGAATGTAACATCTAAAAATAACTTCATGGATCAATGCGAGTAAACCTCAAGCGCGGAGCTCGCCGTGCGCACCGCGTCCCGCCGCTCTCCGGTATCAGCCCGGCGCGGGCTGCGCGCTGCGCGCGGCTGCGGGAAGGCTGCGGTACACAGCAGCCCTCTTGCATTGAAGATTTATGTTCCGAGAGCTTTACGGGAGCACACTGCACACCGTATCTGATAGCACCGCTGCACTCTCTGCTGTATTTTGAAATGGCTAAGGATGCCATGGGGAAAAAACAACTCAACCGACAAGCAGACATATACTACAATAATCTATAACAGCATGAATTTCGCTCTAATTTTTAGCATAATATTCCCACTGCTATTGTAAACTTCCATGACAAGTAACACAGAATTCTGCAGGTGAATGAAAATAAAAAAGGAGCATAATACTAAATACAGCCAGTGAATGAGACAACCATTGAAAGCTGCCGTAATGACAGCAAACGCTCCCAGGTAGATGCTTAATAGAAACTCCCATGAACTAACAGGAGTGACACATAATCAATGAAACGCCTATTAAAGCATTATTAAGATGTAACCTTGTTTATTCTAAGTAATATAAAATGTACCCATTCACACATAAAAGCCATCTGCACACTATCCAGCCTATCACAGAAATGATCAGATATATTCTAAAGGAATATGTTCTCAGCCACTTCAGAAAGAGAGGAGTATACACGGGCACTTCAGTGTGATCGGTCCAGAAAATAACTTGCAGTTATTATTGTATGACAGCATATATCGTACTTATTCTTTCCAAACAGCATTGACTAAATGTCTCTGTAAAATTGATTCCAAGGGATAGCAGCTTACTACTTTGGGTATTCAAATTAAATTACTGCTTAGCCAGAATATCACACGCAAGGAAGAAATGGAGCTGGTCTCAATAGTGGCTAAATAAGGTAACTTGGTTCATGCCCAGCAATTCTACTCATGCCTCTGTCGCTCCAGGACGTCTAGCTGGTAACTGCAGTTTTGGGAGCCAGTTAAAACAGGAAAAATACTGTGCTTATTTTCACTGTCACCCTTCTAATAATAAAAACAAACAAACAAACCCCAACCTACATCGCTTTAAGGCACAACTCACCTATCACAGCACAACTGAGTAAATGAAAGGCTTTTGCCAACATGGAAATCAAAGATGAGACTTCTCGTCACTCTCACTACACAGCTGTAGCATCAGCAAAAGATAATCCTGCACATGGCCTTAATTTCTACGTGGTAATTTATGTGTCAAATGAAACATTTATCAACATTTTTGGTGTCATTTATAGTATCAAAATCATGTTTAATGCCACCAAAATTGTATGTAACATTTCAAACACTTCACAGTAAGGCCTCTCATGTCCAACTAAGGGAATAATTTGCAACTGCAAACTCTGGTGAGGCAGCAGCATGACTCAAGATCGTCACCGTCACCACCTGCAAACTGGGGGAATCTTCACTCCCAGCATGGCCATTCTTAGAGCTGGCAGGACACAGTGAGACACAGGCAATAGCTGTGTTTACACAGCTACACGGAGTTTAATAAAGAGCTGCAAGCAAGCAAGCAGCAACAAACAAACAAACAACACCCTGCAAGTCCTCATTCTATTCTGTCTCATCTCTATCCAGTAAGTATCTCCATTTATGATATTGCTAAGTGTTTCAGAGGCCACAAAGTTAGTAAATAATGTAACAGCTAGTTCCACAATAGAAATATGCCCAAATACAGGAGCACATAAGGAAAAGAAAGCTCTAAGGGTATTATATAGACTGCTATTTTAAAAAATTGCCTTCAGTTTCTATAATCAACCAGATTTTTGTTTATGCCATTCTCTCATTGGGAAACAATAAGATACCCAAGATTAGAGTCAAAGAATTTGAACATTGCTTGAGTTACCTGTTTGCTTTCAGCAATGTCTTTATTAGAAATACCTGTACTAGCACTGCAAGCACCTAAACTGTCCTAGTTTATTACTTAGATATAAGAAAAAAGATGTCTTTATGAAAACATGCTTGGCAGTATTTCTTTCTTCCCCTGATCTTTGAGATAATGATGGCCTAGAAAAATGAGCAACTCCCTTTTATTATACAAATATGCATAAATTCTTCTTCTATTAGCTTTCTTTTTGTCTTTTTTTCCCAATCTAAACCACAAGTCAGTTTGACTTAGGATTGCATTGCTATTTTGACATGTTTGCTTTATGGTACAGAGCCTATATAAGCTCTACAGAGCCTAAGTAAGCATCAAAGTGTGCTCCGAGTAACAGAAGTGCAATCCAGTGGAATTAAATGCAGTTGTGTTTTGATGCTAAAATGATCTTATAAACACATTTCCCTGAGTAACGGCAGTGACAAAAATCTCCGAGGGCTCCAGCGGAATGTTTTTGGTTCAGAGACACGTCCCCAAACTGTGATGGTTTAAACCTAATCTCAACGGTGTTCCCCCTGTCCCTCCACCTCAACGAAGAGCTGCTCATTCGGAAGAGGCTGCTTTTCCCCAGAACAAGAACAGAGCCTGGTGGCCCTAAGCTGGGAAGAGGGTGGCGACACTCTTCTTGCAGCCGTAGGTGTAGGGGAAGAGAATGCGCTTTGCTATGGAATTATTTGTGGAGAATAACTGCCAGTATGTGCAAGGAAGGAGCCTAAACCACAAATGGTGCCTTTTGAGCAGGGATGTGGGAAGGACTTACCCAGTTCTAATGAACCCTGATTCTCATCCAGAACCTGGGACATTGGTTTGCTTCAGAAAAAGTCTCAAGAAAAATAATTTAAATCTCCCCACAGTAACTCAGAATAATTGACTCCAAAGCATGCGGAAACCTCAGAAATTTAAGAGCTCAGGCATCAATCTTCATCATCAAAACTGTTTTCATCTACCATGATTACCCTCAGTCATTCTATTAACTAAGAACAAGAAAAATATTTCTCGCTTCTCGCTGGGGGTGGGGAATGCTTTGGGAACTTACTTGGCATATATCATTTTTCAGCAGAAATAAGATGGATCTGGTTTATGCTAACCCATGAAGGAAGCGAGGGTCCATTCTCCAGCTTGAGGAGACACGGCACAGTGTGAATATCAGCAGTGCTTGAGCCAAGTCTTCACTTTGTTTAGTTTGTAAGGGTAGACGTGGCCTGGGACACTCCAGAGGAGCAGCAAAACTTCTAAGAATGTCACTGATACTATCGAGTTACTTAGTAACGACAGCGCAATATCAGCACATACTTTCCATTTATTTATACATTCACTTTTTCATGCGTAAGATATATGGTAGGTCAATTTGTAGCATAGTGAATGGTATTCCAAACTTCCCAGAAGGCTTTAGTGGAACTCCAAATTTCATACTTCTGTTAGAGGCTTACTTTTGGCAGTGCTGGTAATTCCCTTTATGAATTTTCTGTTTTTCTTCCTCGATAAAATATATCCATGCATGGATTTTACCATATTTACATCATTAAAAAAATTCTACCCAAGGCATTTTACACATCTGCATTTGATTCAAAGGAAGAGAGAAAACAAAAAAAAACAAGGATACAGCTCAAAAAAAAAGAGAGAGACAGAAGGAAATAGGAAGAACATCTAGAAGAAAGTACTAGTTTTTATGTGAAGAATCATCAATTAGATAGCACATGGTTCATGAACAGACTAATTAGGTAGCTAAATCCAATCAGTAGGAAATACTACTAAGGTTTGTTTAAGAATTCAAAGAGTAAGGGCAACAAAATTGACAAGTTTGAAGTACTGCAAGATGTGGAATGAGCCACTGCAGGTGATAACATTACAGACCATGAAGAAATAAAAAGGAACGTGCTGTCCAACAGCCTGGCCACACCAAAATAAGTAGAAGTTCAGGTGTGCGGGTACAGTCCTAGGACTGATGCTCTAAAACTCCGTGATTACACACGGACACGGCTGCGTGAAGGCAGGACAGTGTCCTCAACTGCTAAGGAGGCAGAGCGGTGAATTGACCCAGTAACAGTTTTCTATTAGTTCAACTTCAAGGCTTAAAAAGAATAAGGAAATAATGCAGAAATAAAAGGAATACAATTCATGATGGATTTATTAAAGGTAATTAATGCCAAACTAATTTTATGCATTTCTTTGATAACATGACTGAGTTTAAAGAAAGGATGTGCAGCAGAAATCATCTAGTTGCACTTCTGCAGATAGGATAGGTTGTCTAGGAAAGGCAAGGATTAGTACAAGAACAGTAAATTAGTTAAGGTTCTACTTAATGGCATGTAGTGGCAGACAGCATTGAAGAGGAATCTACTGGGTTGGAAGAAGCTTGGTTCAAGGACCGCTCTGCAGAACTGCCTTATGTCCATTACCGAATATGGCACAAGGAGCAGGAGCATACCCTGAAAATGGGCAGGTTACACAAAATTAGGAGGCAACGCAAGTATGAGAGAAAATCCAGGTATCATATAGCAAAAAGAAAATAACAAAAAAAAATCCATTTAAACATGGGTAAGGAATAGAAAGTAGTAATACAAAGTAGAATATAACAGTGAAAAAAAATCTGTTACATGTTCCAACTTAATTGATAGGAAAGAAAATGAAAAGATTGAAATTTATAAACTAAGCAAAAGATGGACTTCCATCAACAAATGGGATGTAAATATGAAAACAGTTTATGCAGTCACAAAACATAATCAGGCAAATTATTTCAAGACAAGATATTAAAGTATTAATATCCTTACACAGCGAAACCTCAGAAGAACCGCAGTGCTGATCTTCTTCAAGGAAGATTAATTTAAACTGGAAGAACAGAGGGCTGCAGGGATGACATTGGGAAGGAAGAGCCCACGTTCACAGCGACTGCAAGAGTTGGCTTACTCTCCAAGCCCGGGCGCCATGGGAATAGCGTTCTTTGTAAAAACATAATCACTGAAGATGAACGATTTAAGTCAAAAAGATGACACTGGCACAAGAACAAATAAGTATATATTAGCAATAAATAAATTTATGCTGCAAATTAGGAGATTTGTCACTCCCCTGGCAATAACATTATTGAACAGCCAACCAGAGTCCTGAAGGACAAAAATAATTAGCTCATGTTAAGACATAGCTTGATTATGTTATACAATAATATACAGTGACAGAGGGGACTGGACTCAGCAATTCCCCAGGCCCTTTTATATTTTACATGCCCATCTCAGGGGAGCTGCAGAGCTCTTCTTGGCCAGCGCTAGGGACGTTAAGAGAACGGCAGGACCCACTAGCCCGGTGCAGAGCCACCCTAGGTGGCAGCTCCAAAGCGGAGCAGCTTCTCCACCAAGCAGTCAAAAAGCCCATTTCGGCCGCACGTGCCTGTCTGTGGGTATAATCCAGGCTGACCTGGGGTGGAGTAGGAAGCAAACAGAAGTCAGTACAAGTTTCTGCGAGGTTTCTGGGTTGGCTTGTTCCCAGTTTCCTGCAGGCTGCGCCGGGTAGCAGGTGGCAAACCAGCTCAGCTTTGCATACGTGCTACCTGCTCCACCGTTATTTCAATACTAATAATCCTTTTTTGCTGTTTTTCTTAAAACTAAGATTAATTTACTCAAGCCTCTGGTATTGGCACCTACGCTGGCATGCAATAAAATTCCATCAGGCTACACGCAAAGTGCTCTAAAATATCCATTTTGTATTATGTGCTTTTGTTTAAATAGATATCTTCAGATACTGCTTAAAGACTGTGAAAAGTGGTTTTCCTTTTATGAACTTTAAGCATGTGGCAGTGATCAAATGGGTACTGCTGTCCTTTAAGGACATTGGCAATTATTGTCATCATACCTCCTGTTAGGCAGTTCAAATTGCTTAAAACTTTGATAATGATTACTTGACTGCATTTAAATGAAGGTCGTTTACCCTTCCATTCCCTACTCATATAGTGTCTTTCGTGCAACACGCCTCAAGGCCCTTTCCAAAGAACACTAATCAGTACACAAAATTATATTGAGGCAAATAACCTTGTCACAAATTCCATTACACACTAAAAGCTAAATAAAAAATAATAGCTTTCCTGTCTATATTTAAAAATATATATCCACTTAGTGTCAAGCTTTTCAAGTAGAAGAGAATGCCACAGAAGAGCACAGATTGTACCGTACATTGAGGGAAAGAAAAGCAAGCCATTGCTACAACGTGTAACCAGTACAAGTCCTGCTTTCACTAATACAGCGGGCAAATGCAAAAATCAATATTGTTAAACCGTCAGTCCATGCTAAAATCAAAAATTTTCCACTTGGACCTTGAAGGAATAGCTGAAGTCATGTCCAAGAGGGCCAGGCAGCCAGTGGAACAGGAACGGCCTTGTCTCTCAGTAATAACTGTTTTAGGGTTTGACTGAGGCAAGGCTGGCATCAGTCTGACATTTACTTACAGGAGAACTGTAGCCGTTGTGCTCAGCCTGCCGGTTCAAAAGCGAAGAAGGATTTCCTCCTATAAATAAAAGCAATTTCTTATCTGTGGACACATACAACCTCCTCGACCAGTTCAGACAAGTGCAAGCGCTCCCCTTACTCGCGAGTCCAGCCTGGAGGGGAGATGACTGATACCGTCACTCCCGCTCTGCACCGGCCGCAGCAGCTGCTTGAAGGTAACCTCTACCCGGACTGAAAATACACAAATCCAGCAGGCTCTCCAAGCTGATGTATGCAAAAATACCAGGTGAAAACAAACTTCTCCTTGCAGGAGCGGTGGATACTAACAACACTAGTGGTTTGATATTTCTTAGTGGCAAACTCAGCCCTTCCCTTGTCAAAAGTCCGGGCTTGCAATACGAACTGCAGAAAAACTATCCGCAGAAGAAGCTAAAACAACAATAGTGAAATCGGAGTTCACTTATAGTGGTAACATCATATTGGTTATATTGTGCAGCACAGAAAATGTTATAGAAAACACAAAAATCCAACAATTAGACTTGCAGATATGCTCAGAGGTAGTGTCTCTGCTGAAAAAGCAGAAACAGAATGAAACCAACTTCAACCCTTATGAATAAATCATCCAAAAATTAGAGAGGAAAAAAGCCATCTCATATCCCACACAATTTACCTCTTTTTTTTTTTTTTTGGCAAGCTTGAGTATATCAGGGGAAGGAAGGAGAAGGAAGATGGAGTGCAAGCACTGCACGATAGCCAGAGGACTCAAGAGAAGAGTGCAGATGCACAGAAACAAGACAAGAGGCACCTGCAGGCCCATAGCCAAGCATTTGCATTATTGTTCTTCTCATCTTAGCCAAGGAAAAATAAAGAAGATGAGGAAAGAAAACAAAAGATAGAAGAGAAACAGGAGATTCGGGGATCACATTTTAAAACAAGACAGAAAACAACTCACAAATTAAACTTTTGAAGCACAATAATCCATAAGATGACTATACTTCAAGTGATAAAAAAGCCTTTGCTCGAACAGGCCTGGCTGCCAACAGTTACACAGTTTAGCATACTATATACTGATCTTCTCCCATACCAAAAAAAAAAAGTCACTTTCTACAAATCTCTTCTGCAATTCCAACTGAAATGATTTATTGGCCAATTGACACTTCTTGAATTAATTCTTCTTCAAGTATAACCTAGGAAATTCCATCTTCTACCAGTTATGTCAAATTTGACAGCCTCAGGTGAAATTTCCCCTTTCTTAATTATTTTATTATCCCATTAATTCTCCCAATCCATTAGTTACACACCCGTGTCTCCCTCTAAAGAATTTCACTTCTTTCATGTCTATACCTCTCAAGAACCTCAGATAAACAGTGTTCTCCCTTGGCAATCTCTTAGCTATACGACATCTGTTCACTACTGTAATTTTTCTTCAGAAATCAACCAGGGCTCATTTCTACTCACAGGTTGGTCTCTCTCCATCCTTTCATGTCCATTCAAGCAGAGAACAGCAGAGGCAATTGGGTCAGAGACAGCTACAGGTGTCTTGATGTCACTGCTCTGTGCATGTGTTACAATCGCGCTGTGCACATGCTTCAAAAGTACAAAACACTATGAAACAAGGCTGTGAGTCCTACCTATGCTTCTCTTCACTCTTGCTCTGTGCGAGGTGGCAATATGAGGTAAAACGCACCATGTCAGCAGCTCTGTGCATTAAAGAAGCAGAGTGAGTTTGAGCAGCCAGGCTGAGAGCAGCCTGGTGCAGACCCTGCTCTCAAAGCTGAGCCCTGGGACAGGCTGTCCCGAGCGGCTGGCGATCCTGCATCCTGGGGGAACGTCAAGACTCAACCCAGGCCCAGCTGATCTCATCCCGCTTTGAAGCCGGCCCTGCTTGGAGCAAGAGGCTACGCGACCTCCAGAGGTCCGTCCCAGCCCCAGCCGAGCTCCCTTCCAGCTCAAATCACTTTGTGAATCACTTAACAACTTTTGCTCATTCTAAAAATACAGCCCAGTCCCTCAGACTAGCTGCGTGCAGAACTCCCCACCAGATCTGATGGATTCCTAACAATGGGAAAGTAGATACTAAGCATGCAAAGACTAGAGCTTTTCTCCTGCCAGAAGGATGCCAGAAGATTTAGGAGATTATTCAGTTTCTCCTGGATTATAGCCATTTTTCAGATTGTGAGAGCAAAGAAGATAGATGGATCACACTGGAAAAGGGAGACTAACTCAAGGAATACACAAGACAGTAATCGTAGTAATCAGTGGAGTGGATGTATGACCTACTGTATGGTAGAACATGAGCCAATACATTAGCAGAAGATAACACATCATTAGCAAAGCAAGGGACAGCATCACCATCCTTGTGCAAGGATCCCAGCTCCTCTGGAGTGCCAGTTCCAGCTGCTTTGAGAGGAGATCCCGTTAGGATACCTTGCCCCCTCGCAGCTCTGGGCACAAAATGGGCACTCCCCAAGTATTTATATAACACAAAAATATTGCTATGAATCTACTGGAGATTAGAAGAGGCTTAGTTTTCACTAGTTTCTCTAAATTCCCTCAAAAATACAGTTATTTCCACAGTTTGAATCGGGAGTTCAAATGCCTCATCTTCCCCAAGACCCTCCTGTCCATTCAGTGCTCAGTTATGATAAATCATCAAGCCACTCTTGTACCGAGCTACCTTCCACTAGACAAGTATCAAACTTGGTGCTTTTAGGGACAGTCCCTGCTTGCAGCAAAATAGAGATTATTTTAGACACAACTGGAAATGGCAGAGTCCCTTCAGGGCTGGCTTTTGCCAGCACAGTATGTAATACAGAATAAATACGCTAAGAGCTTCAAGACATGTTTCAATAAGAGGAAAAAAAAAGAAAAAATAAAATTATTAGTGACATAATAATGAAAAGCACATCCTAAAATAAGTAGCAAATCAATTAAGCACAAAACCTGAGAGAACAAAGAGCTGCTCAAGGTTACCAAGTTCTGGAGAGCTTATTCTTCACGATTCTAAGTGCCACAGCTGGCACTTAAGCTGGCAAAATCAGCATAGAAATCACTACAAAGCCTCATATATTTCTAGTAGGAATGTGCCTACCCTGAAGTCAGAGTGGAATTCCTTGAATTGGTGTTCAACAAGCAAGAAGGCAATTTAACCAAACTGCATCTGCCAAAATCTATTTCCCTATGGAAAAGTCTTCCACAACTGAATTTCCCATAAAACTAAAGAACTTTATTTCCTAATTAGAAGCATTTTTAAAAAGCTGATTTTCAGACACTGTAGAGGTATGATTAACTTTTAGAACTTCAGGATATGTGATCTGAGAATAATAAAGCATTGGAAAGTATTGCAACACAAATTGTAAGTATACCAAAAGAAAGAAAAAAATTCTCAAAAAGAAATCAAATTTCAGATTTCTTCAATCATTGTTTAAATTTTTTGAGTATGCATAGACAGGTGATTCAGTTTAAAATCAAAACTATTTAGAAAGGAAATGCTGAAATGTTGTCATATGTCATTCAAATTATATCTTATCCATTCAGAAACAAAAAAGGTTAAATTTTATGGCAGTGATAATTTTGGTTACCTAACAGTCACAAGTTTTGATTATTTGATAGGCACAGAAAGAGTGTTTTTTCTGACTTTGCTCCAAATACCATATATATCACTGCCTCTGCTGCCGAGGCTCAGAGAGCCCAGCTGAGGATCGCACGTAATTCCACGGCTCCTTCTTCACTGCCGCATCCCAACCGTCGGTTCCTGTTAGGTGATGCTCTGCCTTAGAGGTGGTCCTTGCAGCGGCGACACGTTACTAACACGTGGCAGGTGACGATCCCTGCGCAGAGGAACGCTGCAGTACTCACAAGTACTGCTGACGAAATGCAGCTATCTTCAGGTAAAGCAGAGCCAGCACCTTCCTATCAGAGAATCGTCACACAACTCAATACTGTAAGTGCTTGAGACTACAACTACTTATGGTCTCACTCATTCAAAAGCTTCAGTACCTCCTTCTTACACTGTCTAGAGAATTGGTTTCAAGATATCTCATTGGAACTTGGAGCATCCAAACATAAACCAGCTGAACTGTTAACCTGAAAGAAACCATTCAGTATTGCCCTAGAATTAATTAGTTCCACTGTAACACGGGAAGGGGTTTCAGTGGGAAAAGTGCCAGAAAGAGCCATCAAAACAGACCTCTGGAAATCACCAGAGAGCAGGAGTATTAATCTATCTGATTAGTCTGGTGAGCTGTAATAGTTCCTCAAGGGCAGCGTGATGAGGTGGTAAGTGAACCTCATGTCATTCCTCTATCCCCCGCCCCAGACAGATATGGATAGGTCTGTGTCTGTATCAAGAAAGCTCGATGGCAATGGCCGTGTTTCCTGCTGGTCCCAAGAGGAGCTGGCTGAAGACACATGGATACACCTTCACACCCATGGGGAAGTGTGGAAATTCTGCAGTGTCCTTGGCACCATCAAGTAGGGACATCAAAGGACTTCAAAAACACTTGAGGTGAATAGTTAGTAATGATGCAGAAGCAGAGCTGGCATGGAAGCTAATCCTGGTGATTTTTACTTTTTCAGAGGTAAAGCATCTTCACCCCACCTTTTGGTCCCTACGACAACTCGTTAAAACCACCTAGAAGGGAGGTGCAGGAGAAAGAAAGCAGTGACAGAGATGGTGATCAGTGTTCCAGTCTAACGACCAGGACTGGCACTAGTAGTCCTAAAACCACATGAGTGAGCAAAGAAAAAAAAAGAAACCAAAACCAAATGTCACATCTTACGAAGGGCAATCTGCAAGCAAGTACTCCCCTGACACAAATTATGAGAGAAGAAAATGCATTATAAATCAATATCAAACAAACTCAAATGGAAAAACAGTGGGAAAAAAATCAAATTATTCAGGGCGAAAAAAAAAATCAAATGATTCTAGTGATTAAAAACAAACAAACAAACAACAACAACAAAAAAAACCCACACTCACTCACAGAGAAGATGCAGGTTCTGAATCACGGTGAGCCATAATTTCATCTGATATAACAAAATGCTTGCAAAATGTTTGTTCACCTTTTTAAAGGGCACTATTTTGTTCTGAATGCAACAAAATGCTCTTTTCAGAATCACCTAGACTCCACTTGGCAGTTGCATATCCATAGAATATTTCTGAACAGGAATATGAAGATAGAGCTTCTTTTATTTTATCATTGACTCCCTGTTTTCCATCGCTATCTCGGCTATATCTCCATTTGTGCATTTATCCATTTGTGCATTAAGCACTTTTGCCCTGCTCTGGTGGCTGCCTCAGCAATGAATCACACAGGAGCGGATCTTCCCAGGACACATCCACTGCCACTCGGGCACCACCAGTGGTCAGCAGTAGTTAGACCCAAGACCATGCTATTATTTACAATCATTCATTCACTCCTATAGTATGAGTCTTTATATAAAAGTCTTTAATTTCTTTTATCAACTCGCTATGGTAGCGCCATCTTGCCGGCAAGACAGCAAGAAGAAAATAAGATAAGTCCAAATGGTTCTTCTGGAGCATGAACAGCTCATGATCTACAGCTTGTTCCCAGGTACAAAATAATAGTAGGCAGCCTTTTAATATCTATGAAAGGTAAATGTAATTTCCTTACCTAGAGTTTTCAAACAGACACTTGCATTTCTCTTGGCTTTTCACAAAAAGCTTCTTTTCCCTACTCTTTCCAAGCTCTGGACACAGACACCCATGAAATATCCCATTAGTCCCAGTGCTGAATTCTGCTTTCACCCAACATCAACTTTCGTTACTGCAGATGCTTGAAAGCAATTCTGCCATTGCTGAGGAGACATAAAAGACCCCAAACTACTTAAGAAATATTATTTCTCAGAGAAAAACAAAACAAAACAAAAAAACACACACCTCTGCAGGAATTTCTAAAGTCTCCTTCCTCTATTATTTTTTTCTTTCTACCAGTAAATATGCAAAAAACAAAACTTCGTCCTATTTATTTATCTTCCCATTAGTAATGAGAAATGTAATTTTCTTTACTTTCCAAGCCAATAAGGACCATTATAGATAAACACAAGGTGAACTGTGATGGAGCCAGTACCCTTGCCTGGAAATGATAAAATTACAAGCTAAGAAAGCAATTCTGTGTTCTCTTGCATGGCTACCCACTGTCTTGTCAACCCAGCACAAATGGGAAGAAGTGAAAAAAATAACAAATATTTCCAAGAAATTGGAGGAGGGGTGGGGAAAAGAAACCACCAGAGAGAACATTTAATAAAATACTTTAACCACATCTGGCTTTAGTTATAGGAGACCAAGAAGGATGGGAAAACAAGTCATCCAAATACCATATTGACAGATCTCAAAGCTTCTCTCTTGTAGAGCCCACTAAAAGAATGCACTGAGAAGCACACTGCTCAGCACTGTTCATTCTTTCTGTATTTCTGCTCTCTGAGGAAAGCATCTACCTGTTGGAATAAATCCTAAGTCTAAGAGTCTTTACTGGGCAATCTGCAGACCTGAATTATGAATTGCTCTATCAAAAAGCAAAAGGTTTCAAAGACTTGCCTTTTTGTGGAGGCTCAATGCAAGATACAGAAGAGGGCAGAAAGCACTGCCTGAAATAGTTATCAACCCATCTGCAAAGAATAATGCAGAAAAAAGCCTACCTGAGCATAAAGAGTTAAAATAATCCTATAAAGATGTGTCTTGAGACACAAGCCAGACGTTTCACATGAAATGGATCCTGTGCATTGTTAACTTCAGATGGTGAAGGACTAAAATTCCTCCTCCTCTTCCCTTTTAAAATTTTATTATACATATTGAATTCAAATCATGAGAACTTCATATGCATTAGAATGGGAACAGTGGCTCCTAAAGGTGAGAGAAACAACCTGGAAGGAGGAAAAATTAAGTTCCCTTACCCCAAGATGAATCCTTTAGTCTCTCTTCCTCAATTCCATCCTTCCTAAGATGAAGCTTGGAAGAAGAATCCATAGTTAGATGGATACAGAAAATTAGTGCCACCCATCACAACCTGTCTTTTAGCAAAGAAGAGTTCAAGAGAAGAGTGAAAATGTTCTGAGGTTGAGCTGAAAGCTAGTTTTATGGGAGCTGGTCAAGAAGTGAAATCCAAACAGTCTGTTCTCTCTAGCTTTTATCAGAACATAATCTAAGGAATGCTGTAGATCAGAAACGCAGACAAAGGAATTCTGAATCCCTGATATGCCTAAACAGCTTGTCTTACCTAACCGAGAGGCAGCCAGGTGTATCTGGTGTAGCAACGCACATCTCTGACGATGTATTGACAAAGAGGTCACATTCAGATATGGTTTGCCTATTTAAATACCATGTTATGTGGGATCTTTAGGTTTGGATGAAAGCCTAGAATGACAGTGTTTAATATCTATAGAGAAACGATGGAGAAGGGCTGTGGAGAACTGAGATTTATAGCAGGAAAGACATGAGACTTGGATACTGTATAATGCCAACTCTCCCATGTTAATCATTTCATTCGTTCCACTGACCAGTGCTTATGGTTAATCCAATTCTGCAGAAGCAGAAGAAAGTTTTAAGAGACTTCATATGTGCGCCAAGCTGTTCATAGTGCTGTTGCCAAATAGAACAAGACTATTTCCATTAATATGAAGAAAAGTCACATTCTTTCCCCCCTCATTTGCTAGCAGTGCTGAAAAACTACTTAGGTGAACAGCTAAATAACACTAAAATCTTCTTACACAACATATCTACCTTTCAGTCTCTACTTTCTTTGTTATTCCCCTGAAAATTGCCCAATCTAAGTTACGTTTTATAACATATATATAAAGTTCTGAAGTGCTCAAGAAAGCATTGCAGAAATGCAATAATCATATTGATTAACAGCATTAGTATAAATGGCAGTAGTAATAAGTAATTAAAACAATATGCACTGATGATTTCTATTGCACGTGGCTGCCAGGACCAGAGACACTGCTGGGGACAGAAATGCTACCGCTCTGCTTCTGAAGTCCAGCACCTTCAGCTGAACACCAGGGCCTGGCTGGCTAGGAAGGAGAGTTGCAGCTCGGTTATGTCTGAGAATCCTTGCTAAAGTATTATCAACAACAAATAATGTTTAGACAGATGTTGTTTAAAAGTACTAGCCCCATAACATCCCTAACACACCAAGGCGACCTTCCTTCCCTGTCTACAGGTCCATAAGAGCTCGCACTTCAAGCCCACTGGAAGTTCATCCTAAAAGGCCGTTATCCCAAAGGTTGCAGTAGTTTGAATCGTAGCTCTCTCATGTATGTCCAGAAAATACCTAATTTGGAAGGCCCCATTGACAAGTTGCCACCTCAAACTCTTCTGCACTTTCTGGACAGTTCCTAATTATGGGGAAAGAAAAGGCGTCATGTTTTACCTGCGCTGCAGGTGCAGAAAAAACTCTTAGCCGTTTAGCACACGAGGCTTTCCAAAAAACAAAGGACAGTTTCCTCTGCTCTGTACAAACATGCAACACAGAAAACTGTTCTGCTTCTGTAGCTCTGTGGTGCTATGTGATCTGGAGGTTATGCTATACAATTTTATAGACTATCTTTCTGATAACATCATTTCTAGTATTGTGGGGAGGGGGAACCCCCTCCTCCAGATTCAACTGGGCAACAGTTCTTCCCTTGGACCCTGAAAAACAAAAAAATCCAGAGAACTGGCAAACAGAATTACCAGATTAATGTTGGCATCAAACCAGGGGAAGTTCTAATCCATTTCAGCTACAATCACACAACCGAGTAGCCTGGGGAAAAGAACATTAGCGGCAGTGAGGGAAGAAGGGAGGAGAGGGCAGCTCTGCAGCCGGGAGCCGCACATCCCGTTTTCCACGACCTCCTCTGCCGCTCGAGCGCGCCGCACGCCCCGGCAGCGCACACGGGACACCGGGGCGGCCGTGCAGCCGGCATCCGAGCTCCGAGCAGCCACTGCCGCATCCAGCCACACGCAGCCCGTGTTGGCCCCAGTCTAGGAGCCTTCAGGCTCCATCCGCAACTGCCCGTGCTGGTGCTCGTGGCACTGCACAAGGTGACAGAGGCAGCGCTGAAGACATCAGGTCTGTTATTAAGCCCCTATCTCTTATTTTGTAGCTAGAGCAGCCTCTGAATGAGCGGCAGGAAAGAGAGAAACAAAGAAATCAACGCCACAGAGCAAGATGGCGAGACAGCTTCATCAACAGGAGCGCATGCATCAACCAGTAAGCTGAATAATCAGAAAACGGGGAAAAACCCTGATCCAAGCATTAATAATTCAATTAGTATTCATTGAAATAGCATTGATTTTAATTAATCTCTTTCACATCACTCTTCACTCCTATGTGCTTTCTACTACAGCTTAAAAATCATTAGTGTATGAGCCTAGCGAGAACTCATCTTTTTAAAAATAACAAAAACAAGGCACAGGCTTGGCAAAATGGGCTCATCCAAAATACACAGGAATAAAAAATGTGCATGTTTCCATTTGAAGGGCATCCTGCAAATCAATGGAGAATGTATGCCCAGGGAGCTTTGCTGGAGACGGTGCAGAACTGAGGACATTTTAAAGGAAACTCCTGGAGCTGCCGTAATGCCTGACCATTGGGGCACCGTGGCCAACCAGGGCCCATAGCCAAGAATTGCCCTTCTCTGTTTTGGGACAGAATTTCCATCTTCCATGTTGGGTAACGTGGTGCTTTACCAGTAAGCCCCTGCAGGTAATTAAGCTGCAAATAATTTCATAATGCAATAAAAATAAACACGCTCCTATTAACACTTTTTCGACATTACTCTTAAGCCATATATAGAGCCATTTCTAACTTTGGATGTAGCTTAAATTCTTGTATCTAGTGGGGACTACAGAGATGTGACAGTTCAAGCACTTGTTTTTTAAACATGAGTTTTTACTTCCTATAGGTCTCTAATTAAACTCAGTCAATTTTTATTAGTTTCCACAGGTTCCGATTTCATTGCAAGGGCATCCAAATACTTTAAATCTTTTTGGTGTCGGTCATCCATCTTTGCCCAAGAGACCCTTGCACATCACAGCTTTTCTCCAGCAATGCTCCTACTTGTTCTCTTCATTGATACTTGTTTACACTAACAATTTCTGCTACATGTGAAATACTTTCATCTGTAAAATAAACTGCAAGTAGCATTTCTTCGTTCCCTACCCTATACTCATTATCTTAGCGCTGCAGGTTACTGCCTGTTTCTATGCACACAAGCAGAACTTCTGATCTTGCTCAGAAGCAGTCGTGGTCGCTGCAGCCGTTCAGCACAGCCTGCTGCTGCGCGTGATCACGGTGCAACAGGACACGAGTTTGCAGGCCAGACACCCTGCCAAACAGCACGATTGGTAGCAGCAGTACTCAACTAAGAACAAAATCAAGGTCTGGCTTGAGCTTACGTAGCTAGACATGCATACCTACCTACATATATGGACAGATTTCTGTATCTTTGTACACACGGTGTGCAACACAAACACATTAACTTTCCCAACACAACGCAACACGTTGCCGCAGCCCCGGGTACACAGGAGGTGCAACACGCACTGCTCCTTAAGGCACTTAAACACACTGTCTGCAAACAGCCTCCTGCGCACTTCAGTTGCCACAGAAGCAGGTATTTGCTAAAGCATTTTCTACCTGAAAAAAAAAAAGAAGAAAACACTAATAGCGCCATGGGAGTTTCAAGAAAGGCAGGCAAATTATGATCACATTTACGATCTAATTTGCTCTCCGAGGCTTGTTCAAACAGTGCAAACATTGTGCTCCTCTTCTTCATTTGTTCTGACAAGCAGGATGACAACTAATCACCATCAAGAGCTTTCCCACTCTCCAGGCCTCTGCTTGCTGTTTATCCAATTTGAGGCCTCCAACCAATGCAACGGGCAGCCTTTCCTGCCACCCCAGCTGAGAAGGCAGGTCTCCAAGGCCAGGTTTCAGCAAAGAGTCTTGTGGGGTGCGAATCCATGGTGATAAATGGGGAAAAAAAGTCCTTTGTGTTGCTTGGCATGCGATAGCACAGGCAGTGGTTTCTGCACAAGGTGACATAAACACACCAGGAAGGCAAAAAAAGAAGTCTGGAGACCGACAGAGGAAAAGGAGCCTGTGGGTAAAGGGCAGGAAACCTCTGCACTCTTAATTTCCCTATAAGACAGATCTCCGATCTGCACAAAACATTCCCACTCATGATAAGAAGCCAAAAAATGTGTGTGCAATATGAAAAATAATAAACAATTTAAAAGCATTGAGACACTAGAAAGCTAACTTCAAGACTGCCTCTGCTCTGCTAGATCCTCCCTCCAGAACGGTGGCACCGAGTGCCCTTGATAAGGCTGAGCGACACAACCAAATTATCAAGTTACCATGGTTCAGCAAGCTAAGGCAGGGCCATTGTCCACATGGCCCACGTGTCCACACGTTCCCTCTTCACCCAGAGCCTCCGCGAGCCAAAGCGAAGGGGAAGGGAGAGGACTAAGGCCATGGGCGCCGTGCCGGGCGGACTGGGGCAGCGCACGGCTGCCGCCCGTCAGGGAGGTGCACGAGCTCTGCAGACGGCCACTAGCTACAAACCTAAACAGGAAAGTGTCACTGAGACCTGGATATTGAATAACGTAGAAGTTTGTGCACACATTCACTACAGCTCCTTCTGGAAGAGAGAGAGGCCGTCGCAGGCAGTGCGCTGAGGAACTTAAAGCAACCACCACAATGTTCACGGCTTGAGCTATCAGATACTATTTCCCCTATCAGGAAGGAAATGATGACAACAGGCAGCTGGGTATTCCAAATTCATCAATCACAACAGGACCTGATATTTACTTTAACCAAATCAATACCAGAATCCTTCCCTCTTCTTTATAATCATTTGGAAAAAAAATGCAGCCAGGCTTCGCGGGCAGGAAGAACACTCCTTTAGGATTACTTCTGTCCACTCTTCTGCGGACAGCAGCCAATTTCACCAGTGTCATTAACCAACATCATGTTGGATTTAGCTATAGAAAATATGAAGTTAGGAAAACACCTGGCTCAAACTCTGTGTTACTTTTGAAAGGTTATTAGTTATTTTCCTGGATTCTGTTACTTACACACATGATTACACAGTCTGGACAAAATATATTTCAAGTCAGGTGATTGTTCATAAAAAACTGCAAATACCTCTGCTACGAGAGACTTCCTTTTCCTTACAAACACTGATTTTCTTCAAACACACAGAAGAAGATACAGAAATAAGCACCCTCAAATATGACAAGTGCTTTAGAGCCTTACACTTAGCCAAGGGACAAAACAAGTGACGCACAACCTGCGCCACCTCTTAGGAAAGTACTGCATAGAACAGAGGGGAGTTTTGCAAACTAATGGGATTAGCCTGTGACTCACTTGTAACTTCAGGACTGCATAGGCTTCGGTGCGAGGAGGTAAAATAAAATTGTTTGGGGAGAACATGGTGTATTCTTGGGAAAGACAAAGGAGGGGGAAAAAGCAGTTACAGCAGTTACCCTTTCTCCTTCTGCTTCCAAGAGTACTTGCAATTTCCTCTCCTTGAAAGAGATTTAGGGGCCTAGAACACCAAGGCTGTTGTCTCTCCTGCGTGCCACGCAGGGGTCTTCAGTTTGTTCCCTATTACAATGATAAATATCTTCATGGCAGCGAGCAGTTTCCCCACATCAGTCTGCAATTCACGCATCACTCCAGCCTGTGAGCTGGAAAGGTGGATTTTACTGAGGCAGTGATAGATCTGGTAGCCTAAAGTGCTTCAGGTTATACCAGTCCATTCTCGTGCTACTGAAAAACCTTCCCAAGTGTCTGAACCTGAAGATAGTCAGCAATAGTTGAACTACCCCCTCCAAATGCCTCACATTATTTCTGAAATAGTTCATATCAAACTCACAGATGTCTTTCCCTTTTCCCCATTACTGCCATTTTCAACTCGTTGACTCATCTGTGTTTTTAATTTGGAAAGATCAATTAAACCACTACCCTCACAGCAAAAGGACACTGCAGGGCTGTGAAGGATGAGCTAATGGAGGATTTTTCCTTCCTCTTGTCTGCTTCATGACATCAACTTGGAGGATCTTAAATTCTCAGCTTTCAGATCAGACCTTCACAGAAGGGAGCTGAAGCCCCAAAGTAACTTTCTTCAACAATTAGTATCCTGTGCTACTTCAGTGATGTCAATAGGAATCAAGGGGGAGGTAAATCAGCATGTGTTTTTGGCAGCCTTCCCTTTTCTGCCAATTAGAACAATCAGACTCCAAATTTCACATTGAGCTAAAGGAAATTAGCAGTGCTATCTTGGTCAAGTGTTATGGTAAACAGCACTTGAGGTGTTAATCAAGATTGCAGCTCTTCAAGGTACTCATACCACATTGTTACTGGGTGGCTTTCCCCACGCTCGCTGCTGTGACCACGTTTGATGAGCAGCACCAAGCCCCAGGGGAAGGCTGGGTCTGGGGCACCAAAGCACTGGGACTGCCAGGACTGCCCTTCCCGAGCACCTTGTGCTGCTCCCGCCAGGGATCTGGGCAGGGAGGCGGTGGGAGCAAGCAGTTACATGGCACGTGAAGACAACAACTGATTCCCAATTCCCTTCTCTAAGTGCTGGTGAGAAGGGGACAGTGAGGCAATGCAGGGCGAAGGATCCCCAGGAAGGAAACGTGTCTAACTGCTTCCCAGGCAGATGCCAGGGGATATGTTTTAAAAGGTGCTATGTCAGCAAAGAGGCGGAAGGACTCGGAGGGTATTCCAGAGGGTGGGACAGGCTGTGCTTCGAGAGCACCACTGGAGATGATTCTTAACCACAGATACTTTTTTTTAAGGGAATACAGACAGCAACATTTTTCAAAGCATTTTTAACACTTGAGGAAGATGGCTGGATAAGTGAAATTCAATTTAAGATGGCAGCAATGTATTTTGACATACGAGGATTTCTTTTTACAGTTGTTCAGAGAGATTTTTCTTCTATCTCACCAGTGTTGGTCTGTGTAGAAGACACTACCAGACACTGATCCTTGCACACCTTCTGGCTCTGTGTGCACCTCCGAGCGCTGCTGGGTCTCCGTGCTGGTCTCTCCAGCAAACACCCTCCTGCACGGCGCGGGATGGGCAGCAGCTCCCTTCGGCGAGGAGAGGGAAGCCGGAGACGTCCTGACAGCGCGTGAGAAGGGAAGCGCCACGGAGCAGCCACCCAGGCTGAGAGCCGTGACCCAACCAGGGTGAAACCAGGGCCACTGAAGTCAAAGGCAATTTTGTCACCAACATTGACGGGATGTGGATTTTCTCTAAAATGTTGTCAAATAAGCAAAGTTAACCAACTTCACAAAGCATCACGGTTATCGCTCACCTGCAGTAATCGCAGGTGATGCTCATAATTACGTTAGATAACGATTTCAAGTGGAAGCATTTTCATCGCAGTGTTGCTTCCAGGGACAGGCGAGAAAAGAAGTTTTTGGTTATGAAACAAGAACAGTTTTCTGTTCTTGCATTCTGTTCTCTTGCATTTGAATCTGGCATGTAAATCTGCATTCCCGCCATGCACTAGAACAAATCTATTTACAGTTCAGCACGCTACCAGAAATTAAATAATATACCCCTAGCAGCGACTTGCACAAGGGTATGCAGGACTGTGCTAAAGTGAAGGAGTCACATAGCAGGAGGACGAGGAAACACCAGGATTTTACCTTGTCTTGCTGTCACCAGGCAGTTTTGAGAGGAATCACCAGCTACGCAAACACAAAGCAAAGGGCAAACACTGATCATTCTTGCCTTTCTCTGTGCTCTACCTGCCCGAGTTAACTATTCAAACAAACATTAATAAAATGCTATCTTTTTTGTGGTCTCCCCAAATTCCACATGAACATCTCATATCATATCAGTCACAAGAGTCCACATCAAATGGACTCTAAATAAAATAAGAAGTATTACCTTCCTGTTCAGCTCTGTGCACATCCTGTCTCTAAAACCAAGTAACATCATCAAGCTTTACTGCAACTTTACTGGAGAGAGAAAAAAAGGACAGATTTTCTGGATTCTCCAAGCAGTGTGACACTGGCACGTCAAACCCCAGCACAGGCCGTGGCAGCACCAGCCCTGCTCCGTGCGCACGGAGGGCTGTGGGCCCGGAGCGCTGCGCAGCGCTGGGCACGGCTGCCCCAGTGCTGAGGCCCCACCGCACGGTACCGGTACCATGTGCTCCTTCGGAAGCCCCACTACAGTACATCGCACACACAAAAGGAGAACCAAACCAAAACTCCCACTCTCTCCATAGTACACTCTTTCAGAGTCCAATAAGAAAGGTTTGCACTAAGTGGCAGTAGCTAGGTAGTCTTTATTGCACTCATAAAGGATTATGATTTTGCCTTATTCTCTATATAAGTGAAGTTCTTAAAATATCCTTTTTTTAAAAAAAATAGCACATTTTCTTCTCATGGTACTGTTTCTTTAATATATTAACTTTCCCACTGCCCATACTTTGATGGCTTGGCAATTTTCTAGTTCATTTTAAATCAGTTTTTGACAAAACAATATCAACAATACAGTAAGTGTCCCAGCTGAATTTCACAATTTACGTTTCTTTTTGAAATATCTTCTTACTGAATAGCTTTAGCAACTAATAAAAATCTTTCAATTTTAAAGCCAAAAGAATCACATTAAGCATTAAATTCATAAGGGAGGGGGAGGCGAGCGATACTGAACCTTCACAGAACGTCTTTGTAGCATCTTTTTTCAAATACTATCACAGAGCATTCCACCGCCTGAATGTCCTTGTATGTTCATTTCTAGATATTCTTTTGATGCTTTCATACACCCCCACACCCCCCATTGCTGTTGGCTGCCTTTGCACCTAGATACGTAAATGCTGATTACCAGGGTCACCCCAGATCTGTGTGATATTTCAGGTTGTGTTTCTATTAACCTGGAAAATAAAAGTGTTCTTAATATACTCTCCTAATACTCTAGATTTCTAGGAACTATATCAGAGAGCTACCCAGACATACTCCTTCCAATAGCGTCCTCTCTCAGTCATCGTTACACGTATGCTGAACTGCAGCTGTTCAGATGCGCTTTGGCACCGTGGGCACGAGCTTCCCTCCGTGCCCACGCAAGGACTGTGAGGTGACTTTCTTTAGAATGCCCCATACTTGTCATCAAAGTATTTGCAAAAATGAAAACAATTCCTAGTGTCTTCAAGCAAACAAACAAACTCAACATACTTCAGTCTCTTTGCAGTGAAGCAGATACAGAGTAGTGACTCAAACTGGAATTGGAAAATTCAAATTTTCAGTTGGAAATTCAAACATATATCACTAGTTTTCCTTGCTATTTATTATTGATTGATGCCCTATTGCAAACCCATTTCCTTACTGGGTAAAAAGTTTCGGCCATGCAAAACCTTCCATTTCCTATTATTTTACTTCAGGCTGGCAAGGGAAATCAGTATCAGAAGAAATATGATTAGGGCAGAGGGGAGAACTTTTGAGCAAAAATAAACTGAAAAACATCTCTAAAATAATTTGCATTAAACCTAGCATGCATACCGTGGGATTTGTAACTGAAACAATTAAAAACATCTACAAGCAGGTCTCTGCTTTTACAATTGCTCATTTAGCTCAGGTCTAAAATTTCACAACTAATTTCTCTATAAACTGAGGAATTTTGTCCATCATGGTAGAAAGATATCTTTATCAGGAACACAAGCTCGGTATTTGCACTCACTTCGGGGCTTTGTTTTGAGATCAGCTATACACACAGACAGCGATGCTGCTCACATCCATAGTCACAGCAGGACCACACAGGTTAGGGCTGAGCACGTGCGGACCTAGAACCAGGCATCCCTCATGGCTGTGCCCTGACCATGACTCAGCCACAGATGGGCAGTAGACGGGTAAAAGCAAAGACGTCCGGGAGAAGTTAAGTCAGCAAAACCACTTCTGCTGCCATGGGGGAGGGCAGCTATTAAGAAGATAAGAATTGCCTTCACACTCCAGAATCTGCCCCTGGGTTTGAAGACAAAGACACCAGGTTTCCAGGATGTGCCATGGCCTGAGACAAACGGGGTGGCTACAACGTTCACCTTTACCTGGCATCTTGGAACAGTCTCTTCAAGCTCAGGAGCTCCAGTTTTGGAATGAGATAAAGTGGAGATTTTGAGAGAGCTCGTCAGGTAACTTGCTCTTACAGGAGCAAGAAGCTAAGCAGAACACATACACACACACGAAGTACAAATACAAAGCTCTCTAACTTCTACTTCCCCAATGGTAAATACCAGCTGAAGATTCTCTGCAGAATGAAATTCTTTATCTGGAGGACAAAGATGCCATCGAAAGAGCAAAGCAGCCCCAGGTACTTCAGATAACACCATTTTCTGAAGCACAAGGCACACATTAGCTCTCAAAAATTTCAGTTAAAGGGACTATAAAAATATTCCAAAATTTGAAGAGTGATGTGCTCTACACTCATGTAATGAAGGAACATGAGTGATACACCTGTTAAAATAGAGCCCAGAAAGAAATATATTTAGATTTAGGATTGAGCTTAGAGGAAAGAAGCAACCGTGCAATTTAGTAAACCTTGTTTGGTCTAAGAACTGGCAAGAGAAGATGGATACTTATGGAAGCCAACAGTCCTCCAGCATTTGAAGGAATTCATAATATTAGAAGAAATATTACAAGCAGCACTGGCCAGGAGAGTACACAGATTTCAAGATGGAATCTAACAAAAACAGTTCTCAGAATTGTGCATGCTTTGGCAACACCACGTTGAAATAAACAATTAGCATACAGGAAAAATGCAGCAATCGCCTCATTCGGCAGAAATCAGGAAGCACTCGGGGAACGTACAAGGTAAGGACAAAGAAATTACAGTAGTGCCACTAACACAGACAAGTCATTCACAGAAGTAACAGGCACCTTTGTAAAAGAAGAAAAAAGGTTGTGTTTTTTGCTTTGTGTTTTTTTTTCCCCAGAGCCTGCCTCTCTCTGTTTTTTATCTCCCAATCAGTTAACTTGATGATACAGAAGATACAAAGATTTTTGGTTGGGTAATGCCATTTTGAGAAGGGGCAGAGTAAGAAGATAAAGGGCACGGCAAAAAAACCTGAGTAAGAACCCAATTCTCTGAAGCTAAAACTAGGTGACCTCTAGAGAGCGGCAGCAATATCTCCATGGTGAGGTTTCATGGTGAGGCCATAACCAGCCTGCTCCACCAACAAACACAAGGTGCAATGATGCCTTGGAATGAGCTGGGGAATGAGGAACGCAGCAGAGAGACGTGTGTCTGAACTAGCTGCTGGTATATCTTGGTTAAGATTTGCATCAAAAATCCTTTACATCTTCTACATTTGTGTGGGCAAGGGTAGTGCTGGCGTTATGCTCTTACAAAATCCTGAGCACTATTGAAGCTAAAGATGTACCCATCGAACAGATCTTCAAAACATTTTGGTATTGACAGGAAGTCAACATAGTTTTAAACCAGTCATAAGCTCTTTATTTCCACTGCTAAAAATGCTCCAAACTTTCCTCCCATCCAGGCAGAGAGATTATTTTTTTTCAGCAAGTTAAGGTCTGTAAACTGAAGTCAAAAGCTGGAAAAGCTTCCTCAGTTTATACACTCTCTAGGACACGGGACAAATACAATGGCTAAAGCTTTTGTCTGCAAGGAAGCGACTTTCTGGAGTCGCTCCCTAAGTCAACAAGGAGAGAATTTTCAGTACAACATGGGACTTTGTTTAAATATATGAGTCCTTCTAACGTACTTCAAAAAGTACATGTAAACATATATGAAGACTATTCGGGCAATGAAAAAATATCTAAGATACACACCAGAAATATTCCAAACTGGTCTTGAATGAAAAGCCAAAAGCAGAATCTTCAGAGTTGTAACATAAGACAAAACCCACAATGAGTAAGTCAACACTGGCAGAACAAAATATTGACACTGCAGTTCTAAGTAGGCTAGAATTGTTTACATTGCCTGGAAAAAGAAACAGACTTCTTTTGGATTAATATTCTCATTTTGCTGAGGCAGCAGCTCCTAACAAGACACCACCTTAGCTGGTGGTGGTGGATATGCAGGACTTGTGTGAGATACGGCACAGCTGACAGTAATAGTTTATAAAGGATGATGTAGCAAGCAAAATAATGCATTGCTCTTATTATAAGAATGACTTAAACGTTTTATCCTCAGTCTAACAAATTTAATGGAATATAATTATGCACATACTTAGAAAGATGCATTGCCAGATTCCAATCCATGCTATAACACAGCATCTTCACTCCTTACTTTATCCCTGTGGGCACGCTGATGGTAATTCTTAAAGTGCTGGCAGAGAACATATAGGGAGAGAAATAAATAATGTACACTAACATTTGGGCTTCCTTACTATTGTCACTTCAATACAGTGTTATCTGTGTGTTCACAGAGGAGAACAAGTTGCAAGCTTTAAATATTGCAAGTGGCATCCTGGGACTGTCTACTGCTATGACACAGGAGGAAGAGGGTGCGCGTTATTCAAAATCCAGGAAGGAAGACGATAAGAGACACCAAACTGATGTTTTTGCCTGGAACTGCAGGCAGGTATCCATAACCCAGTGTTCGACAACCAAACATCAGAGATGGCATCTGTGGACCAAATAGCAAAGTTTCTAAACCCCACACAGAAGAACCGGAGGGAGCACTATACAGCTCTTCTTCTTCAGGAGGAAACTGTCCTCATTTTCCTAAACAGGACTATGCCCTCCTCAACCATGGCCAAGGAGGTGCCACCGGCCTCGGGTTTGTCAGCTGAAGACTCCCAATGCTCGCACGACTTCACAGATGAAATGCAGAGTTCATTACCCGTGAGCCTGGCAGCTGAACAGCAATATGTGAGATCTACCCTGTGAACAGTATGTACTGTGGACAGAATTGTTAGGATGAAGAAAGACTAAACATGAAGCCAAGACTCCTGGTGAGATCTATCAGATGCTTATTAGCACAAGAGATTTCAAAAGCTACATGACAGAAGGGATAAAATAACAGAAAACAATCCAGCATAGTGTACAGGCAAGGAGGAGACACAGAATTATCAGTGCTATTTGTGCATACAAGCTAAACATTCGTAAAGACAGTTCTGCAGAAAAGCTGATGTAAAAAGAAGACAAAAATACTGACCTACTTCACGGCTCTTTGTGCTCCGACTACCTCATATTAGCTTTAAGGCTAACAGTTCATCTTAACCCTCGTTCATTCAAAATCAACATCCAACTCTCTACTGAAGGCCTCCCTTTCTCCTCGACTGTCAAGAAACCTGCAAGGAGGTTATTAATGTAATGCAATGTGGAAAAGCAGCTGAATGAAACAGTGTCATGACACTCCAAGTATGGTGGAAACTTCTTCCAAGAATCTCTGTACCAAGTCATCTTTGATGTTTACAGTAGACTTGCAGCTCCATCCCCCCAGTTAGCAAACTTCTGTGCATATCTACTGAAGAGAAAAGAAAGAAAGAAAGAAGAAAAAAGTGTCTTTGCCTCAGAAAAAATGAAAAAAAGATTTCAATTATGTCTGTTCTTGACAATGCCTAGGACGCTATGAACTTACAGAAGACCAAGTTCCTGGCAAGACACCAGGGCAGAAGGAGCTTTCAGCATATAATTTTGTTAGGATGTTAATTAAAATCCATACTGATCCACAGAGGCAAGTATACAATAGAAATGCTGGAAAATCATTCATAAGAATGCTCAAGCTCCACAAAAACACAGCGGAAGCACTGACACAATAACGGGCCCTAAAACGGGGTAAGGCGCACGGCCATCACCGTGCTACGCTCACTTGAAAGACTGGGCGGGCAACTACGATTGATTCTGTTCTAGCTCAATAGCATAGAGCAGCGAGTAGATAAAAATGGGACATGAACTACATGCTTATAAAGACACTAAAGGGGAAATTACTCAGGCAAAATACTTTTAAGGGCGTATTCAATACAAATAATACACCAAGTTCATATAAAACTTCCAGCTCGCAATCGTCAGAATCAGGTACAAACATTTACCCTTTGCCTTTTTTTTTTAATTGTATATCACTGAAGTATTTCAATTATGCAATGTAATCTATTTTAATCTCTGCTGAAGGTGATATTTTGCAATTTTTTTTCATTTTTAAGTGCACAAAAACCATATTTAAATGAAAAGCTGACAAATTCCTGTGGGTCACCAGAAATGCAGGTTTTTCTCAGCTTTTTGAATGCCAAACGTCAAATAACTACCAGTTAACCCTACGTATAAAGCATAGCATTTGCATTGTATAGTTTTCCTTGAATAGCTAGAGAAGACAGGAGGTTTCAGAGTGATTTTGTTAGGGCTTACTCTTAAATAACCATGACCACATATGGTAAATAATCAAGATGTATGGTGGAAACTGCAAGGTCCAAATTGTTAATCCAACAAATGGATGACCAGAAAATGCAGCATGTATTTACAGTGTTGATTAGGGCAAGTGAATTGAGAACATCCTAAAACACATGGAGCCCAACAATGCAATATACCCAACCAATATTTATTGCTGCCTCTGTAGAAGCAATTTCCATTTTGATGTGTTCTCTCACACACGATATTCTGAAACAGTTAAGTAACATGAAAAATACAGGTTCAAGATTATATCTGTCACAGATGAAAATACAGCATTTACGCAGCATTACATAATAAACCCACTGGTTTATGGACCCAAGGCCCTCTTGGGAATGCCACAAATCTACATATTGTGATATGGCAATACAATTTTACATTTACATTTGCATATCTGAAGTGCAAAAAAACACACAAAATATAAAACAAACAAAATACAGTTACGAGTTTGGCAGGGCTAAGGATATTTAGCAATATAACTTCCTTCTGATAAAGATCACTGGTAGTTTACAAAACCTGTCTGGAAAGCCACCTATTTTGGATGACGTTTTACACACAACCCAAGCGGTCTGTGAAAGCGCCTTATCGCAGGGGCTGCCCCACAGCACTGACGGGCACATCCACATTGTTCTGTTCCTTAAAACTTGATGTGCCCAAGAACTGCAGCAGGGGAAGGAACTGCCAACAGCTTCTTGCGCACTTATTTTAGAAACCAGGAATGACTTAATTCTACCAAACTGTTCATCTGACCTGCGCAACTTCCCAAATTCTGCTGTGCTGATATAAGTGAACTTACTCACACTGAACTTTGCCAGATAAAATACCAACTTTGTGGAGATGGTCATTCTAACCGTGAAGCTCTGTAAGTCTATGGAACTCCACAAAGCTAAGAAAGAGATTATACAACATAGTGTCAGCAGCGTCTCAACTTGCTTGGAGATCTTGGAGGCCTCTCACTCTTATTTTCCCATTCTATCAAATATCAGTTAGATATTGGGGCTCACTACTAGCTTAATCTTATTGTGGGTTATGAATTTATAGAACAGAAATATAAATATATCCTCCCACTACATCATTCAGTCCTTTCATGATTATTTCAGCTCATGCTTAATTCCTGCACATCGTAAAAGCCATCCCTCTCTCTCTTATGCATTAAGGTAATAGCACAAATAGTCCAGAAAGGAATAGTTTATTTGGTGAATTTCCAATGTTAAAAAGTTTGACGATTTCTCCTGGTCCAAAGCAACAGAGAACACAAATAATATATAATCCTCACGTATTTCAGTGGTAAGCATAATGTAGCTTCTGCAATATATAAAAGTGAACATGCAGAAATATTGCTACATATCCCCTTATACAATCTAAGCATGCCAATATTTGTAAATAAATCTGTAAACACACAAAATAAACATAAATGTACATATGCATTGCCATCGACATCTATATCCCTACCATAACCATATGCATTAGCGACAGTATATTTAATAAATACAGCATACAGAAAATGCAGGCAAAGCCCCTATCCTTTAAGAATAATTTGCACTTGTTATAACCTCTTACATGATCTTGATTTAACCTACACAGCTTCGCTATAGAGCTGGAATGTTTAGTCTAATTTTTATGGCATGGAAGCTGTGGCAAAGAAAAGCACAGAATCCCTGAGCATCCCATTTCTAATATTAAATTCTAGCCCCTTGAAAAGATATACAGACTTATTTTAAGGTATTATCTTCCATTCATGACCACTTTTTCCATGTAATCTCCCCTCTTTGACAGGAAAACAACATATTCAGCCTGAGGAAGTCACCTGTGTTATTTTAATGGTCTTGCCTCACAAAGAATAGGTCTTACAAGAGATGAGATACCCAAATAGAAAACCATTCAACTTGTGAGAAAGGTGACTAAATCCACTGGTCCGGTGTCCATTTTTAATTCCCGGGTTTGTTTTTTGGATTTTTTTAAAAGGCCATTCATCAAATACTAGAGATGCCTATCTTGTATTAACATTATGTCCTCTGACATCCACTCAGGGAAAGATAAAAAGATGGCATTAAGTTTTAACAGTGAAGTGAAATGTTGCATGGTGCAAGGTGACCCAGTCTCATTTAACGGAGTACCAAAATATAATCAAATAAACCCTATGATCTTTACACTGGCAAAACAGTGCAGCAAGAGGACAAATGTAATTTTTAAACCGAAAAGACCAATTGAAATGAATCATTTATATTTGTAACATATAACCGAGTCCTCTGCAGTTATCCAATCCCTGGGAGAACATCCACATTGAAAGCAAATTTGGGTACGAGGAACTTCAGGTTTCTTTAATATTCACCCAATGCGAAACAAATATTCAAACTGAACCAAGCTGATTGATCACAGCAAGAATGGACTGTGCTCTGCTTCGGTTCAGTGTCTGCTAGCTGGTAATCCTTGGTTCACAGGGAACACACTGTCTAGCTGCATTAACCTAGAGCTGGAGGAAAAAAAGAACTTACACCAGCCTGGCGATGTGTGTGTAATTCAATTCCACCCAGATAAACTGCCTTGGGTTAAGATTACAAAAAGCAAACTTTTAAGAACCACAGATTTAGCAAAACAGATCTCGGCTTAATTGAGACGATTCCTTTCACCTTTTCACCCTTTTGGTTGCTGCTACAATTTTCACACACCTTTTTTAGAGTCTTTCCTGATGGCTACCGACAAACTCAGAATACTGTCCGGAGAGACCCTGGCTCTAACTCAGAACGGCAATTGCTGTTTCCGAACTCCCGCATTTCGCCCTCAGCGCTCGCTGCCTCCCGTGTCGCTCCGTTGCGATAGCCCTCGGAGCAACCCCCATCCATCCCCTGCCGCACAACGCCGGGCTCCATTTGCTGGACGGAGGAAACTTCCGCTGGGGTCGAACGATGTAATTTGGGGCTGGAACTAAGCGAGGCTTCATGGTTTGGATAGAGCTTATGGGGAAACTCTGTGAAAAAACTCCCAAAAAAACCAAGACACAGCTATGAATTCATGCCTCTGTTGGCACGGCACCGCTCCTTTCAAAACATGCTAAACATTTCAAACCAATCACAGCACAACCAGAACAGCACAAACAACATCAAATTAAATACCTCAAATTTTGTTTTAATATCCTTCAGGCAAAAGAGATAAGAGAATAGCAAACATCCCACAGAGTATCCTCTCCACGTGCTTATTTACTGCCGCATACTTGCGCCCTCCCGGCCTGGCTCTCCTCTATGTCATTATGACCAGGACAACTGTTGAACGTGGCAGGGCTGGGCGCCTTCTCCATCTCCAGTTGCAAACAGGGCCAGAAAGACTAAGAAAAAAGCCCACTGGTAGCAGCTAGAGCTTAGAAAAACACTTCTTGAGGAAAAATGCATAAATCAATCAATAAATGGCCAAATACGCGCAGCATCGTGCAGACAAGGCGGGCGCCGGGCCGGTGGAGCGCCCCAGGCAGCAGATCTGCAGGTCCCGAGCGAGGGAGCCGCCGCCTGCGGCCTCAGTGGGCTCCCGGCTCCCCCGGGCTGGGGCTCCATGGGGCTCTCGGCTGCCCCGGGCCATGGCTCTGCGGGATCCCGGCTCCCCCGGGCCGCGAGGCGCCGAGCGGACGGGCTAGGAGCTGGACTGCGCCCAGCGCACGTCACTAGCCACAAGTCTTGAAAATGAAAGAAGTGTCTAAAAAGTGCAGTAAACCCCCCTCACCGTTACCGTACAACTGCCTCCAGAGAGGAAGGCATTCTCTTACGCCCCAACTTATGATTCCGCTTGCCCCGTGTTAGAGCCCCGTGTGTCCTCCGCAGCTCCCGGCCGAGGGCCCTGTGACAGGCTGCTCGGGCAGTGGTTCACCTGCCGAGGACAGCGTATTTGGGCAATTTAGGCGGGGATGTTTCAAGGTGATTGTCAGAACAGCCACTTGATTGCCTTTAGTATCCTTTAAAAATAGCATTTTCTAATAAACAGAGGGATACGAAGGTTATGTATTCTAATTACCAGCTTGCAAGAAGAGCTGAATGTGAAAATGGTTTAAAAGAATTTCTAGTTTTGATGCATTTGGACTCAATTCTCGGGACTTAATGACTGCAGCAAAACTAGAAACATAAGGCACAGTAAAATGATACTAGGGCATGTTCCCCTTCAGTTCCATAACATAGTCTAAGCACTGCTGAAAATGTTTCACTTCTTACTTGAAGTTTTAGAAACTAGTTTATTTTTCCACATTCTGGTGATTTTTGGAGTTGGACTTTCAATGTGCTCCACAAACACCTTCATTTTAGCAAGAGAAATTCAAATAACTCGATGCATTTACCTCGAAGAAGGTTTGCATTGCAGAGCATTTGTCTGCGTATTCCCAAATACACCATCTGGTCTGATAAGAAAAGGGGAAATAAAAAACTGAGGGATTTTCCTTAAATGCCTTCCCCAGCTAACCTACATGAGAGATATTAAAACATTGCTATTAACATGGCTACAAATGGTTATCCCCTATACGAACAGGAAACTACCACTTAAAAAGTTGAAACTTAGTTACATGCTTAAGTGGGCATTGCTGGATGAGGCGTCTGGTATGTGAAGGACACCAAGATTGTTACTAAAAGCTACTTAGTGAAGATTGCAAAGCCAGGTTAAGTTTATGGCTTGTTCTTCCAATCATATTTTTTGCCAATCTCCAATCAACTACCCACAAGCCGTGCAACTCCTACAAACACAATAAAACCCTATTTGCTGCTCCTTCCACCTCCTGAATGAGCCTGCTGCTCCCAGCACCATCACCCAGAAGGACCATCAGAATCTCCTCAGCAAAGGAGGAAGATGAGGTGCGAAGCTCTGCAAACACAAATGACCCTGGCTCAGTAAGCACGTCAGCACGTCCAACTAGCCCACACTGGCTGTGGAAGACACTCACAACCGCACCCGAACCCCTTTCCATCCTACTCTGTTGGCGTCAGAGAAACCACAACTGATATAGAGATGCGTTTGGATTAAGTATATGCAGCAACAGGGGAAAAAACAACCAACCAATCAACCTACCCCAACTCCTCTATTGCTCCCTTTCAGTAAGAGCTGGGCAGGGGACCCACCAGCACAGAGCAGTCTGGCAGGCCTTGACATTAACTCTTCTTGGTCATCGCCCTAAAAATCTTTTAGGCATCTTCTAGACTTTGTATGTCCACCATAGAAACACAAGTGGATTTATCAAGAACAACCTAAAATAACCTAGATGAAATCTTCAGAATTTAAGTATATGTTTTTTAAGGAAAAGGATAGGAGATCTCCTCCCAAGAAATGTCTTCCTCTTAATTTGGCCTTATACTTAAAAATTGGGCAAAGTGGTTTAGCTCTTCCTCATAACCCCTAGAGCACTTTCTTTCTTTTTACAGGATATTAAACACTAGGGTTTTATTTGTTGTTGGCTTGGTTGGTTTTGGTGGGGAGGGGTTTGTTGTTTTTGTCTTTCTCCTTTAGAGAGAAAATTAACATCATGTGAGGGTTTAACGCAGGTGCCGTGCAGCATCCCACGGCAGTTCTACTGCCGCTGGAGTAGGTGCGTCCTGAGGGACCCTCCAGACCATGCGTGCCCTTCCCGACCCGTTGTTGCCGGTCTTTCCCAGCCCTTCCTCGCCGCCACCAAACGCTGCTCGGCTGGAGCTGTCCCTCCTTCCACCCCGCCGTGCGCGCTCTGCCCCCGCCAAGACGGCAGCACGTACCCACGTCTGCCCGCTCTGGCCGCTGCCTTCAAGACTGCGTTCTGCTGACAGCCGGACAGAACGCTTTGGAGGTGCCACAAACAGACCCCTCTGTGCAGAATGCTTCCATAAAGACTGTGCTCATGGCGGAAAAGGCTCCTTTTTTAGAATTATTTCCTTTCAGTAACTTTCTAAAACAGATCCATCAGCAGCATATATGTTCCTATATATACATAAAAAAAACTCAATATAAATTTACTGGAAATTACTATTTAAGGACATTTCCAGTCTATGATATTTGACAGGGGAAAAAGAAATATTTCTTCTCTAGAAACTAAATGATTAAAAAAAAAAAAAAAAAAAAAAAAGGCTTATCACTGCCTTTTAAGCGTGATAGTTTGGGCAATTTCTCCGGAATCTTACTGTATCCCTGCTGGAGGCATTAGTATACTTCCTGCTCATAACTGACCGTTGTCCACTGCAGGAAGACGTTCTCACCGTGGGCAGCGCACCGCTCTGGCCGCCCATTCAAACTCATCGTGTTTGCAGTCACTTTACGGTGCCCAAGACTCACCTCCGCTCGGGTGCCAGGCGCGCTGCAGCCGCAGCCGCTTCCCTGCTCCCGACGGGCTCCAGGGACGCAGGGACATGCCCAGGTCACGGTTACCCCGTATCTCGCAACGCGTCTTGCAGCTAAATCCCCTCGCGGCCTCCCCAAAGCGCCGCATCCTGACACATTGGAGAAACACGCTCGGCTCCGGGTAGCCGAAGGGGCTGTTGGCGCAGAGCGGGAGTGCTCCGGGGAGCGGCCTGGGCAGAGCAGAATCGCCAGGGGGGTTTAGTGACGGAGCCACGGTCGACGGCCAGGAAGCGGCCCCGCTTCTGACACTGCGGCCATGCAGCCTCGAGCAGCGGCCGCACCGTTTAGCTCTACCCCAGTCCTCCAAGTCAGAGCCTGCAGGTATGGACAAAACCCGCCTGCTGCTCCTAACGTTCTTCCAAAGGTTGTTAAACGCTCCCTACACAAACTACGCCGCAAACCTACAACTCTTAATGCATTTGATTTTATACTTGAGTGCTTGTTCATCTGGTGTTATTTCTTAATGGATTCTTTTTAAAAGAACTAGATGGTGATTAATTGCAGCCCATGATTATATACATGAAAAGGATTGGTTTGAACCTGTACCCAAGACATACAGCAGGGTGAAAGAAAAGATATAGGTTATTGCTTAATAGTTTTATTTAGATAAATGGTGACATTTCTTAATAGAATCAAACAACTCAATCTTTTGTTCATCACTTTTTTTTTTTTTAACTGTGCCAGCCAAGTATCAAAATTGATATGCGTTCACCGGTATTCTTCAGTCAATGGAATTATGCTTGCACTCAGCACTTTCCCTTGTACAAAATAGGTCCGCACATCTAGAAAACTCAACAGGCTGTATTTGTTAAACAGCATAGAAACGTTTATTTAGATTGAGTATCAACCTTTATCATAATTCACTCTTTTTTTTTCCAGTTACTAACCTTTGCCTCCTCAAAACAAGCTAAAATGTCATGTGGTTAAGTCAGTCCATGGGAAGGTTTTCCGGAACATGGAAAACAAAACACAAAAAAATCCTCTTGCTTTTCAGTTGTTTCTGTTTGTATAGTTGGAAAGACAAAAAAAAAAAAAAAAAAAAAGCTCTGAAGAATATTTTCCTATATGCTCCTAGCAGAAGTGTCATGTAAGAGCTACTGAGCATGCTTAGGAAGCGCAGTCAAACGTGGCTAGTTTTTTACATCTCCAAAAATAAGGAACTGGTATATTTAAAGGCAGAGAACCTAAGTCCTAGTTTTCCAAAATTCTGTCATGCATTCGCAGTGCACTTGCTTCAAATTGGTCAAATCAAGTCTTGAAACAATGGACATGGAAACCAATGAGTTCTTTTATCATCCCCCTGGTTCCTCCAGTTTGGGTGCTCTTGAGCTGCAATGATCTGGGTTTCTTTAGCTAGATTTCCAAGGGATTCTACCAAGCACTGTGAAAACATGTAGGAAACACAGTTTCCAATGCACTAATAAATCCGGTATTTTTGAGGTCCCATTACCTTTTTAAAATATAACCTTTTTAGAAGTTAATCTTTGGAGCTTCAGGGATCTTATCCGACTGATGCAACAGTCGTCGTGTGCTCAATGGCAGTGCCTGTTACTCGACGTTCCTCAGTTTCTGTATTGTCACCTGCAGATCAGGGGAAGTCCTGCAGACGTGATTATGAGTGCCTACATTTGAATGAATGACATTCTGGTATTGCCTCAAGCTTCTCAACTGTATTATGTAAAGAACGCGGTTTTATACAGAGTTCCAACTACAGCATAGCTTTGTACGTAGTTTCTGTAGTTTAATCAGTAAAATGCCCATTTAGCAATTTAGTAACTAGGTTTTCTTCTCCTTGCTTTGCGTGCTGAAAGGGTTCATCCTTCAGGAATCACTCAGCTAAACATCTTTCATTAGTAAATATTTAAAAACAACTAGGCTTACCATGTTTATCTGTTAGACTTGAAGTACTCTGATAATTGGAGCTTCTTGTTATTGAAGGGTAGGCCCTATTTTAAGAGCAACGCTGAAAGGCATGTAGCTAGGAAGAAAAAAAATATGTCTTTAATCACTTTAAAGAGCATCTCAGTGCCTGCGAACATATATCAGCATGATCATTCATTCCCATCTAGCAGGAGGTACTCATCCTTAACAGAAGCAGATTATAAGCAGTGCCAAAAAAAGAGTGGAAGTTTGATTTCTGCTTATCGTTCAGCACACACACTCCCGGCTGTCAAGGCGGCGGAGCGCTGCCGCGCTCGGGGAGGCGGCGGCGGGGACGGGCGCCGCGCGGTGCCTCGCGGTGCCTCGGAGCCCCGGGCTCTGCCGTGGGGCTGGCTGCAGAGCAGCGCCCGCCGCCCCCCGGGAGCATCGGAGCGGCGGATCCCAGCGCCCCCAGACACCGCCCGCGGCCGGCGGGGACGAGCGCCCCGAGAGCGCGGAGCACACCGGCTTGGGGACGGCGAGGGGGTCGTCCTGCGGGAACGCGGCCCTCCAGCAGCCGAGGGGCTCGCGGTGCGGGCGCCCGCCCAGCCGCGGTGGCACCGCTCGGTTGGGCTTGCCAACAGGGCTGCGGCAGGGGCCAGGAGAGCTGCTGCTCCTCTCTTCGTCTGTGCCGCCTTTAACCGCATCCCCTTCACGCATGCCCTCATCGCAACGTGGGGCACGCGGGACAGGGACACCCAAATTGCGACTAAAGCTGCTGTATGCTATAGCTACACAGCACGCAGAGCACAGTCCAAGGCAGCCAAAAAGAAGCCAAAGACGAAAACCACTGAATCTATCGATCCACATCTGAACTCAAGTAAATTAACAGCAAATAATTCTCACACAACTGCCAAAAGTCTTCACTGGAAATAACAGAGTTTACTCCCCCATTATTTCATATGTAGAAATCATTACAATGATCAAAATCCATATTTATAATCTTATTTTAAAGCCGTGCTGGAGTTAAGTATGAAGAACAAACCAGAACCCCTGAATCCTAGCCTAGACATGGAAATCTTCCATCCACTTCAAAAATTTGTTCAAAACATCCGTAACTTGGGGGAAAAGGGTCTCCCCCTCAAACAGAGCTAAGAGTATGCCCAAATGTGAGTGGGATCGGGGTTTTAACCCCTTCTCTGGAGGGCTCGGCAATAAAGTGCAGATAACAGAGCCTGCCTGCCTGGCGGGGCGCTGTCAAGATTAATGCTCGCGGAGCCTCCGTAGGTGAAAATCATTACGGCTCCATCCCGCGGCGGCGGCTGCCGCTGCCCGCGCAGCCTGCTAACAGCTAATTGAGTCCTGCGAAGGTGCAGCAGCTCGCCCAGGCCCCATCAATAAACTGCTAAGTGTTTAACAAAACAAAACCAAGCCCCGCTATACTAAATGTGAATGCAGCACAATTTCCAAATGATGCTGTGGACGAGGGCCTCGGGGGCCAAGCGTGGACAGGAGGCGCATCCGCAAGAGCGCACGACGTGGCTGCACATCCACGGCAGGAGGATCAAGGCAGCTACCAAGGCGGCTACTCCGTTTGCTGCCCTGTTTGCACACACACACGGACACCCCAAGCGCTGCAGTGACCCCCAGGTGGTGGCACGTCCGCACGCAGGGGACGCGGGGACCCGAGCCAGGCCCCTCGCACCTCCATCCCTGGACTCTTGTCCTGTATTTCACCAGGAAAGACCGGGGGAAACAACACTCGAGGCTTCACTTTGGAGGATGCAAATGAGACGAAAAAAGCAGAAAGATCCCAGCCACGCTAGTTTGCTCATCAATATACGCCACAAAACCAATTTAACTGACGTCAAATTCAAATAATTCACCTGACGTCACGCTGGAGAAGCCAACCATGAACATCTCACAAATTATTATTTTGATCCAATTGTTAGAACAGAATTACAGCAAAAACTGCACTTTCCACAGCTATTAAAGCAGTGACCCTGGCAGAGCATGCTTTTGTGCTGAACTTTTTATATCACCAAGCCTATTAATCAGGTGGCAGTTCAAACTGATGTGCTTTATATAGTTGACCCTGGCCAGGGCTTTAATTACTTGGTATTAAATGGTAATTAAGACTTTTTGCATTCAAGTTTAATCTAAAAAAATTAAGTGTAAAATCCAGTAATTTAATAAAGAGTTGTTTTCTTTACTGGGCTTCCACGTGGACACGAAGGATGCAGCAATTTACTATTGACAAGCACTAAAGGAGCAGGTCATTTCACCAGTCTAGTGCGGACAAAGGTGAACCGGGCAACTGATGAAATCTGTGGCCAAGGCGAAATAGCAATCTCGGAGCCAAATGGTAATAAAGTTACTGAAATGAAGCAGTGTGGCTTCTAAAGGGAACTGTCATAGGAGGATACAGGCTTCAGGGGAGCTTGTCTGGAGTAATTAAAACATTATTCCCTAAGAGCCAATCAAACCGGCTAGCCCCACCACCGGTTTCGTAGGCTACACCTGGAAAGCAGAAGCGGGTAAAAGAGCTGAAGAAACACCAGCCACCAGCATTCCACAAACAGTGTCCACCTAGCAGGAGTTATCTATTAAATGTGCTATAGGCGGGGTAAAATAAGAAATAATATTTAAATATTATCATCAAATTACCTCCCTGTCTTTTCAACCACGTGCAAGAACCCAGCAGAATGGGTCAGACGTCACCACCCAGATTCCCCGGCAGCTCCGCAGCGGCTCCCTGTCCGGCAGCTGCTGGAGGCAGGTAGCGCGATCACGGGGAGCCGCGCGCACCGGAGTCGCGGGATGCGGCTCGGCTCCCGGCTCCGCTCTGCCCTGCCGCATGACCTTGGGCAAGTCTCTTCACATTTCAGCGCCTCTTTGTGTCCCTATTAACCTTTGTCTGTCTCGGCTATTTAGAACGTAACCTCTCCAACGCACAACAGTCTCTCACTACATGTTTTTACAATACCGGCACAACAAGGTCACCATCTTGGTTGAGCCCTCTAAGTGCTACAGTAATCCAAATAAGTAAGAACAATCTATTCAATTATTCAGAATCCCACTTATGTTCGTCCAATCTTCCCATAACATCTGGATCGCTGATATCACCGTGTATGAGAACGCGCACTCTCCATCCTTCTAGCATCCTACCTGCCGTTCCTATAACTGAAATTTGTATTGATTTTCATAAACCGAAGAACACCTAGACCGCCACCTAAAATGCAAACAGTGGAATGAGCCATTGATTCGCAAGTTATTCCGAGCACATAGGAAATAAATCATTCGTGTGAAAGGAGAAACAAGACGGTCTATCTGGTATAAAGTTTGACCCAGCGAGGCACTTAAGCACGTCCTTAAGTTTAAGCACGGGAAGTCCCACCGAAGCCCTTAAAGGAGTTTGGGGAATATTCTGTGAAAGACTTGAAAAAAATATTCGAAGGAGATAAGCATAGCTGTTTCAGTAGACACATTATGAGATCTGCAATATGAGCAGCTCTCTAAAGAAGAGGAAAAACACTTGCTTTAATACCTACTTCTTTGAAAAATAGGTAATTAAGTGATGGATGTTTCTTGGTACTAGCCACTCTCCTGTACGTCCTCACATACATAAGCGACACAAAGGACACTTCAGTTCCTTGCGTTTCCTTCACTTATTTCAGCTGTACTTTGAAAGAACTTAGATATGGCAAACATTAACACAGATACTCCTCACCCTTAGATAAGACCTTTGCAAATCTTCGAGAAATATTATTCAGTCAATCCATATTTTTCATAAATTCAGTCTGCATTTCCAAAGAATACCCAAAATGGGCTAAGATATCAAATGGGCTAAGATGATATAGACTCTAATCAAGACCTAAAAATAAAAATAAAGTTAGGTAAAATAGGAATTGAACACAGGGAATTTTAGCTAATTTATCTACTTCTAAACTTGAAGCTAAAAATCATCACAGGACCATAAAGATTTGATTACTTAAGCAAGTGTGGAAAGTAGAACACACATTGGCAGGAATGGTTCTTTTTTATTCAGGGTACAGATACCTGGAGACACTCACCTTCACTTCATGCTTTTTATATCTGACTCTTCAGAAACACAGGCACACACAAAATAAGAACACATCAAACACTCCCAACTGGAAATTGTTATGAAAGCATCAGTGGAAGAAAAGAATTTTAATTAAAAATGTACTGACCCACAAAGGGATCTTGGAGCAATTACTTTGGCTCTGCAACTCTTGCAGCTCAACTCATATACAGTACCCCACCTGCAGGGAGAGCCGGCGCCTATGCAGAGCGATGCATTAATAATACACCATAAATGTCCATAGGATAATAGCCACCACTTAAAATAAAATAAATAAATAAATAACAAAAAAAATTAAAAAAAAAACACAACATTGCCACAAAAAAAACATGTAAAGCTCTCACATGTAGCTTATTGTCACTCTTTGATTAAATCTGAAAATAAATAAATAAAGCAGTTTGCTGTCTCTCCTTGTCTCATGAATTTTTACTGCCCAACCTTAAGCTTGGGGTACAACATCAATTCTGTTTTCCTCATAGGAAACCTTGTTTGCCAGTGTGCCACAAACACATGGCAAGGGATGGTGAAATTGTTGAGAAGGTTGGAATGTGCACAACTTATGGCCACTAGAAATGGATTATTTTCTGAAAAAAAAAAAAAAATTACATGCACAATTTCCCTTGAATAGGTTAAAATTTGCAATAATCATAAACACTAGTAAGAAGAAAGGAAAATACACCAAGAACTTCTTTAATAAATGCAGTATCTTTAAAGATTTTTTCCTCTCTTGGGAATTTAAATGTAGTGGAAATTTAGAAGCTGTAGTTTCTTTAAGCAAGGAGTTCAGTTACCATAACTAATATACATTGCCAGCTTTAGAATTCTAATTGTGTTTAATACAGTTTCATGTTGCATCAAAGTACAAAATCAATACCATTTGTCCAGCAAACAGGAAAAATGGAATCCATAAACGGCTCTTATTGAGTAATTAAACACCTATTATTGTCATGAGTGGTGAAACAATGAATTTGATAAGACAAATTTTTGCGAGAAAACACTGCAGTGATTAATACCTCCCTACGTATTAAATAAAAATGACTGCCTTTTGTGCGGCGCTGCTGGCAGCAGAACAGGAACGAGAGGAGTAGTTGCCAGTGCCACAATAACAGGCTAACCTTGAACTGAACTCCTTTCCTCCAGAAATTAAATGCTGTAGCAGGACTTTAAATCCCTCCACTTAGAGCTCATTTGTGTTCCACGTAACCTGCAGTTCCTGAAGAGAACTCATTATCTTCAAAAGGAGAATCCTTTTATAATTTCTTTACAAATGCGTATATTGTTTCTACAAAAAGTATTTCATATCAGAGAAGGGATAAGAGTATTAGCAGTGTAAGCAAGGCAAAACGGCTCGTATCATTAAGACACCATTTCTGCTTCCCGGGAATTCAAACGCAGGCTACGGCGGAACGGGGAAAAAAAAAAAAAAAAAAAAAAAAAAAAAAAGCATGAGAATGAGGTTAAAGTAAATGTACCTTTAGAGCAAAATTCTAATCTGCTCGACTGGGGCTGAACTGCCCGGGTCCCTCCGCGCTCCTCGCTGCATCCCCGCGGGCGGCCCCTCCCCCGGGGCCCGGCTCCCTATTTTCCTTTTCACTTGGAATGATGCACTAGGAACAACTATAGAGTACAAAAGATGAATCTATGGATGTGACACTTGTAAAGGGTAACCCTATTTCACCAGTGAGATGGGACAAAAAAGAAAGAAAAAAGGCCACAGAAGCAATAACTGCTCACTGAATTACCATTAAATTGTAAGATTTACAATCCAATGTACAGTAAGTGCATATCTAATGGAGTTTGTCCTCTAAAAGAATATAAAGTAGATCTTTGCAGCCTAAGATGTAGGCAGGTTATTTTTTTATTTATTTTTGCCTTTTATTTTTTTAATTGGGGCACACAGAAAACAAATGTGCACATAAATTCCAGGATTTTTATACATACTAAACTAACCTACAGCTAGTATTAAAATATGGAAAGTGTACTATATTTAGCAGGATCTGACTTTTTAGTTTCAAAACATGTTCACTCTACAGAGATGGAGGATGACTTCAGCACAGCCAGTCAATACTGCCCTCACAGACTTCACCACTGGAAAAAGCAAATCACACATTATGAATTCAGTTTATTCCTGTGATCCACTGGAATTCAATGAAATGACTGAAAAGACTTTTTGTGGGGGGAAGCAAAGCAGCTGCTGACCATTTTGAGCATCTTTTAAACAAAATATCCAGATAAAACCTCAGATCAGTATGTTCATTAGAGTCTTAATCACCCACAATATTTATGTTGAAATAATGAACGTAATACGAATAAGGCTCACGAACTGCATTATTATTTGTAAACGCTTTTGCCACTAATTTCACTGCTCTAAGTTTGGATATTAACCCAGCACGTCAAGCAATTTTTTAAATAGAAGCAAACTTTTACATGAAGTACTAAGATTAGAGGATTCACTACTATTATGCTATATTACTATCTTATTACAAAAAAAAAAAAAAAACACGCATATATTTTATGGGATGACTCTGGAAAATTCACTCCTATAGTAAAAAAAAATCTATTAAATAATAATAAAAATGGAATTTCTGGGTGGGTAAGGCAATCCAAATAACAGCAAGGCAGATGTTGTTCTTCACTCTCGTTTTGAGTGAGTTTTGTTTCCCTCAGCTGAACTTCAAGCTTCCACGTCTCCACAAATGGCAGTGCAACGTCTGCTCCTCCCGAGGAGGAAGGTTCCTACCACACAAATTTTCCTGTTACCTGGCTTCTGCTTTAGAGGATTAAAAAGCAACGTAAAACATCAGCAACGATAGCCTTGTTCTTCCCACCCTCAGTGAATCGGGTTCACTGGAGGTGAAGCAGTGGAATTATCAGTACAAGTGGCTGTGTCATCAAAGCTTTCCGAGAGGCAGTGTATGGAAATGCCTAAACAAACACGAGCGAAAAAGCTGCCTGTAAAGGAAAGGGCTCTCCCAAGGCTTTTCATTAAAGCAATTCCAATCGCAGCATCATGATGCAGCATTTTATTATCTGAGAAATATAAAATCTTGACATTTTTCTAAATGTGAACGGGTTAAAGAACCTCTCCACGCTACAGCGAGCCTGAGAATTTCCAGCGCCTGATGAAGACCAGTTGACCACCTGATACTTTTTCAGCAGGGTGATAAAATTAAAGGATTGCTTTGATTTGCTTGAAGGATTACCGTCTATAGTTAATTGTTTAAAGTGCGCACTCTTGCAAAAGGGGAAAAAACCATCGGGAAGGTTAATGTGGAGCGAGCTAAT
>JAWLRI010000130.1:2158235-2178649 GCA_034781795.1 Crypturellus tataupa | reverse complement strand
CCACGCGCCCGCTCCCACACCGAGGGGCACGCGGCGGCCCGGGGGGGCCTCCACCGCAGGCCGCGCGCGGGGGACACAGTGGCCGCGCGTGTTCACACATGCGCACACGCTGCATTGCGCTGCACGCGGCCGGGAAGCACCCGTGTGCATTTACGGAGACTTACTGGTGCGGGGAACGGGCCTCTCCTCGATGGCATGGGCAGGACATGGCCAGGCCGGATGCGCCCCTGGCAGCACCCGCCTGGCGGGACTGCGGCCGCCTGCCCACGCAGCATCAGCGCGGGCCGCGTTGGCTCTCAAGGCGGGGAACGGTCATGTCTGAAAACAACCGGGTTGCTTCAGCAGCCGCTAACGCCAACACGCGGCTCCCACGGGCGGTTCCCAGCGCGGCGGTCACTGCGGCCGCGAGGTCGGGGCTCGGGTACGCCGGCCGGGCGCTGCTCCCCCACGCGCTGCCGCTGCCTGCGTGATTTATTGGGCGACGAGCAAACCCGCTTCAACCGGAGCTGTCCGCGGGAATCACTAATTTTCATGTTTCTAATTAAAATGTAAACAGTGTAATGAAGACATCAAGTTTTTAGGCAAATGTCTCTTCCAGTGCCACTTGGGGTATGGTAATTACTGAAGCAGATCTATGGATGCTCCCGAATCCTCTACAAGTCCAGATTAAAAGCATTACTGCTAAACCTTGCCTTTTACACCGGGGAATTGTGTTCTCTAACCTATTCCCAGTTTGCTTACAGATGCAGATCTGTGCCAGCCTGTGTAACTAGTCATTTAAAAAAACACAGAGAGAAGTTTATCACATAAATGGAACAATTTGTGTATAAAATAACTGTATTTCATTTAAAATAAATTTTGATTTAGCTTTTATGATTACACATAACTGCCATAGTAAAAACTATACTAAAAACTTACCGCCTTAGTGCTTTACCCAGCCAAAAAGAATAGATTCTGCATTGTTAACAGACTATTTGTGCATTTTCTTTAAAATTTATATAATATTTCAAACCTCTTTAAAATTCTTATTGCCCCAACAAGCTTATTTCACAATTCATCTAAAAATATATTTTTTCGGGAAATCATAAATAAATCTATTCATCAAGAAAAAAAATAAAAATAAACAACAACAAAAACCCCAAACCTAAATGGCCTTTCCAAATACAAAATGCTTGACAAGCAACTGAAAATCTTTTGTCATATTTATTCTAGCCTCCCTGTCTATATCTGAAATTTGTCAGGATTTATCCTAAAGCAAATGACCTCTCCTACGTATACCAAGGAACACGAGTCCTCTGCTGCTTACAATTGTTAATTGAGCCTGTCTGCTGCAGCATCCCTCTGCTCTCCAGATAAGCCAAGATCCTCGTTTTACATATTTACTGCCCAGCTCTTGAGCACTCCTCTGTTTTATGGCAATAGTGAGGGTCCCCTCCCCACCTTGGAGCTCTTTCTCTTCTCCCCGCAATGCAAGTGGTTAAAGCTGCAAACCGCAGCGATACAAAGCATCTAAAACGCCTGGGACAAGGAGGGCTTTTTCCTCCTCCCTTCTCGGACCTCAAGTCCCTATTCCGACGGGTATGGCCAATTTTCATCCTATTTTTACATAAGCGCTAGACAAGCGTGTCTGCGTGGCTCACCCGCGCCGAGCAGCGCACGGGGCTCCACGCGCATATGTGCGTTGGAGTGGGTGGTCCAGCATTTCAGCTATATTTCACTATTAGGTGCTCTATACACAAACACGTGCATGCTTCTCAGCAGAAAAAATAGCATTTCAGATTACATGAAATGAGAAAGCATCTCATCTCTCAAATTATAAATGCCTTAGCAGAATACAATTAAGCACTATTTAGGTGTTTCCTTCAAATGTATTGTTCAAGCAAAAATGGATTTAATTAGACAAATAGCATTTTAAAGACTATTGCTTCCTAACATGGTCCTCCTGAAAATAACAGGGGGTGGCGAGTGAAAACACCATTTTCATTTAGCTTTGTGTTTTAAAAAAAAAATGCACACATTCACACGTGAAACATTTTTTCCTTAAGGGTGGATTGAGACAATGGGGAAATCTTACGTCTTCGCACCAGTTCCAAGGCCGCACTAATCAGGAGTAATTTTTAAATGAGCACCGACTGTTTGGTGCTCATTCAAGGTATTTCATTAGGAGGTTATTCATTTAAAATAAACGTTTCAACCATACCGAGCCGTAACCTTTCTTGAAATGTAAATGAATGGTTTAAATGAGAAGATTAATAAAGAAGGGATGTTCCAATTCCAAGCATGGCATGCTATGTATTTTTAAATTTGTCTATGCCAGATGCTGTCAGTCAGAACAAAAAACTGTCCAAGCAGACAATCTGCGCCTGAATGTTGATGGCGCTGGAAGCACAGGGGGAGGGGAGCGAGGGTGTCAAGGATTCATGGTCCTTCATCTTTGCAGTAGAGCAAACACGTCTCTCAGTATAACGACAGACAGCTGCTTCCACTTTCTAATGTGCCCTAACTTAGATCACTGAAAGAATTGTCAGCACTCAGAGAAACACACAAAGATAACACAGCCAGCTGCCATGAAGGGGGAAACAGCACCGCTCAGAAGAAATGGGATTTGTTCCATTTGCATGATGCTGGCTCCCTTGGGCCCCTTTCTTTCAAATCCAAAGCACAAAAGACAACACTTAACATATTTGCTTAAAGATGACAACCTCATGTTGATTTCATTTGGATGTAACAGTGTCAGGATTACAGATATAAGAATATATTATATCTGTAACAGAGACTGACAAATGTATCCATCAGTGAAACTGTCTGATTCATCTGCTTATACAGCCATTTTACCATCCCAAGGGTGCCATCTAAGTAGTAACTTTAGAAGACTGAAGGTCTAATTTTATTACACCACATTTCAACCTACTAAACAATATTATTTCTAAAATAGATCATTTTTATTGGAAGTCTCCCTGATGAAAAATCCAGTAGACACCGGAGAATTTATGAACTGTATGGGTCCTTTGAACTCAATATACTGCCCATTTTAAGCAACTTTCTTTATATACGATCAAAACCTAAGCTCAAATAATTGAAATTGAGTTAAAAACATAGCTGATAGTGGGACCTATTTTAATACGACATCGGACTCTCTCGCTACCTGGACACCGGCTATTGGCACTCTGTCACGCCGTCCTTGGGGCGCTCTGCCTGCTCCGGGCGCAGCTCCACGCCGATCCTGCCTTGCCCCCGGTGGACATCCTCGACCCCGACCTCGTGCTGCCCTGCGAGGCTCCAGCGCTCGCGACGGCTTTCCTGGGGCCAGCGACAAGGGACCCAAAGCAGAGCGCACCGCGTGCCGCCGGGGAGCGGCCGCCGCGCCGAGGGGCGCGCTGGCGAGAGCGCAGAGCACAGCGCCGAGCACAGCGCCGCGGAGCCGCCTCTCCTCCGCAGCCAGACGAAGCCACGAGGCCGCTCGCAAAGGCCCTCGGCAGCATCTGGCGGCCAGGGCCTCCCCTCGGGCGTCCGCGAGCGCCTCCACGTCGACGCGGGCAGCCTCCGCGCACCGGCGCGAGGGACTCCGACCGCTTGTTGCTGTCACGCAGGAACTGCCCTGCAATTCACTTGATTGGAGGCGGTTTGGAAAATGGAGTTAACTGCCGTGCGTGGAATTTCAGCACAGCAGATGGTTACCAGTCATTATTTTCAATTTGTTTAGTTTCAAGGAACAGGGCTGGCTGGAGGGAAGAGCAAGGAGCACAGGGACGGGCGAGGAGCGCGGCAAGGCACAGGGCGCTCCGCACACCAACACCTCCAGCACCGGCACGGCAATAAATAGGGGTGGGGGAAGCCCTATTGCTCCACTCTAGAAAAGATGAGCAAAAATAAATAAAGAAAAATAGATATTTTAGAAATAATACATTTAGAAGGGATGTTTATTGATCAATCCTACCCTGTTCAAGAGTTGCCTTATGTTTTAAATAAGGGAAAGGGGCTTTAAAGTTTGCAAAGGGAAATTATCTCCAGTCACATTTTGCTATCGCTCGAGTTTAAATCACTCTCTGCTGTAAGTGGCTCAGTTGTTGAACTGGAAATGGAAAAGGAACCATTTATGGACAAGTGCACATGAGCAGAAATTAAGCTGTAAATATCTGGGCTGGGCCATTATTGTAGTCCAGAAACATCTGGGGCTGAAGCACAGGCTGGGCCCCGCTCCCTCAGTGCCCAGGTAATTGCACACATGATTTATAACTTGCTCCTTCTATTAAAAATGGCTTAAAGACAAATTTGGAGCCCGATTCCTAAAATGAAGATCGTTTTGCTCTTGCTTTTACTTGTTCAGGAGGGAGGGAGGGGGGAAAAAAATCCTTTGCTTTTTTTTAGCCTGTGCTATGGCAGAGCAGTACCGTGTTCTAACACCTTCCTAAACGCAGACCAAAGGCAGGACGCAGTTGGACACGTCCCCATGCTGCAGAAGACCATCCATTCAGCTTACATTTGAGTCACTCCGCACTTTAATGCCTGCCATCAAAATTCACTTTTCACAATCTTCTCCACAGAAGTGCTTAAAAAGAACAAAAGAACCTTTAAGCTGTACTAATATTTTTGCAGCACGCTCATTTGTCCCTCTATTTTGATGCACCTGGGAGCCCGTTCACCCCACGGCCCGAGCAGCGCCGCCCCCAGGCCGCCTCCCCAGGCACCCCCTTCTCCCCAGGGGCACATCGGGACTTGCTCCTCCTGCCCATTCCAGCGTGCCCTGGATTCCTTGGCTTCTGGGACGTGCTGTAGACGCTGCCCGTTTGACAGGGCGGAAGAAAAAGGCTCTGGGAATTGATTTTTGGAGGATGACAATAAAAGACATGCTTGTGTGGTACCAATCCTCCTGGAAGTTATAGGGAGAGAAAGACTCCACTCCTGTAAACATCTCAATCAACAGAAAATTTGATTTTTAAGACTAAGCAGATACCCTAATTATATTTCCATTCTTTTTCCACAATGGTTAAAACTTATTTTAGAGTACTCCTAACCCTACACAGATCACATTTGAAAAAAGGGTTAAAATTGCAGCCCTCCAGGGCTTAGACTTCCTCATTTTATTGAGGTTTCTGGATGTTAGGCCAGTTAGTGCTCAGCCCCAATGTGCAACGCTGTGCAAAGGAACAAGTTTGCAACCTGGGCCCATGCCAAGGTTAAAGTGACACACTGGTGACTGCCTCAGCCCCCTGGGAAAACGCGGATTAGATGAATCACAAAACAGTGTCACCATTATTTCTCCAGGAAGTTAACTATGCTCTCGCCGCAGATGATCGAGACCTAAAAAATATTATCTAGCACTTTTGGAAGGTTGCACTTGGTCTTTATTTTTTTTTTTTCTGGCATCTCCACAAGCTATTAGTATCCTCAGAGCAAAAAGACAACCTCACTGACATTTGGAGACAAGGAAATACTTTGCATATGGGATTGGATCATTGCAGAAACATACAAAACATTTTTTTTCAAAATGTTTATTGGTTATATATCATTGGTTATTATAACACCAAAAAAAAAAATCAGTCCAGCATCAACCCTGAAACAGATACCATATTTGAATTTTTTTAAGCTGCTTGCTATCATAAATGGTGTTTTTTTAAGGAAAGGATAGAAAGCCAAGTGGGAATTGACCAAGGGTCTCCTCATTAGAGGCCCCGTGACCTATAAAATGAGCAAAACCACTCCTCGTAATTTTTGCTAGATTTTTTTCCTGGGTTTTATGTTGTACAGAAACACGTAGAAACTCAACAACACAGTCGAGTCTCAAACTCAGCAACAAGAGTGCTCAACTCACGCAAACAAAAAGCAAAATTTGCCCACGGTAACAGCCTTATCTGTGTGACTTATTTCATGAGGGCCTTAGTTCAGTCATCAAAAGGAGATATTTTTCTCCTTATAAAATTGACATGGTCCTACTAAGCTCAATACGAACTGCCAAAATAACATTTAAAAGTGCTCAAGAAGAAAGTATCCAGCTTAAGTCAGGAAGCTTACAGGAAAGGCTGTAAGTTTGTTACTCATGTGGTACATGGCGATTTTTAATATATACATTTCACCCCGAACATAAATAAACAGATGAACAACGAAACAGAGGTGTCTTAATGACAGTAAACCCAAGAGCAGTCACCTCAGCTTCTACCTCCATGAACTCTACGGAAATCCTGAGCTAGATCAACAGCTTCACTGGTGTTACTGGGGATCCCCCTGCCTGCTGGTGTCTGCTCACGCACAGGGCCACGACCAAACACCTGAACTGGAGAACAAGCCTCACTTCATGTAAACATCGTGTTGGGAACAGTGTCCCACAGGAGGAGGAAAACCGCAACAGGGCAGTCTGCAAGACCGGTCAGGCAACAGGGTTAGGCAGGCTGAATCCCACCTGAACTATTTATTACCTAGATTTTGGCATATCCTAAGTTTTAGTGCATAGTTTAGCAAGTCTCCAAGAATGGCTTCTGCAGTTTTATTTATGAAAAATGGGGTGTATCTGAAAGAAGACTTCCATCAAGTGAAGAATTAGCTAAAAGCGAGTCACATCATTATAGCAGTGTGGATTTGAGGCTTCACTTTCAAAAAGATCATCACCAGAGAAAAATAAACAAACAGCATAAGAAATACAAGACATCTTCCCAAATAAATAATCAAAAACAAACAAAAAAACAAAATAAAGAAAAGAAGAAGGAAAGCAAGCTACTTGCTACAGAAATGCTTCAGGAAGAATAAAAATACACACAAAAATAATGATGCAGCAGCAATCTGATTCTCCGTGTGGGCAGCAGCATTGGAGCGCGGGGGAGGTTCTCGTGCCAGGGAGGTCCGGCCGGGCGGCTGCCAGCGAGCCCTCTAGAGGCAGGAGGTCTCTCCCGTTTGCTTCTCAGGAGAAAATACCACATAAACCTACTGAAACCCAGGCTGTGAGCAGCACTGCCTCCTCTTCTGCTTTCCTAGAGTACATTTTATGTGCTCCCAGACACCATAAGCATTAATACGGCAAACAAGACCTCCAAAAGATTCCTGTAGGGTATAAATACATGCATAAACACAGGATATAATTGAAAAAGTCTTTACTTAATGAGCTCATGGGTGCTTTGGCACAGTGCATAAAAAGTAGATTCAAAATTTTAAGGCAGCATATCAATTCCCACAACTGGGCTTTAGCACAGAACTAAGAGTAAAGCTGTGTTCAGCGTCAATTCAGGGTGAGCTACGCAGACTCGACCGTGGAGCCCACACCCTACAGCCAGCGCGGATCCATGTCCTCGCTGCCCTCCTGCGCAGCCAGCAAGCGCGGCTCCTCCCAAGGGCAGGAACCTCCCCGGACAAGCAGAGGGCCAAGCCGTGCACCGGCGCTGGATGTACCCAGCTCCAGCGTACACGGTCAGTCGCACCCCGGCTGCCCACGGGGTGCCCAACAGCTCGGCCCCACCAGCGCATCACCAGGGGAACCCGGGGCACAACGCACACGGGTTCCCTTTTCTCCTTAAACCGCACATGGTTTTATCCGATTATCTTACACTGACAGCCAGCAAGTCTTATCAGAGCTAACTAGGATACAAACTTGCTGTCCGAAATACGGGGTTGATGGTGTGTGCTCAGGAAAGCATACACTAGTAAATTATATTACACATAAAAGAAATTCCCCTTGAAAGCTGGTACCTCCAGGTTCTCAGAGCGCAGCTGCTTCCGTTTTCTCCCTCGTCTTTCTCCTACATAATGAGCACATTAATAGCTACCCAGCTACTGTCTTTTGCTTAAAATATTTACAAAGTACCCCAATGTGATACTGGTTGGTATATATATTAAAAAGAAACAACCCAAGGAAAATAGTTATTTTCACCTCTAAAGGGATAGTTAAATGATAAATTAACATCATTAATGAAAACCTCATTATTGAAACTACACAAAACTATCGTGCCTATTCATACTTAATTTTCCTGTAGAAATTACATTATACGACCCAGCGTATAATCGGTTCTGATTGGGGGTAGGCGAGAACCAGTCGTTAGCTATGACTAAAATGACCAGTTTTCCAGTGCAGTTGTCTCCTAATTAAATCTAAGTGCGGGGCCCAGTCACCGAGATGCGCTGTAATGATTTGCTTGGCAGTATTTTTACCTTTCCTCCCCGCTCCGTGCTCAGCCGGATATCTGGCACCTTCCAGAACCAGAGCAGGAAGGGGGAACCACCCGCCCCCGCCGCAGAGCGGGTTTGTGGCGGCCGCGACGCCTGCGGTGGCTGCGCTACCCTCGAGCCTCCCGCCATGTCCCGGCGCGCGGCCAGGCTGCCCGCAGCTCTGCCCCGAGCAGGTACCGGCCCCGCAGCGCTGAGCTGCGCCCGCCCGCCCCTTCCAAGCGGCTGCTCGAGGCTGAGGCAGGCTGCCGTGCAGCAGCGACGGCCCCGCAGCCGCCACACGAGCGGGACGGCTGCCCCGGGCTCCTGCGCCCTCACCCGGCCCCGCTCACTGCCCGACCCGCTGCCTCCTGGAGGATCACACTCCGAGAAGAAATAACTTCGGATATCGGAGTCGCTTATCTTTGCAGTGAAAGGCAGCAGGTCACCTGGCGGAGGACACAGCAGATACTAAAGTGATCACAGCCTCGATCTTAGGCAGAAGACAGTTACACCCGTGTTGGTGGAGCTGTCAGTAAGACCATGCAGCCCTCTCCCAGGTTGTGGAAGCGCAGGATTCCCACGTTTGCTATTTCCCAAATGCAAAGGCGTTTTCAGGTAGCAGGATAAGACGTCGAGGATGGAGCAGGGTGCTGCAGAGAGGGGCACTAGGGCCGCGTGCAGGCAGCAAGGAGGGCCGCTGCTTCCCGTCGGGGTTCGTGTCTGCCGGCATCACACGGGGTTCTCAAAGCGCGGCCCGGGGGACGCGGAAGGCACAAGGGAGCTTTGTCTGTCCAACCCCAGAGGGTCCGCGGGCTCTGGGGGCTGCCAAACCTCCTCGCTGCTCACCGCGCGGCCTTGCCGACCAGTACCGGGCAGGGAGAACATCTCCCCAACCAGCAGCGTGGCAACCGTTTGAAGGAACCCTTATCCATGACTAAGCACCACTGCCATTCACTTCCCTTCAGAACTTTCCAACGAGGAAACAAAAGCAGCAAATCTATTGTTAGCAACCGCACAGGAGGAAAAAGTAGAGGTGCCGGGGAAGCCACGGGGAAAGGAAGAGCAGGGCCACAAGACACCTGAAGGGCTTCCCAGCGTAAACAGGGCAGCTAACTAATGTGGTGTGGGTTTTAAATCAGACTGTACTATCAGAAAGAGAAATCGAATTTTGTACTAAAATAAAATAAAAACTTTTCAGAAGCAGGTTGAGGAAGATACAGGCATATACGGACATGCCCCTCTACTCCCCAGGCCCCTCATGCATGCCCCAATAAAAAATTGAGTTAACTCTCCATAAATAGGCTTAACTCCTGTTACTATAGCTCAAGATTTTATTTTTCCTTTTCACATGGCAAGATTTCAGTACAAAACCAGTTTCATCTAACCCAACTGCCTCTGATTATTATTAGAAAGTCATTATTTGAGGACATCTATCTTTGCAGTAAGTGCGCCCATTAAGGAGCACAATGCCCATAATTGTTTAAACAGCCATGGGGGGAGCGGGGGAGAGGAGGATGAGGAGGAGGGAGAAGGCACCAAGGGAGGGTTTGCAATTAGAGGAACTTGGTTTTCTCTGGGCTTCTCTCACTGGCAAGTTTACGCATTAACAAACTCAGCTGAAAGTTTCTCTGCCCCAAATCACGAGTCGCTCACTCTACCTAGAAGTAGATTTTTGTTTTGATGCTTTTAATACGTTCTTACATCCTCCAAGAAAATCTTAAGAGTCCTGATTGCACTAACAGCTTGGATGCCTCAGGAGAGAAATTTTAGGGTTTAAATACTACGGATCGTGCCAATGCCTACAGATTTCTTGCGGAACGGGCTGGCTGCACACCTGCCAATCCAAGTCAATAAAACCTGCAGGGACACGGCCCCTCGGAGCAGCCCGGAGCAGGGGCTGCCGCGGCGCTTGCTGGGAGGGATGCGCAGGATGCGTGGGATGTGTGGGACACGCGGGATGTGCAGGATGCACCGCCCCTGCTCCGCAGGGCTCTCCGGCCCCGCGCGGCGCTGCCAGCAGCCCCGGGACATCGCGCGGCATCGCTGCCCGCGGCGCCGCCAGCACCAGAGCGGCGGCATCTCCCGCTCCGCCTGGGGCGGCTGCAGGGCAAAGGAGGCGGCGAGGGAGAAGCGTGTTCTGCTCACCTCTTATTCAAGAAATCAGTGGTGAAGACTGCTGCTTCTAAATGAATGCTGGCATCATAGCTTGCTCAATAATCTTTACCGTGCATATATATCTATATATATACACACACACACATATATATGTCATCTGCCTAGTGATGAAGGAAATATCACAATATTGCTCTCTGAACATAAGCAACTAGTGAAAACTTCAGAAATGTCCTTAATTAAGCCTTTTACCCGGACCTAACACAACTTTTTTTTTTTTTCCCTTTTTTTTTTTTTTTTTTTTTTTTTTTTTTTTTAAAAGAGAAAAGATCAACCTTCAAAGGAAGGTTTCCCGGATTGAGCTCACCCAAGCTCCCTCGCAAGTTCCCACCCAAGTTCCCTGCGCATCAAGGTGGGTCCTCCATGGGCCTGGCTGGTAAGCACTAAGGGCCAAACAAGAGGCACTTGCCCCTCTCATCGCATGGGACTCGCTGCGTTTCAGCCTCAGCTTCCTACCCGATAACACTGACCTGCAAAGAGGTGGCATTCTCACCAGCAGTGCCATGGCACCCGCTGAACTCACATTCCCACTGAAGCTGCTCCATGCAACGCACAAGCACGCACGGTGTCGTCACCAACAGGACTTTGTGGGGGACAAGGAGTACAAAGTGAAAAATCAATGATTTAAAAAAAAAAAACAAAAAAACATAAACCGCTGCACTTGCGGCAGTTTCCAAAATATCTTTAGTTCAGCTTTTAGCTAAGGCAAGGAGTAAGAAATAAAGAATTAGCAGCAATTATACGCAATTAAAAAAAGAAAAAAAATAGTATCTTTAAAACAGGAGATCTGCCTGATATTTGTAGTGTGTTCAGTACAAGTACCGGTACAATATACAGCTTCAGATCTAGCAACAGTAAAAACAGATTCCCTAAACTAAATTGATTAGCCACTGCCAATCTGAACATTCAGCTGAACAGCAGAAAAACCAGTCTCCTTCAATATTAAGAAATCTGAATTTTGCTAATTCAAACCACATCAAGCAATTTTTGACTGGAGATATCTGGTTCATATACCGTCAAAGATGACTTTAATTCAATCTTACCTTTATAAAAAACAAAAAAGACACTATTTTGAATATCTCTATTTTCTTCTTGTGTGCAACCTATCAATTAAATATGAAGATCTTTGGAAAACTCATATAAATATTTTGAACAATGAAACAATTTTTAGAGAGTGCACAATATAATTCATAGAAATACATGGTCCAAACTGACCTGACGCATATACAGCAACATTCACTATTCTTTTCCAGCTACAAGAGGAAGCAGAATTGTATTCATATATCAAGAAAGTATTTCTACAATACTGTATATAGTGATGTGGTCCACAAATGCCAACAACAAGGGGCTGAAAATAGGATCAATTCTTTTCCTTCTCAGAAACAATCTTGTAAGCATCTGAGTTCCCAAAGACATAAAAGAGTAGTTACTTTTCTGAGTTCTTTTGATATCTCTCTTCATGGTGGGGCTATCCATGAGTGATGGGAGAAATCTCTTTTGAAAGTAAATGGTGCACCTTCAAGTGTGTTCAGATACGTCTTTGCTGTTCCTTTCTGTGTTTCTCGAGCTTTACTTGAAAAGGAGGCTTGATTTGGTTTAGGCATCACAATGGGATACCTTATATCAGGCAGTGCTTGCAAGCCTTATTCTTCCAGGATAGAACCTGGCTGTTTCTTTCTATACGTCAACACAGGAGGGTGAAGTAATCAGCCAGGTCTAAGAAAGACGGGTTAAGTTAACCTGTTTGTCAGAATCTGTGATGAATAACTTCATTCTTTTAACGGGGCCACGCTAAGCGGCCAAGTATAAAAATAGCTACTTTTCATCTAAAAGCACAGCCAGCACAAAAGTTTGTATAGCAGGGCTATCGGCTCCTAATGGTTAAAATGTTAATATTGATAGCATTGTAAGGGATTAATCATTCTGGCATACAACTTAATCCTTCCCATCCAGCCTCCACTGTCACTCAGTAACATACAGTAATAGCCGGCTCTTCCCCTCGCCGTGTCTCCAGAAGACCCGGAGATGCTTCAACATCTGTTCCCCTGCACAGGAGCATCCCTGCAGCCGTACAGCTCCTGGAGTTTTATTAAGTGATATTTCAAACTCACTATATAAATGCTTTTTTTATTAATGACTTGCTTGTATACTAGCGCAGAGGAGACAGGGGGTGGGAACAACTCTCAGAGGAAAATAGCAATGTTATTTGCAAGATACTAGAAGGGAAACAGCAGTTTGAAATAAATCAGGAAAAAAGAAGCCTTCAGCAAGAGCATAAGATACATTTCTCCCGCAAGTCGCCATAAACTACCGGTTCCTGCCCCTTCTCCCATCTCCTCTCAATATTGGTTTCATTCAGATTAGCAGGAGTCCCACAAACATGTATTAACGTGCCCCTTAAATATTTCATTAAGCCGAGGATAAAAACAGAAGGTTTAGTTATGACCAAGAGCGGGGAATTGTTCATCCGGACCTGCTTAAACGAGACACAAGAGCTCTCCCGGACCATGGGGTCCGACCCAGGCACGCGCTCCCTGCTCCGTATTAAAGCAATAAGAGACAGATCCCGAGACCGGCCGCTCCTCGCCAAGCCAGAGGCAGCTGGACACGTGCGCTCAAGAACACAAACCCAGACCGCGGCACACACGTCTCCACGCACCCAGCGGCTCCGCACAGAGAAGGAACCATTCGCTTTACAAGGAGCACACGGCATGTTAGAAAGAGAATAAGAAAGGGTTAAAATAGGTAACAAAAAGGGCCAGCAAAATATTATTTCAAGGAACCTGGTTAAAAATAGACTTGCATTAAAGTTTACTATCATATCAAAATAATCTCAACTTCTTCCACATCATTTCTGAACAATTCAATTAACATCATATAAGCAATAGTTGCACTATAAAGAACATAAAAACTATACGCTCAATAACAGAGTTAAATAATATGATTAAGAATTGCTACTTCAATGTTTCATGTCACATTCAGCTGCACATTTAATAGCATATTCTAAAAAGGCAAGTGACATGACAGTCACTGCAGTTGCATTATTTTTAATTATAGTTGAGCAGATGAAACTTTTTCCATATGCAGAAAAAGCCCTTTAAAGAACATAAATTTGTATCCATTATTTAAACATAATAATGCAAGTCTTTTCTTTCCATTGTGCAAACACAATAGCCATTGTAGCAAGAAGTGTTGCTTATAGGATTAAACAGATAGTTTAGCGTTATGATCTGTTTGACAGGTACCAGTATTAGCACTATAGGAGCAGACACACAATATTGTTATTACCACCCTGCGCGCCGCGGTGCTTCGCAGCGATACGGGGAAGCAGTCGCTCCACATTCAGCCCTGCAGACGGCTCCGATCAGCGGGGCTCTTGCGGGCTGCACGTCTTGTCGCCCTTCGCGTCCTCCAAAGGGACCCGCGAGAGGCCCAGTTTCCCGCCCAGTTTCTCAGGACTTTGGTGACTCGGACCCACCAACAACTTCTCTTCCGCTCTACCCTCCTTCGTTACACGAGCAACAGCAACAGGTATTTAGAAGCAATAATGGTGAATAGCAGCACTTGCATTTGGTAGGTTGCTGTAAACACAAATAATCACAGAATCACCCTTGTCCCCAATCGCAGTTATGTACACACACGTCCTCTCTAACATGCTGATCAGGGGTAGGTGCAATTACGAGAGGAGCGAGAGCCTTGGGTTTCCTTTGACCTCCATCACAGTGCAGGACTCTGCTCCTCGACGGACAGGACTGTTTGTGGAACCTACGGTAACGGGTCGCGAGTGGCTCTGCTCTGCCCTGCTCTCCCGCGCTGGCCACCAGCCTTTAAAGCAGGGCAGTTCCACCAAGGGAGGTAGCTGCTGTTCGCAGGGGTTTGCTTTTCTTAAAAAAAAAGACAAAAAAAAAGAGGATCTTAAGGATTTTTTTTTATGCTTACGATTTTCACGCACTCTAAAAAAATACCATTGACACAGGGTGAAAAGGTCACATGGCTCATGAAAATGGAAACAAATACTCCAGTAATTTTTTTTTTCTTTCACCTGGAAAATATCCCTATATCTAATTCTATTTATTGGGGATTTTATTATTATTTTAGCAACAAAAAAACTCCAAGCCCTTTCCCAGCCAAGAGTTCCCCAAAGTGATCTTTCCCATAAGGAAGATAAGTTTTCACTTAGAGGATAGCATCTCTAGCAGCAAGAGTTTAATACTCTGCAACAATATCAGGGATACGCAATCCTGAATTTAGAGCTCTTCAAATTACTTTTATAGCTATACTGTTCATTTTGGATCAGATGCTTATCTAAAATTCCATATATTTTGGTAGCCATAATATCTGATTTTAAACAGCTTCCAATGAGTCAAAGAACAGTACAAAAAAAAAAAAAAAAAATCAATGAAAAAGGCAGTGGGGCCAGATTCTGGGAGCTGTAAATCACTGCAGCTCTTTAACGCTACACCAGCCTGCACCAGCCAAGGAGCTCCAAGGGGCACAACTCCACTCCAAAGCAGATTTTATTTCCATGGGCATAGTGGTTTGCTTCGCATCTGCTCTGTTAATAACAAACAAATTTTTTCAATTAGTTTATTACAAATTCTTTCAATAGATTTTTTTGCTTTTCTTTATCAATGACTCAGGGGGAGGACAAAAAAAAAAAAAAAAGTGCTGATTGATCAATTCCTCAGACTTCATTGATGCACAATATTCTCCAATAATTCAGAAACGACTGCAGAACAATCTCCTCCAATCCTAACAAATCAATGAATCAATGTAAAATCCCACTAATTAAATTTATCAACTCCATATCAATACCTCGGGTACCTTATGAAAGTATTATATGAAGTTTGTTCTCTTAAGGGATATATTGATTGAGGGCAACGAGCCAAATATTTCTATTATTAGATCTGGGAATGCTAGATCAAAACTCACTCTGTGATAAGCAACATCCAAATGTTTCAGATACAGAGATCTCATGCTGATTCTGTACCATTAAACCCACTCCTAACAAGCAGATAAGCCTATTAATTGATGATTAAGACTACAGGAAGATCAGTCATTATACTCAATGCTTCGCGTATACATTCATTGAACAAATGTATTGACAGCAGCCATACAGAACCTTTTCCTCTAGGAATTATATTTTAAGGAAAGGAGGAGACCATCTGAACAAAAGCAGATTTCAAACCTTCTTCATATAGCATAAAATTGCCTTAGTTAAATTAATTAAATTTTGAAACTTAAGCTTTACAGTCAGAAAGAGATTAACATCTTTCCCCATTGCATATACTACTGTTATTAATTGAAAAGTGAAAAATAAAGCCTAAGATGACACATCTGATAAAACCCATATTAAAAACAAAACAAGGAAACAGAAACACTGTCCAAGTGTAGTGCAGTGTAATTTTTAAAGGGGTAGGATAGAGAGTACTCTGAAATATATTTTTAGTTCCTGTCCCCTGCAGTATATGCGTAAGGAAGTAGGGCACAAAAGTTCATAAAGTGACATTTTAATAATCAATTAATAGAAAAAGAATAGTCGTTGATTTTACATGAAGAAAAAACATTCTTGACTCTGCTTAAAAATAAGAGCACATTTTTTCCTGTGGTTCGTACAAAGAGGCTATTAATAACAATACACTCGTCATCCTCCTAAAATGCTGCTGGAATTAGGGAAGCAGACATCCCTGTGTTTTCACAGATGTTCCAATAAATAAAAACAATTTGATCCTGTACTGAAGGCACTAACAACAAAACCCCCAAACCCACCAGATTCATGTAGGAGTCACATCCTGTTACAAACATCAAACAACAATGAGCCTTTATTACCATGCTATGATTCCGCCGTTTCCAACATGATTAATTAGCAAGTATAACACTCACCAAAACTCCCACCGCGCTCCTGTTTGCTGCCTACTGCAAACGGGTCTCTACCGAGTATCCATGGGCAGCACTGGTCTCATGTGAGACGGTGGAGAAGAAAAGTCAAAGCATCCTGTTTAAGACTTCACTTATATCTTAACCAAAGGAGAGGAGGAAAAAAAAAAAGGGGGGGGGGGTGGGGGGACGAAAAGGAAAAAAGACTACCTCTTTCAAACCTACCTCTTTCTCTTTTTTAATCTGAGGGATTCCTTGACAATCCAAACACAAACCTCATGCAAAATGAAATGCTCCTTAAAGAGTTGTTAAACAATTCAAATGCTTGAAAATAAAAGCAGGGAAGGAATAAAGATTGATTTAGACTTCGCACTGATGTTTTCTACTTGAAACTTCAACTTTATATTCAATCTGAAGTAGGGTGCTACTGCTGAGAATGAAACGCATGCTTCACATGTCAAAAACGGAAACAAAAAGAGGATGAGAAAGGGAAGACACACTTAATAGGACTGTTAGCATGTTTTAAGCTGTGCAAACAGATGTCTGCAAAAGCATCTCACTTGCAATAAACATTAGTTTGGCAGTAAAAGAAACTTTGCTTTATGGCAGGAGAGGTGAGACCAAGATTGCAAATACAGGAGGAGAAATGAGACTGAAATTAGAAGGAAAAAAAAAAAACAATCTGAAATTGCCTCCTGGAGTTGAACTCTGCAAATACCATCACAAAAACAACAAGAGAAAAAGGTTCAGTTTGAAAGCAACAGATGTATTCCTGAGCAGGAGAATATTCCTGCCGAAACAACGCACAGGCAGAGCGAGAGCTTTCGTACTTTAAAAGTGCAGGATGACCGGGGGGGTATGAAAACTGCTGCATGTGCAGCAAAGTTAAACTTCGAACAGAAAATAAAAATGAAGCAGAAGGGGGGATACAGAGCTGGCAAACTGAGGAGGTATCACGGATACTTGCTGATTTTGTCACGCTCAGAGTGGAGTCATTTTTAAGTGCAAATCGGTCCTACTCTCTCCAGTTTTTGCAATTTTATAAATTTGGGATCAAAAACATCAAAGCAGCTTCCACTTCGGACCTAACTTTTAGAGGATCAATGTGACAAGTCACTGCTTGATAGATGTTTCTCTTGATAAACGACTTGTTCAAAAGAGACATGGTAGCTTTCATTTCCTGACCACAACACACTTTTAATTTGCAACAGCAGAGCTGCTCGAGTGTGACTCGTTCCCACTTTCCAGCCTTTCAGGGCTGTGGCACTGTCAGGCCACATACACGGGCAAAACAAAAACTCCGCGCGCGGCGCATCCGCAGCGAGGAGCGCGGCGAAACTTCCCCTAATGGAACCCCATTACGCTCGATTTCTCTTAACGGGGGCTTTAAATCTTTCTCCTCCTCCCAACCACCCCAAACCCTGATGTTTTCAGGAAAGCAAAAAAAAAAAAAAAAAAAAAAAAGAGGAGAAACCGTATTGGGAAATACATACTTAGGAGCTATAGCATGCATGTAGCTCCCTAACACCACCATGTTTATTATACAGATATATATTACTGCTACTATAATTATTATTATTATCTGGGAATCACATTTAAGAGTCCAAACCATCCACACCATCCAATTTCAGCTCTCAGCATACTGTCCGAATCTCGATTTAAAATTTATAAATGTAATATCCTCCTCATCACAAGCAGCAGTCCAATCTGCTCTGAATATATATTACAGCTTTAACATCACAGAGGGAAATCTCCCATCTGGCAATCACATTCGCTCCAACAGCTCTAGGAGGAAAAAAAAAAAAAAAAAATGTTCCGCTCTCCCTCGCTCTCCTGCTTAAAACATTTCTCGGGGCAGATTATGTGCATCTAAAATAAATAGCCGCCTTATTGATCGCCTCAAAGTCAACAAGTTCTAAATGCAAAGATGCAATCGGATCCTTCCCCCGTACAGCACCAGGATGTGTTTAGCAACACAGTCGCCTACAGCGCCAGAGCAGGCGCGTACACTGTGCAACGCTCTCCGGCTCTCCGGCACGCGGGGATGTTGTTAGGAGGGATCACCGGCCACACGAGCCAGACCTCCCTCATCCCCAGCACATGGGGCTCCTCGGGCCCCTCGCCATCCCTGTTTGTTGCTACCCCGCGCTGGTAAGAGTGAACATACCCCCCTTCTGGCTGCACAAAACAGGCTAACAGTCGCTTCTGCTGTTAGTTCTGGAGCCTTAATTGAACACCGAGAGCTGCGTCCACTGCACCACGAGCAGATCCATTGAAATCCCCCCTGCTCCATTTTATCTGACTTTTTTGCGGCGGAGGGGGCGGCCGGGGGGCTGCAGAGCGACCATAAAATGAAGCCAGCTGCAGCACCTGAGCGTTTCATTCCGTAACGCGGCGAGAAGGGAGCGGACACTTGTAAAGCCAGCATAAAATACCACTTATTGGGCAGCCGATCACAACAGCATTTCTGTTTGTTTACATGCAAAACATTCCCCCACCCCCATTCCAGTTCAAACCTCCAGCAGATGATTGCGCTAAAACTGGGAGAGGGAAAAGCAGCTGGAGTTCAAATAAATACTCAAATATTACTATTTCACGAGGGAAAGACACATTTTAGAAACGCATGTGCGAGTGTAGAGACACGTAGGTGCCTGTACGCATCGCTACGCGTTTTCCCTTCTCCAGTCACCAAGTTTTACTAATTTACATAGCACTGGAGTTCAGTGCTGCATATCGTGCCCTGCCAGGAACATGCAACTTCAGCTTCACAACCGAGATCGATACAATGGACAAAACTAATGCTGTAACCAAAGCAGAAATGATAAACAAATGGTAGCAAGAAAAGAAAATGCTCATATAAACATACACATACACACGCACAAGTGAAAATCGACTATTAAACATCAGGTATTTACTATAATATATTTGCATGCAGAGCCCTTGGTGCGTTATCATGCTATTTAAATTTGTCTTTGCTATTTAGATGCAAAGGAAGGAGATCCCAAAACGGACATACCATAAACACTGGTGCTACTGATCATTTCTTGCTGGCAGCACAAAAAGCTGAATTGGATTTTTCACAAGCAGGAATTCCAAAGGTTGCTTTTCATTAAAGCCACTTTTCCTCTCAGCTATCAAATGTCACTGCCTTGAAACGTGGGCCCTTTCGTCAGGTATTCATTTAACCTACATGCATATAATTAAGTGGGAAAGCAACATCAACAAAAAGGGGATCTCAGATCACAGGAGAAGAAAGAAAGGGGGGGGGCGGCGGGGGGGGTGGGGGAAGCACATGACCAGGAATGCAAGTCCATGTCAATTCCACCCGCTCCCATTGAAACTAGCGGGGCTCGGAGGACAGTAATGGGATCACCATTAAATTACACATCCCGCGCCGCTCCGCGCCAACAATCCGCCCACCGCGGCCCTCCGCGGCCGCCCCCTCCCCCCGGGCCGCGGCTCCAGCGCAACTTTTGTTCCGCGCGGCGCCCATTTGCGCTCATTTACTCCCAACTTAGTTGCCTCCAAGTGCGGCCCCGCGCTGCCCGCACTTTATTATTTCTAATGCAACTCAAAAATAAATCCAATTAGGAGGAGGAGGACGTGGGGAGGGAGCTCGCAGCCGCGAACTCTTAATCTCCTACTATTGTTGGCAGCGATCAAGGAGGAGAAGCCCGTGCCCTGCCGCGGGGAGCTGCACTTTCCGCACGACGGCCGGGGGAGCGGAGCGGAGCGGAGCGTTTCACAGCGAGGAGCGGCTGCCGATCACACAGAATCGTGCGGGCACGAGCGGGCGATTGAAAATAACAGTAATAATAAAACACACGGCTGTCGCGGAGAGCTTTAGGATTAAATAAAATTTAAAACAGTGGCAGGAAGATTGAAAAAAAAAATGCTCTTACCTGGAGGTTCGGTAGGAGCACCCGCTAGGTTAGAGCAGCATCGATCCGCCGTGTTCGCTGACGAGCGGGGGCTCGGGTGAAGCGAAGGCGCCCGCGCTTTGAAATCATTCCAAGTTTGTGAGGGGAAGGCTGGCCGCAGCCTCTGCCATGTTGGAATTTCGAGCCCAAAACAGCTGCTCCGCGAGCAGCCAGCATGCCAGCGCGGACGCGTGCGCAGAGCCGCCGAGCCAAATTCAAATCACTTTCACGCCGGGAGCCAAAGATCAGTTTTCAAAGCGGGCGCGGCGGGGGCGGGGGCGCGCGGGCCCTGCGCGCTCCTTCCCGCGGCGCGCG
>JAWLRI010000130.1:2137448-2156822 GCA_034781795.1 Crypturellus tataupa | reverse complement strand
GGCTCCCCGGGCGCTGCCGGACGGCTCTGCAGCCGCTCCGCGCTGGCCGGAGGGCCTGGAGCGGCCGCACGGCACAGGCTGGGCCTCCCCGCGGCACGCCGGTCCTGCTGCGGCCCTCCCGCCTCTGCTCTCCCACACACGGGGCCTTCTCCGTCGCCCTCACGCCCAAGGAACCCCCGTGGACGATGCCGCGGGCGCCCTGCTGCTCCCGGCGCCCACCGGGCCTCACCGCGCGCGTGTCCGCGCGGGCACAGGGCGTGAGGGAGAGCACCCAAAGGAAAGGAGGGAGAAGAGGCCTCTGCAGGGCAGACCCGCGCGGCTCCTCGTTGGACACGTGCAGGGGCTGGCGGAGAACTGCCACCCTCTTGTAATGGGAAACGGGGCACGCCACCCGCACGCTGCTCCTGGGCCCAGGGCTGCGCTCCCGGGGCAGCGGATTCCCTTGCTGCTCCTGCGGAGGAGGACGCCCCGGGAGGGCTCCTTGCCAGGCCGGCTCTGCGAGAGCTGGACTACCGTTCCGTAGGAGAGGAGGATGCGGTGGGAGCGCGTGCTCCGCGAGGCAGAGCTGGACTATCCATCCTGTCCTCAGGAGAGGAGGATGCGGTGGGAGCGCGTGCTCCGCGAGGCAGAGCAGGTCGGTCCTGGGGAAGGAAGGGGAAGGGGCTGCTTTCCTGCCCGTTTCCCACACCAGGACGACTATACAAACGCGTTTTCCCTCAATGGAGAGGTAAGTTTCTTACATGATTTCAAAGCTTGAGGACTTGCAGCTCCAAGAAGATAACAGTGACTGTCGCAAGGCAGAGGCTGTCAACATTACTAGATGAGCACCAGTGTTTTAGAAATTTTCTGACCAGTGAACAATATATTTATCAATCTTGTCACTGCATTAACCTCAGTATTTTCATTTCATGTGCCCATATTTTTCCTCGCTTAAGGCTTCTCGTGCCACATTAAAATAGCCTGAGTTCAAACAATAGCCATGCAATAAATGTTTGTATGGGTTGACATTCATCTCTATGCAGAAGGTCAGCATAAAGCTTATATACTATATTCAGTCCTTATTTTGAGGGCTGAATTAGGTTGGAGTGAAGGCCTTGTTCAGCTCATCTGTACATGGATGAATTCCACTCTTTGTTTAAAATGCCACCAAATAGTCCTGATCATTCTGAATAGGAAATTCTCACAGACTTACAAACTGGGAATGTTGCTTTGAGCCTGTTCTGAGATCTAGGTGAAACGTTCAAATGAAATTCAAAACCGCATGAAACTTGCCTGGTTTCAGGTTTTGTTACACACTCAAAACTCAGACCAGGCTCCTTGAAAGGTTCACAGACCTTTTCAGCAAATCTAGATTAATAACATTTAAACTATTTGAATTGTCAAAACAAAACAACAAAAATCCCGGAAAACAAAGAACAGCAACATCTGATTATGATACATGAGTTTTCCCAGAGATGCTGATGGGAAGCAAACAGACACTGTATTTACTACTTAGTGTACCTTGAAAAGATTCTTAAGAGCGATAACAAAAACCCCGGTCTTTGATTCCGTTACACTATGTGCATGGGTTTCATTTGTGAATAAGAGCACGTTTCTAAAGCAGCAGACAATACCAGCGTTGTTCAAATCCAACATCTCGGAGCGTTTGCTCCGCTGATGGCTGCGGCACCGCAGACCCCCGGGGCGAGAAGGGCCTCCTGCGCCCCGTGCTCCGTCGCCGTGGGGGAACCGCATCCTCCTGCCCCCCGGCACCTCCCGTGGGGCAGCAGCCGCGGAACTGCCCGCTGCTCGCTCAGCAGTGCCCCAGCCACCTCCTCCCGTGCCGGGATCACGACTCAGCCAAACCGACCCGCTACTCCAGCCGCACCTGCGTGGATCCCATGGAGCAGCGGCGGTGCCTCCCCGTCCCTCGCACCGGGGCATCTCCAGGCTGCGTGTGGCAGGACAGACCTGCACAGCCCGCCTCGTCAGCTGGAAAACACTGTGTCTGACCTCCGCCCGCACAGTCAGTCTGATAGAGTCCGAGAAGCCTCCACCTCTTTAGCCAAGCCTGATGCCCAGAACTGTCAGATTTCTGCCTTTTTTCGTGTGTCACCACGAGTACAGCCTGGCTGCCTCGGCGTGCTGGAGATGAGACTCCCAAAGGCAACGACACCGGCCTGGGCCTTACAGTATTGGTAAACAGGGTGGTCAGAAGTAACGTCTTCTTGGCATACTATAATTGAGTCTTATAGCAAACAAAGCAGTGCTGGTCGAAAACACAGAGCTACGTGCAGCTTCCAGGTTCTTCCAAGAGATTCCAAGAGCCGGATTCCTCGCTCCCAGCCAGTTTGAGGCTGTGCACATGACCAAGCCCTGGGCCAACAGCTAAGCTGAGAACAGTTTGTTGCCAACTCCTCCAGCAGAGGCTGGTGCCTTACACCTTCTATGTAGGCTAGTGACATCTAGCAATATCACAAAACGTCCCTTGGCTGTACTAAATGCCATTCCTGCCCCTGTCAGAAGGTAAAAGCTTTCCCTAGACCATATCTGTCTGGAGGCACTTTCTGCCTCTGTCCCCTGCTGATGTAAAACAGAACTCAGACAAGCTGGAACCACTGCGGCTCCCAATAGGTGCTTCCCAGCACCCTGGTTCCTGTGCTCCTTCAGCCCGGCTGCCCTCGGTTTCACTGGCATTTCCAGCCAGGCCCTTCACTGGTTGTTCTCAACAACCTACTCGGTGTTTGATGCTTTTGCCACAACGACACCAGTGGTCTCTCCATTCCTTCCGTTTTCCTTTTTAGTTCTAGAGCAGAAACTGCCCACAATATCCCTGTGCCCTGCCCTGTGTAACAGAACAGTATACAGATGTTTGCCACAAACATCTGCCAAGACCTTGTGCCTTCTGACACTGCTTGAATTCTGAGTGCTTAATATTTCTAATTTGGTAGTAAATGCATTTTTTATCACAATTTCTCAGGTTTTCTAAAAAGCAAACGAAAGTCCCTTTTGGGAAACTATGAAGAAGTTGTTAAATGTTTTTAGACTTTTTTGTCTTCTTTTATTTCTCACTCTTTTGTTCATTAACTGGATAAGAACCATTCTAATTGCTGCCATTTACCTTAACAAATAACATTGTTCTCCTCATTTGAGGTAGCCACTAGAGGAAGATGAGGTCTCCACAGGAACCAGTGGCTTTCAGGAATATTCAATGACAACAGAATGGCAAGACCCAGGAATCACAGTTACAAACCTGTTATTTCTTTTCACCCTTTTTCCTACTCCTTCTACCCCTGAAGAATTACATGTGTCTCAGTCCCGGCTTTTTTCTCATTCCATCTTTGACTCCACATCTTACACAGTCTTTCCCATTTGCCTCCCAGTACCAGTCTCACCCATAAATCCCCATCCTAAAGAATCCTTATGTTTATGACAGTCTCTGTCCTCGACTTGTGCCCTTCGCTTCTACCCTAACAAGTTTTGCTGTTCTTCTCCGTTCCCCAGCAGTTGCACTCCTCTGCGTTCCAGTCGAGCTGCCGCATTGTGCGGGGATGTGGAGGAGGAAGGCCAAGAAAACCCATAGGCGCCTTTATTATTTTCTTGTATTTAGCACCACTGGCAATTGAAAAGAGAGATCCGAGAGCAAGTCCTGCCCAGATCCAGCAGCCCCAGGAAAGAGCACGTCCACCGCAGACGGACGCTTGAAGCAACTGGCAAGTGGAACACGCAGACAATCCTCGGGGATCAGACTTCTCTCAACTGAGAGAGACCTTCATAGGATGGTGAAAGAGGAACATCCCCTTCCCAACCTCCGAGTCCCGCTTTGAGCTAGTAGTTAATAAAATATTTCAAAATTTCCTTAACATGAGCACAATGGACATTCCCTCAGTGCACTCTAAGAAACAGTTGACCATGTTTGCTGAAAGTTTAAAAAAAATAGCCCAAGGCAGATATTTGGCATGAAAATTGCTGCCCAGTGGTTTATGTTTGACAAAGTTATAAGCAACCGAAAACAGGTAGCAGGTTCTTACAGTGAAAGGAATCAGCTAATCTTGCCTCTCTGTATCCCACTACCAGCTGCTACAATTAACGATTAACAGTAGGAAAAATGTAATTTACAATAAATTTAATATATTCAGTTCCTAGAGAGGAATGAGAAACGCTTTTTTTTTGGAAGCGAAGCAGAATGGTTAAAGCTGAACAATAACATTATTACAAAAATGCAGCCAATGTCATTGCTTTCCAAGCACCTTATATGTTCTTCTCAAAACCATTTTGTATTTCAGCTACAAATGCATATTCTAAAATCTCTCATTTACCATTAAAAAAACCCAGAGTATTGGGAATCAAAGAAAACCTGTTCATCAGAACAATGCACATATTTATATGCAGTTTTGAAATGGCTCAAAATCACACATATGCATAGAAAAGGGTTTGCCTAATAGAATACGGGACTCACATGTCTGCTAAAACACACACACAAGGATGTATTTACTATTGTTTTAACAGCAGATTTTTACCCAAATATTTTCTTCCTTTTTTGATGAGTAAGCAAGCCTTCCTTTACTCTTAAACAACTGCCTTGCACTAAGTAATACTTTTACATCATGGTATTGATCTTCACAAAATATAATTCCTTTTATAGTCAAATTAAGACATGTTTGTGACTTACAGTTTTGAACACTGCCTTTAATGCTGATGTGGGTGCACTGAAGTCATGCAACGTTATCAATCTATCTGTGCAGTCATCTCTCAAGCGTTTCATTCTTTAAAGCTTTTCATTCAAGTGAAACATTTTTATCTGCTCTAGCTAGAGATTCATCCTTAGGAATGTCATGTTTATGAGCATTAATTAAACATCCAGAGTAAAATGTCTTTCCAGCATCCAAATGCAATTCTATATCAAACAAATATACTTACATTTTTGAAGAAGGAAAAAAATATCTAGAGTTCAAATATCTCTATTTAGATAACCTGAGCAACACAGCGATGCTACATATGGGATTCTTCCATTGCAAGAAATATATCATTTCACTTGGGAGAGAAGCTAATAAACTTAATTAATACAGTTGGTTTGGGTTCTAGCATGGAAACTATCCTTCAGCACTGCCCATAATGTAATAAGTAAACCTCGTTAACTTGTACTTTCTTCTTCTAACTTCCTGAAAGGTTTGAATTTGCTAAACACACAGCATTGGCTGCAGTCAACACAGCACTTAAGTATGTGCTTAATTTTGAGCACGTGAGTAATCTCATTAAAGCAAATGGGACCTGAATGCCTAAAGTTAAGCACACACTTAAGTGCTTTGCTGGATCAGGGCCAGAGCACGACAGGTTGCAGGACTGTTATTGCATGGAAAAGGGACCACACACCTTAAATATCCTATGGAATATCCTACCCTCTCCACTTCAGATCAGCGGTACTAAAGGCAAGGACAAAAATGCAGTAATAAATAGCTCTCGCATTTTCCTCTTCTGTTACCACTGACTAAACTGGCAGCAGTACTTACCATATAGCAAATTACCAATACAATAAATTCTCTTAATAAGTATCCATAAAATTACAATTTATTTTAAAGATTATCGTTTGTAATTCTATTCTCATAAGACCATTAGACACATGGGCCTTTTTAATTTTAAAAGACCCGCTAATAGTTCTCACAAAAGACTTTATTCAAGACCCTGACCTTAAATTGATACAATTGCACAACTTAATCAGAATTAAAGATGAGGCAAAGTACTGTATAATATTGTGATGGAAGGAGGGGGGTCAACACAGCCCTTCAGCAGCCATGCAGAGGATTCCATTAGCACAATTACCTCTGGTATCTAAGATTTTGATTCTGGGTATCTAATGCTCTGAATTAAATGTTTATATTAAATAATTTCTATCAGTTATTACATGGGGGGCAGGAGGTGGTGGTAGTTTGCAGTAGTGTTATCACCATACAATTGAGAACTGAAAAATATTCTAAGAATCCTTTAAATTCAATCTTACCATTTCATTTTAAAACTAAAGTACATATCCATTGTGCTACATTCTTCATTATTCAATTTTCTGTCTAAAAAGACATGGTTTAGCACTTCTCTAAGACCCAAGTCCCTTTTCAGTAACATTAAATTAATAATTTTTTCAGAACCAGAAACTAGATTTTGTAGCCATATTTGCCCAACTATTGACAATATTCAGAGCTTGGAGTGCCTATGTTTTCCTAACATAAGTTTCTTCACAAAAATTAGCAGGGTGAAACAGCAAGTCAGTATATGCTGCCAACTCCAGTTTTGTGCCTATCTACAAAGTAATAGTCGCACTTACCATGACTGTGAATGTCCTTCTCTCCAGGTTCACTTTTTCTTTTTTTTTTTTTTTTTAGTTTAGGAAGAAGAAGAGAAAAATCACTCTCCCTAGTGAGAGGGTTTGTGTGCGCACTGGGAGAAAGAGGGTGTCAAACAAACAAGCCATTGCAAGCTGATCGTGGTCTTGTTCATGGAGATGAGGATCCAGAATCAATGCACTGAGTTTAACAGGCATGGCCTGAGATTCCACAGAGGAGAGCTTACATTCATGTGAAAACTCTGTTTTCCCCTCTGACATTTAAGTGGATCAAACCAGAATCATTTCCCAAATGAAAAAGGCCAAATTCTCCAGCAGGAAAGCTTGGCATAATTCCATTGAAGTCAATGGAGCTGCAGCAATTTACATGAGTTGATGATCCGGACCAGAGTATATACAAGTTTTCAGAGCAGGCGTCTTTCATTTAAATCTGCATTGTGTTGAGTGCGCTGATGATGCTCAGAATTAATGTGCAAGTTGTTAATCTCGCTAGACCTGGATTTAAAATTAGACAACGCAATAATTAGTTTGGCACTATCATTCCACTACCTAGAGGGTAATAATGTAGGTCATAAAATACCAGTGATCAGCACAACTTTTCATACAAAACAAAGAATCTATACTGGAAGAGTATAGAAATTCAGAAGCTGGTTGTTAGCAGAGACCAAACTGAGCTCTGATGTGCTGTGTCCACTCGTGTTCCTCAGCTCCCCCGCGTGCGGATGCTTCTCTAAGGTGTAGCTGGCTCCAAGATATTTACGAGCTCTCTTTCTGTACTGTTTTTACCCTGGATAATCATTATTCTTCAAGTCTTTACAACCTCCAAAAATAGGAATCTGGTTTATTTTATATTGTTCTCTATTTTTTTTGTCAGGGAGGGGGTGAGGAGGGAGGATTTTGCTTAAAATATAAGCATGATGCAAAGCAAGCAGCTTACAAACACATAAAGAAGTGCAACACTCTAGTATATGTATCTTGATTTGTTCTCTTGACAAATGACTACTGGCAACATCAATAATTCAAAGGGAGAAACAATGAAAATATAGAGGAATCGCATCTCTCTACTTCCTCCTGTGCTGTCAGTCATTCTTGCCAGCCTTTCATATAGACATAATGAAAATTAGAAACTCACCAAGTCTGGAAGCTCGTCATGATGAACACTTGCTATATTCTGGGTTATTTTAATTACCAGGACACTTAAATATACACATTTTGGGGGTATCCCATACATACCCCCTCTCTCTATTAAGGCAGCTATATTGCATTTACACAACCAGCCTGCATCTACGTAAGACAGACAGCAAAGTATGAGGAAGATAACATATGAGAACATATATACAGGCTACATATGTGTAGAGTGTCTGGGTGCCTCTTCTACATACACTATTAGAAAGGGTGCACTCGATGTTATAGATGCATATATTCATAAATCATTTAAAGTTGTGCTTTTCATGTGATGCGAGGCATGGATACAAACTTGCTAATGATAATTATAGAACTGATGCTGATTTAGTCATTTCAAGAAAGCCATGGAGGCATAATTAGTGTCTGAATGGCCTCAATATTGCATTATTAGGAGGCTAGGGTGAAACTTGAAATGAGAACATCAAGGCTGATAAAAGAAAAGAAAACATGAAATACATACATAATTCATTCTGAGATATTATAAAGGTTTATAACCAGAAACAATAATTTGCAGAAGGCATCTCATGTACTGGAGCCAACTGCAATAATTTGGTCAACCTGTTTAAGATCAAATAGTATTCCTAGCTATTCTCAGTGGTATCTTTCTAATAAAGTAGCAGCAAACAGACACTGTTTGCTTCTGGTCACTTTTAAAGAATGTTCAGTTTATCAGTGGGGACTTTAATCTCAAGCTTCATAGAGTACAAAAGGAACATTGATCCCACTGTTCTGTCCTCTAGGCCACAAGGCATGAACATTTTTACATTCATTTGTCATAAAACAAAAAAAAAAAATACATTTTGCCCTTTGAAAGAACCAAATGCCAGCTTTTAAACAGGATAATTTTCCATCGCATTTTCCCATTCTTTTATCCTTTCCATCACCTTTTTTTTTCTTTTTTTTCCTCCTTTTATCCCTGCTTCCTTTTCTCTCTCTCTTAATGCCTTTTGTCCATTTTAAGTAGTGATAAAGAAATTTGCAGAATTCCTTGTTTTGGACTCTTGCTAAACCACCCTTTAGTTAATGATTGACATGGTAGTTGAATGAATCAGATTTGTTCAGAATCCTCTTTGGCATCTGGGTTAGACCAGAAAGAAATTGGGCCAAACTCATCCTTTGTGTATCATTTACTCGAATTTATCTTCTCTCTTTCATTTAAACAAATTCTTGTGCAAGCAGACCTTAGAATTTTATAGCTCTTCTGCATAGGGAAACAAATTCTTTTGGTTGTCTTTCGCATTTCTTATTTTAATGTAATAATTATTACTTCTACTTACTCCGTGATTTTTTTTTCCTTCAAATATGTGACTTTTTTTGATTATTTTTATGACAGAGTCACAGACAACCAAACAGTTTTTTTCTACGAATCTACAGAAAGGGCTTGAATTCTGCTCTTGCTTGCCAGCATCTGGAGGAACACTGTTGGTTGAAAATAGTTATTAAAAGGCAAGGAAGAAATGCATCTCCTGTAGCTTCACTCAAAACATAAAGTATCTTCATGAGGAAAAAAGTCAAGGCTGCAATGTTACCAAATGGTCTGTGGCGTGAATTTTAGTGAGAGAGAGGAAAATATTAGTATGAATTTATAACACCATTTCATACTCCAGGGTTTAAATACACCTTATTCTTTCTCTCTCTCTCTCTCTCTTTTTCTTTTTTTCTTTTTAAGTTAACATCAGGCTTACATCAGCTTGCAAAAATTAGCTTTTGAGAAGATTAATTGACAGGATAACATCCATAAACTTGAAACCCTTGGGACAGATCCCAAGATCTGTAGACAATGTTCTTTCTTTTCTCTCTGGCTCATGCTTTTATAAGACTCGGTGCGAAGTATTCCTCATTTTGTCACAACCTCCTGTGCCCCCTCAGCTTGTTCTGAAAGTCTTAAGTTTACATAGATTAAAACAGCATGAAAACTATGAGTGATAAGGATGACTGAGAAAGATCAGTTTGTGGCGGATAGGATTTGGTCCTGAAAAAAAACAATTGAACTCCCATTGATTTTAGCGCTTAGTATGTGCTGAACATCTAGTTCTTGGGTTTGCACCTTCATTTTTTCTAGTACTCTTTCACTTTATAGGAGGCACAGGAGGCAGGAGAAATGCAAGGAAGGGCTGTATACATGACTGTATCTGCAAATCAGCTAGCTAAATAACTAAGTGCAAGAAATTGTGGCCCTCGCTTTCATTTATTATAACTTTTAACATATTTGCATTTATAGAATAGAACTATGCTAACATTTCCACTAACTTTTGTAATTACAGTAGTGAACACTGTGAAAAACCCAGCGTGCTTATAGCAGTTGTGGTAATGCCTGCTACCAGTAATTATTATTTCTATATTATTATTATTATTATTTCTCTCATCTTAACTACTGCTGAGATGCCGAGGGTGCTCTCCTCGGTCTCACCAACCGCCTGCAGAAATGTTGTGTGCTTTGGGGTAACACTGACTTTCCCCGTGCACACTCTGTCCTTGATGTCGGTGATGCAAGGTGAAGCACCCGGGTACATGCAGATGGGCCCAAAGGGGCAGGTGCTGTCTCAGGGTGTCCCCAGGACCGCTCTGTCCGGGTGGTTTGCGGGCTCCCCGTGCCCACCCGGCCGCGGGGCAGCGATGCCCAGGGAGCTGCGGTGCTACCCGGCGCGCACGGGCCCCGCAGCAGACGGGCAGCGGCACCGGCGTGCCGAGCGGGACGTGACCGCTTTGACTATGCGCACCCAGACACCCCTCAGCTTATGAGCACCTGTAAACCTGCATCCTGGTGGAAAAGAACAGGTAATTGCTGCGCTGGCTCAGCCTGGCGCTACTGCTGGAATTCTGCAGGTACTTCTGGTGCTGCTGAAGATGACAAATTTTGTTTGTTTGTTTTCTTGGCAAATAAGGAACGTGATTAGCAAGGCTGTGTGGGTGAGGGAGAAAGCATTTCAGCCTGCTACTCTCCCCATATTCCCTTGGGGAAGCATATGGGATGTACACAAGTATGAATGCAGCCAGAGTGAATTTTCTTATTTAATATAATAGCTCATCTGAGTGTGGAAGGCGGATTCATGACCTTTCATGCTGCAGAAGTGTGCATATACTGCAATTTCTTCTGAATAAAGTTGCTAATGTTTCAAAGTGTGATAAGGGTCTTTACTTCTCCCTTGCAATTTTATTGACATTTTTCTCCTACTTTTCATTTGTGCTACAGTCCAGATTTTACACTAAGCCATTTCAGTTTGCTCTCGAGAGGCTGCTCCTAGGCACACGGCCATGATTGAACCCGCAAGTGAACACTTCGTATATTCCTTTATTCTAGTACAGGACATGTAAGGGAGCTCTCAGCCCATGGACTGCAGTTACCTGGGGGTGTCAAATTAAAGTAGTTCGTTGTATTAGGGCGCAATGCCAATAACTATGGGTATAATGGCATAATGAGTACAACTTTGCTTTGAAACATAGCATATACTTTTATTTTTCCCTCAAAAATTTGTGTGTAGGCAGAAGGAAGGAATATGTATAGGCAGAAATTTAGTGTTTGCTCAAATGATGTACTCAAATTTTAGCTGCTAAGTTGGTCTATATCTCAGCATAATTCAATTGATGTTAGTTCATATCAGGTATCTACTCCCTTTGAGTCTTCCAGAGACTCTGATTTTTGATTTTTGGAAGAGGCTTAAGACAAATTCTAGGGTTGAATTCCACGTAGAAGTGTGACCCCAACTTCGATGAGTATAACTCGATGCTTTGCTATCCAGCACCCCTATCAATTTGGCATTGATACGGGTATAAATAAGTGCACAAAATTGAATGAACATTGTAGTAGAAAAGTTGCTTTAAATGAATTTGACATAGCATATCAATTTGCTCTTTAGTTCGATGTATTAATCGTCTTTCACCATTAAGTGTTCCCTCAGGAAACTGTAACAAGAAAAGGGATGTAGAGATGCCCAGTTGAGCTGCAGTGTTGACTTTGATGGTGTTTGCCTGTTTATAAGACAACTATATTCTAGTAACTCAGCAACTGACCATTATGAGCAGGTAACTTGTTTCTCTGACACAGTACAGGGATGTTACTGAAATGTGTGGAATAAATTACTTACATTTGGCATGTGCTGTAAAATGCCTTAGTGATTCACCTTATTGGTCTCACATACTATTCACTACATCATCTTTCATATTTTCAGTCTAAGAACAACACATTGACTAAAAAAAGAAAAGCATAATTTCACTGTGAAGTCACTGTTAATGATGTAGCACTCCCGGATGGAATATATAGGTTATGTGGCAAAGATCATAACCACATAACATCGGGTATAAAGTACCATGGTCATGGAAGTTCTTTGTGTGAGTTTTATACCTATCAATCTGCAAGAAAGTGCATGGAGTGTAATTTTATCGTGCGCAAGATGTCACTGAAGTAAACCACAGGCAATCCACAGAAACCAGAGCCAACAGAAACTGCTTCTGTAGCTCAACGGCAGAAAATTCCATGGAGCAACGTACAATTAAACTGCCTGTTCTAACCGGGATGAATTGAAGCTTATACCTTCTGAAGACCACTGTAATGTAACACGGGATGAAGGTCTGGTCACTTAGCAGGGAAATTACATATAGAAGCAGACAAGCTCCTCAGGAGGAAGGGCACTTCTCTTCATTAAAATCTAAAATGCTCCCTAATTTGCTTTTGTACTCTACAGAATGAAACTAAGATCTTGCTGGGAAAAACATGATTAGAAGAGAAAAATCTTTTCTAACTGCACATAATCGCAGTGCTATAGAATCTCAACAAAAATGTAATCAAACCTGACACACTTCCATACTTTGCTACGGAAAAAGTTTTACCAAAAAAATCTCAATGAGTTCTGTAACTCGGTAAGTCCTTCTTATGTGGCTAATGAGAAATGGAGCTGAGGCAGAAACCTGGTGGGATGAGTGGGATTAGTTTTAATAAAGCATCTCCAAAGTTCCCACGAGAGGTGAGGTATCTCTCAAGATTCACAGCAGCACAGAAGCCAACAAACACATCCCCAAGCATCTGGGACGACCACCTCCTCCAGGCTAGCTCGTCATCTAAATCTCCAACAGATTTTGGATTGTAGGATAATTCCAGTGCATAGGGGCCTCAGAGAGTCACTGGTCTCATCTGCTCCAAGCAGGGCGAGCTTGGAGAACAGACCGGGTTGCTCAGGGCTTGATCCAGGCTGGTCTTAAAAACCTCCAACAACAGAGACCACTGATCACAAAAACAAACAAAAAATTTGTTTTCCTTGTAGATCTGCCCTTCTACGGAGTGCTTTTTTTTTTTAAGAAAAGTTGCTTTTAAAAGTTCATGCTATTACAGTATCCATAACGATGCAAGAAAATACATAATTTGAATGAGTGCCTCAAGACACAAATTCAAGCTACATTTTCTTTATCTTAAGGAATATGATTTTGATGGTCTCCACCTAGACCTTGCTTGTTCCCCTCGGCAGATCCAAGCAGGCGGCACAGCGTGTCTGACAGCCGGTGCTCAACAGATGCCCAGAACCGGGTAGCACGGGGAGCGAGGTCAGCAGTGAGATCCATTGGCAGAGATGTGTGTGGGAAACTCGCACAGCAGCTGCCTTCATTATGCCTTTTTTCAAGTCAATGATACTTGTCCCTTGCTTTTAAACATCAAATTCATGCAGAAATAAGGCTTTGAACAACAGATACTTATTAATTTGCTGCTTGCTAGTCCTTGGGTAATTACTGCTAGTAATTCAGAAAGCCAATTACTGGTTTACAAAAGTAAGGTATTATCGGAGAAAGACTTGGAATGAGACACTTTCCTCATATTAGGCTAAACTTAAGGCTGAAATTTACTCAGTTCTTAAGCAAATTATCAGCAAAAGAGACTGAGATGTTGCCCCATTTTCTATGTGCCATTTTGCTGCATATTTTTATTTCAGTTTGTGTTGTTTAAAGCCCCATGGATATATTCAGTACTCCATTTTTATCCAGACAACAGAAACAACTCAAAGTACAAAACTGGAAGCTCTAAATGATCATTCAAAAACCCTGACTGATTTTGCCCTGATAAATACATGGTAGACAAACATAGTTTCAATATCAGTGTTTCCCTGAAGTGAATTTCCCATCAAATCGTAACTTCTTCATTTACACTTGAAGTGACTTTGTGAGCAGAGCAAGCTGTGAAGACCAAGCAGATATCAAAACAGGCACAGGAAACCTGCAGCAGCAAGAGCGAATTCCTGCCTGCGACTGGGCACAAAGGAATGTCTAGAGGAGCTCAAGGGAAATCAGCCCTGATTTCACCATGAGGAGGAAAGGACGAATGTTGTGAGGAAAGCTTGTATATCGGAGAACATGCTCCTAATGGGTGATGAAAAGCAGAAAAGCAGATGAAAAGCAGAAAGGGATGCTGCTACGGATTTATAGGAAGCACAAGAACACAGAGACGGATAACGGAACTGATGATCACGTGAAGATACTGCAGGGAAAGTCCCAACTGAGAGAGGCATTTGAAACAGAAAGGATGATAAGAAGGATAATTACCAAGCCATATTCTCTACTCATTAAAACCCTGAGCAGAAGATGTACGATACTGATAGTGAAGAAGGGATGCATCCGCTCATGGCAGGAGTCCAGCTGCCCTGTGTTAGAGGTCCCTCTGCAGATGGACCACCAGTTTCTGGAAAATGTACAGAATCTGTCCAAGTACAACACAAGTTGTGTGTCAAAGGTAGACCGTGGCTTCATGTAAACTTCCGAAAATCCATATGGCAGTACAGTTGGTGCAAACTGACAGCCTGGTGCAGCCTCCTTGCCTCCACTCGCTCAGGAGTGGGATTGGTGTGTATTTGCTATGAGGAAGTTTCATGTAAGGCTGCTCAGATGTCATCTCAAAGCTGCTCATTCTTATGGAAACAAACAGTATTTCATAGGATAAATTCATCTTTGCTTAAATTTCATCTGGTCTTTCACAAAAAACTGCCATAGGCTTATTTTTTAGTTTATAATAATCAGTGAGGTGGCATCACCTCCTTCCCCATCAGTAAAAGCTGATGAGGACACAACTCTGTCAGCGCAGATAAGTAATAACCAACAAAAAAACCCCAACTTTTTGTGCCAATTACCTGGCTCGATATAAATAACCAGAATTTTGCAGAAAGCGTACTAAAATAATATGGCAAGACAACTTGAAGAACCTATGTCTACATTTTGTTCAGCCTGACAAACCATACTGCAGGCACTAGGATATGCACTAGATCAGCCTATGGATCAAGAGAGAATTATGGTGTAGATTACCTTTAGCTAATGACTTTCCTTGAGACACCCGAGGATGGTATTTTGTTAAGATGCCTGTAGATAGCAGGAGTGTAGAGCACCTGGTTGGGGCTCCTGTCCTTCTGCTCTGAGAGAACTTGGGGACTGATGGTGGCTGCTGCCCTGCCAGCGAGGACAGCGCCGGGAGCCGCGCGGTTACTGCTCGCGCTGGGGGCGCGGGGAAGGCCCGGAGAGCAGACACGGTCTGCAAGATCCTCACCTGAGAAACTACTGCTCTTCCTGGAAGCTGCCGGCCTTGGAGCAGGGGCCGTGCTGGAGCTCGTTGGGTATGAAAGAGCGGCTTAGCCAGCGCGCTTTGTCTGCAAGAGGAATCTGGCTTGGGAATTACGTCTGCCAGGCCCATGAAATCCCCGTTGCCTTTGAGAGCAGACACAGGCTCTGAAGTGAAGAGGTTTCGTTGTTTGCTCTGGAGGGGTTTCTTATCTCCTGTCACAAATTTGTTTTCCACTTCTGAAGAATATTACATATATTTGGGGAAATTAAATTAGGTCAGGGAACCAAAATCTTCATGTGGGCCTATGTGGGTACTTTATGCATATAAAATAAATGAACTTGTACCTTTTTATTGCAAAAATCTTCATTTTTTAGTAAAATATATATTAGTGGACTACATGAATTGTGCACATGCTGGTGACTAAGGAGGATGATGATAATTCAACTTATTTCTGGACTCACTGGCAAAGGTAACAGCTTGGTTCACCGTGCTGCTTCTGAAATCTTTTCAAAGGAGATGTTTGGGGTTGGAGATAGATGGAAAGAGGCGATGCCCGTGAACAGTTCTAGAAGGACAGTGCCCGCAATAACAGCAACTCCTCCTCACACAGGTAGAAACAATTTATCTCCCCCTCCCCAAGGAAGGAGGCTGAGGTGTTTTTCCCCATTCTTGCAAGCAGGATACATAGATTTTAGTTAAAGCGATGCTGCTTCCTCTTTTCCATGTGACTTCAGAGCTTCTTCCAGTGCCAGAACATCCCTGTCTGCTCCAAGGAGAAGCTGGAGTCCTCCACGTGCCTCAATGCCTTCAAGAAGGAAGGTGCACCAAGCGCCCACGGTAACGCTGGTACAGTGAATTTCTTCCAATCTCGCATTGAGTCCCTGGGAAACACCTCTGTGAGGAGCCGCTGCCTTCTGCCGCCCCTGGCAGACTGCAAGAGCCGCCCGGGAGCGGGACGGCCGTGGGGCCGCGGCCCCGGGGCTGCTCTGCCCTCCCATCCCTCCCGCTGCCGCACAGGGAGGGCAGCGGAGCTCGGCCTCTCCTTCCCCCCAGCAGTTAATTCCTCGTGTGTCCTGGGTGCTGGCTGGTTTTAGCATGAATTTTTGAGGGGAGCAGGACTTTTTTCTTTTGTTGTTGTTGCAAATGAACTCCAGAATGCTTCATTGCCAGCATATCACTTCTCTGCTTGTGCTTGTTTTCATGTTCCACTTTCCCTTTGCATTGCAGTCTAGGCAGTGACATTAACTCTTACTCTATGGACTAGTTCTTAAAATAGGATTATCCTAAAATACAAAAGCAGCAGTTTTTTTTTTTCCCCCTTGAGTGAAAGCAGATGAAGGATGTTCTGGTGATACCCCTCGCTCATGCCGTGCTGAAGGGTGAAACTTCATATTTTACATGGAGTCTACAAAGAAGCTCCTCAATTATCCCTGATTTCATCAGGAAACAGAAATATTATTTCTAATCTAAGGATTCCTCTGAAACAACGAGAACAAACACTTACAATGTACTTCTGCATAAAATGGTAAAAGAATTCAATAGAATTACGATAGTAACACAATGGAAGTAAAGATGCAGCAAAATGGTTTACATTTTCTTGTGAAGCTTTGATGTGGAAAATAATAATAAATAGGAAAACCAACAAAACTGAAGTACAAGAACAGGAAGGCATCCGTAGGGTCACAGACCAAGCCAAAATCATGACCCTTTTATTTCTGCAAAGAAAATGTCCCAACTGACCCACCAATCATATAATTCCAGTCTTTTTCTTATTTCTAATTGCACTAAGTTCTATTTAGAGATAATGTACAGAAAAATCTCTATATCCTCCTTCTATGGACACGTCTCTGTTGAGTCTGTAGACGCCTCTGATTTTATTGATCAACCTCAGTCACTGTTTCCCCAGATTTATAATGTATGATTGGATGTGAACATTTTGGTCCCACTCTTGCCTCTTCTTTGCACCGTTTCATAATTATGTGACTTGCAGCCTTCATTTAGAGGGTTTCAGTTTGATACCTGTTACCAAGAATAGCAGCTAATAAAGCTTGAATGAAAGAAGGATAGTAATAAGTTAATGTAAAAATATAAAAATCCTTGTAGGTATTCATTTATGGAAGAGACCTAGTTTTTGTGAACTCACCAAAGCAGGAGGTGATATAAATTCATCTCTGCTCCAGTATTCTCTTCCATCTGCATCAGCCGGCAATAGTTGTTATTTTCAGAATACACCGTGCTAATCTGGCTAGGGGCAAGTGTATCACTGGGTGCTGCTTCAGGCGGGAACGGCTGGACACACACCGGGTTATGCAAGTTATTTCAGTTAGGACAAGAAACTAGTGGGGGGACCACACGGCTCTAATGTCAAGGTGTTTGTGTACAGGGACGCGGCAGCGCGGCCCCTCGTCAGAAGGCAGAACCGCACCTGGAACGGGCGCGTGGACGGCACGGCTGCGCACGCGGGGGCTCGCGGGGCGCACACCAGCCTCCCAGCAGCTCTTAACCCACGTGCTCAGCGTCAGCAGTACATTGCCCAAGTTGAAGTCCGTCCCTTGAATTATATGCATGTTACTGTGACAAAAAAAACATTTAGGCACCAGTGATGTAACGGTGCAGTAAGGACAACCCTTCCTTCCTTGCCCTGTCACAACAGAATAAAAGGTAGTTTGAAAACTAAGAGTTGGGAGGTTTTCTTTCCTCCCCTAAAATATTGAGCGGGAAAGGAGAAAAATGAATTTGGTACTCCACTTTCCCAGCACGTCTCAAGAATTCTATTGTTCTTCCAAAAACCCTAGAAGAAATCAAGACAAAACGTTTTCTCCCGAGCTGTTTCGAGCACGTGCGCTTGGAGGGCACTCTGTGAGCAGGGCCGACGACTCCGGCAACACCGAGCACAGCACAAGCAGCTGCAATCAGAGGTGCCCAGGCCGTGTCTATGGCCGTCTCTATTGCTGCAGAGCCGGCCCGCGCGGCACAAGGACACGAGGACACGAGGACACTTCCCGGAGGGGACACCGAGCGCCTCCCGTGCGGCCCCGCTTGCGCAGCCCCTCCGCAACAGGGGGTAGTTGCAGCTGGGGAGAAATAAGAGTTGGTTTTGCTCTGCCTCTTGTCACTTCCCTCAAAGATTCCATGGGGAAAAATCTCATTTCCACAGCAGTATCTCCAAGCCAAATTCGGCACCACCACCCACACTAAAGCCCACCTTTACAGAAGCCTCATTGTAATACTGATCAGAAGCCTCGCGCTAACTAAAACACACTGCACTACGTGTATGGGGACCAGAGACCAGACAGGACAAGGGCATCCCCAACAACCAACTTCCAGCTTGGAATTCCTGCTAGTTTATTTAGTTTGCCTGACTCAAGTGCATTGCTGCTCTGAATTTAGTTGCTATGGAGGGAATGCTTTAGTGCTGTCTTTCTTTTAAAGAGGTCATGATTTTGCAACATTTCAAACAACACTGATGGCTTAATGTTTGCAAACAGTATCACATTTAATATTTACTATGCACAATGAGAATCATAGTTTATAATTTATTATTCAAAAATTCCATAAAAATATTTTTTGATAAAATGTGAGGACCTGCTTAAAATATTCATGAAGATAAACAATACATAATAAATATATTTTTACTATGTCAATAGGTAATAAGGAGGTAATCAAAGATGCAGCTAGGACTTTAACAAATGAAATGCAATTTCAGTATTTGAAAGTGAGTTTCTGAATTAGGCAAATTCTTCTATTCTCCAAAGCAATGAAAATATTTTCACTTTCTATCCATCAGAACATCATTAAATTGCACTGAGTTATTTTCCTCTCTCGAACTCAAACAAAAACAGCCTCCAGAGCAGGAGCTTTCCGTCTCACTTGTCATCAAGTTTCTTAATGCACTGTTTGGCTCTAGCAGAGCTCAAACATAAGCAGTGGTTTAAAACACGAGCCAGTTGTGAGCTAAAGGTTTATGAAAACACGATCCAGTAGAGGCAGCTAATGATAAGAGTGAAGAATTCCGTCCCCATTCTGGGCGCTTTGTGCTATTTATATGCCTCAAGACCTTAATTAGTATCTTGCTAGTTCTCAAATTACCGTCGCCAGGAGAGGGCCGGTAGGGGATGCAGGATCGGGATACCTCAGGATACCTCAACTGAGCAAAAGGCACCTGGAAGGGAGCCGGCGATGGGGTGAGACAGCAGGAAGGGCCAGGAGCGACACGAGAGTCACTTGGGGTGGCTGGACACAGCGGTGCAGCACCCACACACTGCACACAGCAGTGCAGCACCCACACACACTGCACACAGCCCTGCAGCACGCACACACTGCACACAGCGGTGCAGCACCCACA
>JAWLRI010000130.1:2070041-2137348 GCA_034781795.1 Crypturellus tataupa | reverse complement strand
CACACACTGCACACAGCCCTGCAGCACCCACACACTGCACACAGCGGTGCAGCACCCACACACACTGCACACAGCTGTGCAGCACCCACACACTGCACACAGCCCTGCAGCACCCACACACTGCACACAGCCCTGCAGCACCCACACACTGCACACAGCAGTGCAGCACCCACACACACTGCACACAGCGGTGCAGCACCCACACACACTGTACACAGCAGTGCAGCACCCACATTCAGTTCATGAAGCTCCCTGCTCAAAGGGATCTGCTACCAGACTTCTGCAACAGGCCCGCGCGGCTCGGTCAGGGCTAGCAGTACTGCACGGACAGCAAGCAAAATTCAGTATTTCGTCATCTGTCCCATGTTCTCTACCTGTTAGTCCTCAGAAATACGGCTGTTATTTTTGCTTGCACCTTTCTCTTGGTTGCCAAAAGGACCCTCATTACACTTAGAGCCTGTCAAGAGCCTTTTTTGCTTTCTAAACAATAAATATGGGCAGATCTTTTAGAACTGCCAGCTTAATACCAAGGGGACAAAGAATTAACCGTGCAACAAATCAACTTGGAATTTTACAATTAGTAATTGTAAATGAGCTAAAACGATAGCATTGCTCCTGTATTAATATCCCAGGCCGGAATATAAAGCCATCATATACGAACAGTCATCACAAGCCTGGAAGAGTTCTTGGCTCTCTTAAAATTGATCCTTTTGTGTCCGAAGCCGCAGCTGGGAGGGCAGCCCGTCCTGCTGGTCACCCTGTCCAGGATATTAAAACGCGCGTTGTCACAGCTGACGTGGGGCTGGCATCCCACAGCCAGCAGCGTCTTCACTCGCGTGTGAGCGGAGTAACAACACGGACACAATGCAGGATGTCACTTAGTAATACATCATGGTGTAAAAGAAGATTAATGACATCATCCAGGTAAGGGACAGGATTTGCCTAATATGAGAAATGCAATCATTTAAAAACACAGAAAGAAGAAGAGGGATGATGGAATCTGGGCAGGAGGCATGTAAAGGACAAGGAGCCCATTACAGATGTCCTATTTAGGAATATCTGCCACTGATTTAGACTTCTAAATAATAAGGGGAAAAAAACAAGAGCAGGAGAGCGGTGACTCGGCAGACACATGCTGCAGACTATTGCTCATGTCTTCCCATTCTTCATCAAACAAAATTCAGAACAGTCCTGTGCTTTCATTGATCACCTCATAAACAAATCAGAGGTAACAATGTAATAAATGACAGTTTGTCCCCCAGTAGGACATGTACTTATGTTATTAGTTTATTTTTATTTCCATATAACCTAGGCATGTTGGTCACAAAGCAGCACTGTGATGGGTGTTGCACAAATGAACAAAAAGAGCGTCCCTGCCTGAATGCCCTTCAATCCAAGGGCTAAGCAGAAGGATGTGGACTTGAGCAGAATTAGGATATGGCAGTATTCGGCCACACTATCCGGAATACCAGTTATTTCCGTGGGCCGGTGGTTCAGTTTCTGCAGGCTCTTTGCAAAGAGGGTTGTAAGGGGATTTTTAAAGTTTTAAAGGCAGCTTTGCAAATGTGCATGAAATTTCTTTCCTAGAATAAGGGACCACATTCGAAAATGTATCAAACAGAGATAGCAAACTCAGACTATGATGAAATTTTGGAAGAAACAGAACCAGAGAGGCAGATCCAGTTAGAGAGCATCCAAGCCCCAGTCTTGTGCCAACCTGAGTACTCTCAGATAGCTGAGAAACAGGAAAAAGAAACAGTCCAGGCACAACTGGGAGTACAGATTAAATAGATATTGTCACTATTTTCATTGTTGCTGTCTATAATATTATTAAATAAATGGTTATTCATATTTGATCATTTGCTTATAGAATTCAAATACTAGGTGACATGTAAAATCACAATCAAAGCTCCATAAAGCCAGCTGAAATCACAGCTCATACACAGCCGTGTAGTTTTCAGATGAAGAGATTTCTCTCTCACACACACACACATCTTGCCTGTGACTGCATCTGGAGTAAGTACATTTTCCAGGGCTATTTGACTCACAACTTAGCCAGACTGCGCTAACTGATAGCACTTATTTCCTTGGAAAGCAGGTTCTCTGGGCGCTCAAGAGCACAATTTTGCTGAGTGCAGGGCCCAGCATTGGGGAAAAAAATCAAAATTTGCCACTTATTAAACTAAATGTCCTTGATGCTTTGTGCAGACAAAAATACTCTCCCCTTGACCCCCAAGTCCATTAACTTTAGGAGAGCAGTTCTGCAGTTGCTGGTCTCCTATGGTGCCCTTTTCACAGCAACATGATAAGCTCTCCATATACAGTGAGTTATTCTTTGGAGCATAAAGGATATATGGCAGCTTCTTACCTTCCTTCTGCCCTGAGATTCCCAGGATTTGTATACTATGTCTCCTCCTTATCTGTTTTTCTAAGAGTTCTACGTAGAATTTAAGAATTTATTAATTTATTATCTTTCCCAGGCTTAGTAAATTGATAAGAATTGCACTTTAACTTCCCTTCTCCAATTTTTTTTATTATTGTCAAGACGGCTGGAGCTCCTTGTTGCTCCAGGCTGTGTTAATTTGTTCATCCCTCCAGCGTAGGAATGCTCTACTTATCCATGGGCATAAAGCCTGCAGTATTCCTCATAACAGGAGGCTTCTCAAATTAACCTGTAGAGCTTCAGAATTAAAGCTGGCTTTACAGAAGACATCACTACCCTGTCCGTGCAGCTCTACAACAATAAAGACTTCCAAATTTTTGTCTCAGTCTGTTCTAGCCTTACCGCAAATACCACTATAGAGGTTTGAGAAAGACTCTCCTCATTATTTACTATCACGAACAGAAAACTCCTCCTCCTGAAGGCTCTGTGCGGAGCCCTTGGTCTTCATTGGCAACAATCTCAAAGGGGAAAGTTCAGCACTGAGGTGAAACTCTCTCTTCACACTAATTTATCCTAAATTTATCCCATTCCTGTTTCAAGTTGGGGTGCCTGCCTTCTCAACCTCTCCATTTCTTCATATACTATATCGTTTTAAAACCTTCCCTTTCTTTTGTTGACTGTTTCTATGAAAACTTATTAGCTCTTCAGGGCTATATATACAAATGATCTGGATGGTATAATTGTGTATTTTGCTATTTTTCATAAGTATAAACACTACAGGCATACAAGCACAGGAAAGATTAGTTAGGCACTGTCACATACTCTTCCTGGGCAGGATACAGTCTTAATGATTATTTTCTGCTATTTGACATCAATTTGTCGGAAAATACTTGCCTGCAGTTTCACCACTTCTCAAGTTAGGACACATCCAACCATAATTTAACCAGCTCACTCAAGGAAAGCCACATTAAAATGCTCCCTGGATTAATGTGTACAGACTATTTACCATATGTTCCTTAAATATGACAGTAGGATGGAATTAGAAATGTCAACACATTTCACATTAATGAAGTTAAAAAAAAAAAAAAAGAAAAAACACATTCTAATATATTTGGATTTGGCTGAACTGAAACTGATGATTGAGAAATTAGAGAAAAGCCAGTGAAGAAACGGAGCTTCCCTGAATCCAGAACTGCTTCCTGGATTCTGCACCTGGACGCGGGTGCCGCACTGCAAAGCAGCAGACGCCGACTCCCCAGTCACCCGTGTCACCCGCTGGGGTCAGCCCTGGGCTCCTCTCTCCCTCCTCTTCCCCCACTGAACCCCCTGGGACGAGGTCGTTGTGGATATTTCCGAGCGCTGCCTAGAGCTGCTGCTCCAGGAGCCCTCGCTGTCCGGCAGAGGCTGGGGCAGACCTTGGTGGGATTTTGGCTCTTTATCAATAGCTTATTTTTCTTGCAAATACATTTCCCCGTTTGCTTGGAATTTGCATAACTGTGACCAGCATGAATGTCTTGCATATACGAGCAGGGAAAAGGAGACCCTTGGGTAAATCTGGCAAAGAAATACATTAATATCTGTAAAAACACCACAGTTGTATGATACTTGATTATATGATAGAGTTGTTCCCAGCTAACTAACAAGTGACAAGTGCTTAGAACAGCTACAAAACGCAGATGAGGTACTGGAATTGCACATGAAGGATGTGTTCCCCTTACAGCGAAGGCTCCATCCCGACGAACGTACGGTTGTGCCCCGCAGAACGCACCCTGGCTGCCTTGAGCAGGTGCCGGATGACCGACTTGCAAGATCACCTGCCCCCCCCAGCCAACCCTGTTTGTGGAATGACGGTCTCTAAGGAACAGCACTGATCAGCCCTACCCTCCAAACACCCTGTACTGCGCACAATGCTCGGCCTATGGAATAGTCCGGCTTTCCTGGCCTCTGGGGGCAGCCTGGGAACCAGCTGGCACGAGGAGGGCCAGGGGCTCCATGGAGCAACTGTGGGAGCAGGGAATTCCCAAGCTTCCTGCTTGCATCCAGCTACCAATGGAATCCCTCACTTGGGATTACTTATTGCCCCCTGATTTTACGAAGATCACACACTGCTTCTAGAAGAAGGGAAACAGCAGCAGTCACAGAATGGAGGTCGGTGATGGCACTTGCCATGCCCTGCGATTCTGGGGACACCCATAGAGCATTGCTGTGAGTCCTCGTCAAGCACACACAGCCCAAAGTGACAGCAGACGGGGACTCTGACAACAGGGAAATCTCTCTGGTACTTGCTGATACTACATGTACGGCTGGATCTGGCTTTAGAATAGCTGTGATGACACAGCCCTACCTCGTCCTTGTGGTGGCTCATTCCTAACGAGCCCTTATTACAGCACGGCGCGCAGGAGTGTCCTGCACAGACATTGTACTGCTAAATTCTCTGGGCTTTCAGACTCCGTGCGATGAAAGGCGATTCAAGCAAGGACAGTTATTTTAATGTTTGGAATCCCGTGTATTTAACATCATTTCACTACATGTTATCATTCATCTAGCACTGAATTCACTGTGAACTCAACAAAGGAGGAAAATAGGCAGAAGAGAAGAAAGGAAGAGGCAGGGTTTGTGCTGCTCTCGCACGCGGTGACAGGAGGCTTCAGCGAGGCTGAACAGGCAGCGGCCTGAAGGGCGACGCGGCTGGTGGCCAAGCACCGCTGTCCCCGGCGCGCGGGCTTTGTCCCCTGCTCACGGTGACGAGCAGGCGGCCGTTCAGAGACTCGCGGCGCGGGCAAGGCAACAGGATCACCCATTAGGAGATGAAACGATTGACAGACGCTCAACCGTTGGGTCACACAGTCCCCCACGCACAACCTGGCGAGCGACTGCTGGCTACCGTCTTCGTTGGCTTCCGTTTCCTCAAAACACCCTTGAGTAAATACAAACAAATGAAAGGATGTTTGATTTGAGCACCTCAGGTAACAAGCTCTTGCTCCACTCCGAACCAGAGAAGATCTGATGTGCGGGGAATGAGTGGTGACAGCTGTGACACGCAGACAGCGCCTCCGAGTGACGTCAGCCGCACGCCGTGTGTGGGTTTTGAGTTTTCTTCCTTGTCTCGAGCTGTCACTTCATGTTCATTTCACTGCACTTGCCAAGTTATTGTAATGGGGGAAAAGGAACGACAGGAAGACAGCCCAAGTCCCATAATCAAGGTAATTTAAAGGTGATTTTATTTTTAAATAATTTCCTTCACTTTGCCTTTTAAGAAAAAATCAAGCAAAAGAAAAAAAGAGGAGAGAGACACACCTAAGCTGGGCTCAGCAGTAATTGCAGTAGTATCATCCGTAACAGCACATACCATGACAGCTTGTCCTGTCATGCGGGGAGTTATTCAACCTCGGAGAGCAGCTAGAGCCCAGCAATGCTCTGGCCGTGCCGCACACTCGCACAGTTTCACGCAAGGATCAGAAGTGGGAATGCAAGGATCCATTTGACTCCTATATGTGCAAAACAGCCTGTTTGAAGTGACAATGTCCCAGGCATAAGACTACTGCAAGGAGTACCTGCTCCACGGGGCCAGCCAACCAGAGAGGCAAACACAGGACAGAGAAAGCAGTTAAAGGTGTTCGAGAATGGTGACACTCAGCAGGTCATATAGAAAGGAAGTAAATTTGGTATCAGCAATATACTTAAATACTCATTATAGCTGTTCTGTATCTTATACAACAGCACTAACACCACAGCACAAACAAACCAGAAGCAGTACCTTATCTCTCCTATTTTTAGTGTACATGTTTTTACTACTTTTACTGATCCGTTTGTAATATCTTTAGGACATGATACAGTTCACTTTTTCCATGAATTTCCTACAATCTCCTGATCTCAGAGCAATAAGTGTTTAATCAGTGGATGTCTGGAATTAAGCCTATTCCCTGTGTACAGGCAGGAGTCCTGTCTGTCCACAACTGCGCACCAATATCTTTAGACCACCAATTTCTGAGGTATGGGTACCACTCTCCTGCTGGGCCTAAGGCCACACACAATCTAAATAAATAATAGGTATGTCTGGATTATCGCTACTTTAGGCATATTGTATGACAACATATCTAAACAGATTATAAAGCAAATAAACACACGCCTGTTGTATCAACAGCGAGCAAGTTGAATACTTCTGAAGGGAATGGGTGACAAACTGGAAAAATATACTTGCATCCTTCTATGAATATTAAATGTGACTTTTTCCTGTTCAGTTTTCTATTACTGCTTAACCTGAATGAACTGAGTTCAATCAAAGGAAGCTGCAAAGGGTTTGTTAAAGAACTGGGCAGGAAAGATGAAAGAATGGCCTAGATAAGGAACATTCCTCAAAACACGGACGCCCAGTTTATAGCTAGAAAGAGGGACTCCTTGTGACTAACGCAGAGAAGAGAAAGATCAGAAGAGAGTGATCTGTTAAAAAATAGGTCCTACAGATAGGGAGCGATGCAGGGGTGAAGTAAAAAAAGCCGTCCAAAGGGAGGAGAAGCCTGGAAAATCCAGCAGCATCCGGAATCAGCCTGCCGAGCACCGCGGGCTGCTCCTGCCGGCTCAGCCGCAGGGACACGGCGGTGCTGGACGAACAGGGCAGGGAAGCTGAGGCCCGCGGACACGAGCCTTCCTTCCACGTAGATCCCTGGCTTTGTATTTTAGCATGCTAAAACGTTGCTGTTAAAGATTACAGAAAGGCACGGATACCCAATGACACACAAAATTATGTGTCTGGGAAAACCACCAGCAGTCTCAGTTTCTTGTAAACAATAAAAAATAGATATTTATGAAAATTTCTGAGCACTGAGGGTGGAAATGCCGTGTGTATCTCTTCCATTGATACGGTATTGACTTTTTCACTTAGGTCTTCAATCAGTCAGTGGCATTTCCCATTGACTTTGATTTGGGCACAAACGTTTACACAGTCACAAGTAATTAAGGTTATGGAAATATGGGCAGTGTGGTTGCAAGGATATACCTAGGAACGGTGCTTTAGGTGCTGCAGCCAGCGTGCTGCTCGGTCAGAAGCCGTGTCATTTGCCTAGCATGGACTGCGATGGGCCGCTGGAGCAGGCGTCGATCGCCGGGCGCAGCCGTCGGAGCCCCCGGCCCAACACTGCCGACTGCCCAGAGCTGCCCAACCCGGGGATCAGCTCAGCATCCCACCTCCACATGCTCATGGGCTTGCTCCATTTAAACCTTGTGTCTCCTGTTGTTTAGGTGCATGAGACCACGTTCCCTTTATGAAAATGTAGGCCCACTGTAACAGGATCATAAAGTGCAAAATGTGATGAGATATGTTAACAGTTGAGTGACTGTGTAAGGGAGAGCTCCTGGCACACACAATTTGTGCACACACAGAGTAAGATTCATCCTCCCATCTTAAGAAAAATAGAGAGGAAAAATGAAATGAATTAGGGAACCAATCATGCTGTACTAACAGACTTAATGCACAGTATATCATCACAGTGAATGGAAAAATAATAATAATAATAAACCTTTGAAATTACAAGAGAATCAGAGTCACTGCACAAATACCTTAAGAACAGGAAGTGATTTACTCTTACCTGACTAATTTGGTCAACTCTGCGCTTGCTTCCAGCACAGCTTTTCTATCCTCTGAAAAAGCAGTGCCCAAAGGAAGTTCTCCGAGGTGAATGTTACATGTTATCATCTTAAATAAAGCCACAGAAATGTATTTGGACAAGGTTTGGACAAAGGACAGGTTTTAGCTTTGTAGCTTCCATTATTCCTAAAGAAATTCAAGCACTCCATCTCTCGTGCTTTCTTTAACAAGTACCTCATTGCGCCCGTTGCTTCCCCAGCACTAGTCTATTTTTGCAGGAAGCAATGTAAACCCGTCATTGTCTGAGATGAAACTGAACTTTGGCGGTTTTGAATGGACAGATAGAGGAGCAGTGTTGGCGAGGCGCAGCGCTGAGCGGGGCGACTGCACGGCCTCAGCGGTGCTGGGCTCCGGCACGCGCTCGCTGCGGTTGTAGGCAGCGCCGCCGAGCCCAGTACCAGACACTCAGCCCTCGACGGGGTTCATGGAGAGCTCCTGACCCCGCTGGAGGAGCCTGCCTCGGCCTCGCTGCTGAAGGCAGCACCCAAGGGCCACGGGAGCCCTGCAAGACAGGTCTGCCCGGTCCGGAGCACAAGTGGAGAGCGGCGTGCGGGACCGCCTTGCTGGGACAAGAGTCCAAAAGAACCTGCTTGCGTGCGGTACCCTTGTGACCCACGGTGTCCTCCAGACTCACGTTCCCTCTGGGATCTCTTCAGCGAGAGATCCTCCAGAGTCCCTTTGGGCAGGAGGAGTCTCCAACCCTCCGAGGCTGCGAGGAGAATGCTCCCTGCCTTTTCCATCATTCCTCCCTGGTGGCCACGTCCCCCTGGGCTTCCTCCCGGCTCATCCCTCCTTTCCGAGGTCCCTCAGCGTTCCTGTCCACGCGGAGTCAGCGGCAGCAGGAGCGCGCCAGCCCGGGCAGCCTCCTCCCCAGGACCAAACGTATTGACATTCAGCAGACAAAACGAGCAGCACCTGATTCACGCTGCTGAAAAATGTCACCTCAGTTTATAAGGTGAATGATTATTGCCCGAAGCCAAGAAAGTAGATATTTAAGGCCAAATTGGAATCAAAAGTGATTACATTGAAATTAGTGCAGTTATTCCTGACCACAAGAGTAATCTGCTTTCCTCCAATAGGAATAATGAGCATTTCAGAAACTCTGAATTTAAGAAAAAGAGATTCTTGCATTGCTTTTGCTTTTTCCTTGCTTAACAGATGTCTGTCGCAAAAGATGGTACCTTCTTCCTTACATTATGTGTTCTCTTACCTTCACAGTTACATATTAATTCTTTATACCTAATTATGTATATTAATCTATTTATTCCGCCATTGTCCCCACTCCTAAGACCAGTATCCTTTGTTATTTTTTGATTTTTATTATTATTTTTTTTTATCTTAGAAGGTTTGTCCATGCTTCTTTGGGAAAATGATGTGAATGAGATTACTTGGCATTTTAAACACGAGGGGAATGATGCTTAGAATACTTCTTCTGAAACTCCACCAGCTGAAATATTTATTTCTTTATTGCTTAGGAAAGGTAAATCTCCTGGGAAACAGCATTTGTTGCATTGAGAAAATCCATAGTTATGGGATTTGTGTAAAACCCCATGCAAGGGAGAGAGGGTGAGTTAGAGCCCCATTATAAGTCTCCCTCTCATCAGATTATTATTCTAAAATGCTTCCCATTATTTTTTCTACACATCTAAAGTCAAACACAGAGATCCACTTGCAGAACAGGCACAGATCCACTGATGTAAATGTGGATCCTCTTACAACAACTGTGAATTTGGCCCTTACATACACAGTTTTATTTCTCTTCTAAGCTAAAATACCTTTATATTTCAAGACTACCCTTTATTTGAGTTTACATCCCTCAGGACCAACACGCAGCAAAGCAGCAAACAGGCTGGAGGGGCTTTAGTGAACAGAGGACTCACAAAATGTGATCACAACGTGCTTTACAGCAGGAGTAACCCCAGGGGATCTCCCACACACAATTCCTAAACACTGAGACGAGTTAAAGCTGTCTCATCTATGGAAATATGAGTTTCAAGCACTGATAAATTAGGATTGCTGAGAATAAACTCACTTTAAAATGCCAGCCTTTTTTTTCCTTTTTTTTTTTCCTCCAGAGAAACAAAAACTGCTGAGAATATCTTATTCTAAATTTCGTACACAGTAATTACTACGTATCCATTCTGGCCCCCCACGCACCCAAATTACTCGGAACAAGTTGTCAGAGTAAATTGGCTATTCTTTCAACATTGGTAAATTATTCTTCTATTGTGGACTCCTACCTTGATAATTTAGGATACGATAATTTTCATTTACTTCGTGTCTTTGACAATTTTGGAACAAACTACTAAGCCATTTCTTTTAGAAGCCTATTAGGTAATTATTATTGTAAGGAGAATTAGTCTAGTTAGATTAAGAGGAAAGAATTGATGGCCATAAGACAGAGGTCAGGAGGGAAGGAGCTATGAAGTAAGACTGGCGGGATGTGAAAAATATCCACCTCATAACACACATAACCTGCACACAAACACTGTATTCTCATGTCTCCCAATCGGCAGTGTTTTCCCTCAAAACTGTCATGCTGGAGGAAAGCCATGAACACCACGCAGCACCAGTGCACTAGTGAGGACAGGAGCTGCTCCTCACCTGCCTGCCGGAGCTGCCGATTCCCTCCCGGCCCGTTTCTGGGTTCGGTCTCAGCACCTGCCGCCGAGCCCTCCGCTGCCTCACGGCGCCGGCAGCCCCGAGCAGCCCCGCACGATGCAATTCCAGCCGACATGGAGCACAGCCCTCCCCGTGGAGCCCCATCACAGACACGGCCTGGTACAAAACACCTGCCCTTCCAGGAACCACTTCCACGAGACGGGCAGCAGAGCCCTTGGTACGTGATGGTGCCCGGACAGACCCGTCCCGAGCAGCTCCCCGCACCACGCTCACCTGCCCTCCAGCCGGCCCACGTTCCCCTTTCTCTGTGGTGGGATTCCTGGCCCGTGGAGCGCTCCTGGCTGCATCTAGGAATTGTGGCATCCAGGGAGCAGCTTCCAAACTGGAAAGCAGAGTCGGGAACAGAGGTGGGTTAAAAAAGGGCAGGGGGAAAGACAGCTCAGTGTAAAGAAAAACTAATTTAGGATATAAATAATGAAGAAGCTCCTTTGTATACTTGAAAGGAATCCACCTATTTTTAAAAACAGTGACTACTTCATATGTGAAGCAACTCGACTTCAGGTCCTAGAGGCGATGGGAGCTCATCATTCCGGTAGGGGTATAATGTCCAGTACAGACCTTTTCTTGGCGATTTGTGAGACTGTGAGGTAAATAGAGCTGACAACTTTGGCAAGGACGATTTCCTACCTGCAGGAGATCACGCAGAAGCTTCATTATTCCGGGGAGCAGGGACACTAGCCCAGGCTTCGGAAGCACCCGGGAAGAGGTTCCACACTTCCTCGCCCTGGAACCCGGGCAGATCCCACCGGGCACGCGGAACGCTCCTGCCAGCCCAGCCACTGGGTACCCCCGCCCCGCGGCCCCGCAGCGCCCGCGGAGGAGCTGCCCATCTTCTGAGTTAGAGCATGGGCAAGGAGGGAACAAGGATGACACCGTGGGTGCTAAGGGCTTCAAAAGGTGCTATTGTGCTAAGAACTGCGTCGCTACCGTGAGCTCTCAGAGGAAAAAAAAAAAAAGGAAAAAAAAGAGATCATAGCCTTAAAATAATCAATTAATACTTCTGCAAAACATTAATGAAGGAAAAAATAGAATGACTATGAAGCTGGAGGAAATAGAATGATCTTTTAAATAAATTTCTTTGCTATTTTTTAAATTGCAATAGTGGTCCTAAAGCTGAAAATGAATCCAGATACAAGGAATTTTGAATAAATCAGGGTTGATCTAAATCTTTTGCAGCATTCCACAGAGCAAAGCCACTCAGACATTTTCCCTGACACAGGAACCAGATAATATAATTCTACATAACCTTGCTGGAACTCAGTGCAAATGGTGAAATTTTCTTACTGTACAGCATGAAAAAAAATGGTGGTTCAATCAAACCAATAACAGAATAACTCTGACTCCAGTGGAGCTGGATTTCACTCAACAACTCATGAGCTCATGTGAGACGTTAACCCAGGGGCTCCTTCACTGAGCCAAGAGGGGGAAAAAGCACCCGCGAGGCCCCTGCTCGCCTCGTTGTCCCCAGGGTTTGCTTGAAGGCCCAAGGGGAAGGAGCCCTCCCGGCCAGGACACAGAGCAGGGCCCGGCCCTGGGGATGGAGTCCCACCCGCTGCAGGGGACCCTGCAGGGCCCAACGGGAAGGCCCTTCTGCTGCGAGCGCCGTGCGCGCGGGGGGTCCGCGAGCCGGTGACCAGCACAACGAACCGCCCTGCCGGGTCCCTCCGCCTCGCGAGGGGTAACTGCGCTGATTACATTTTAGCATTCCTCTCTATTCCTCGTTTGGTCTTAGCGGGAATGACTCTGATAAAACTGATGCACAGCATCGTTTTTGATAGAATACCCACTGCCTGTGGAATAATACTGTCCTGGCGGAGGCTCACTCTTGAGAACCCTTATCCTTTTGTATTTTTCAGTTCATCACAACTTTTTTTTTTTCCTATTTGTCAGCTCAGTTGTGTTAGAAGCTTATCCAGACGCCTCTATACTTGAAATAGAAAAAAAATACTTTGTTAAGATGTGAGGCAGCACTGAATGTAGTTATCATTATTGTGGCCTTTATATCTACATTACAATTTTGTCACAAGCTCAATGTAATATCTAGAAATTCCCTTAAAATAAAAACTAGTCAGTGTGTTATGAAATTACAGCCAGGACAGATGGCCAAATCCTGTCATTGGAAATAAAAGTAATGTTATAAGTGTATAACTCCATTGGGGAAATTGAGTACCATAATAAAGTAGACTTCCACTTTCTGCAATGAAATTCAATGACTGTTGAGGAGTTTAGGGTTTAGAAAATTGAAAAATGAAACCTTTGGTTTTCCGCTGCTGTTTGATGATGTGTAGCAAGTCCCTTTATGGACTGAGGCTAACATCCAAATAGTAACAAGCTTGCAGTGAATAGAGCCCACAGAGGATCAGCTACTAAATCTTGCAATAAAAGCTGTGTGATTTACAGTAAATTCCAGAGGGCTGACAGCACCACAGCTGAGGGCATAAACACTTCTTTCATGGCTGAGGCTTCAGTCAGCTCTGTCTGCTGTGAAGTACAATCGAGCAGTGAGGCATGCTGCTTACCAGCAATGACTTTGATAAATAACTAGGAAGTCCCACTGTTGGCTTAAAACTAGAAGTTGTTCAGTTGCAATTCTGCATTTGTCCTGCTTTAATGGGTATGGAAGTGGCTTTAGCTGTAATCTGTCAGTGATTGATTAGGCCTTTCGGAATCCCTCCTGCACGCCGTTTGCAGCTCCCCGCTCTCCACAGTTAAAACAAAATTGGTACATATCTGCCTGCCCTCTTATGAGGAAAGTAAACACTCTTAATTCTGCTCAAGTGAGTCCCAGCTAAATGGCCACGGCTGATACGCGGCTGACAGACAGCGCGTCCTGACGGCCGCGCGTCTCATCGTGCGGGTCCCGCGCATCCGCGTGGCTCCTTGATTGCGCCCTGCTTTAAGGTGCTAATCAGCATAATGTATTTTATGCATAGGTACCGGAGCCAAGGCTAGAGCAGAGCCGCGCTCTCCTAATTACAGCAGCACTGAGCGCCCAGGCCCAGCGCCGGCTCATTCATTAACACGCGCTGTAAATTGGACATAATGTTAAACACGTGCACAAATGCCACAAAGCCAGTCAGGAAGGAGTGTAGCAGGGCTAAGAAAGCTCTAATAAGGGTTGGGATATTTAATCGTTCATTTTAGATTTAGATGCATCTAGGTAAAATGCAGTATATAAATGATGTCTTTTGATTTAGCAAGCTAGGAGAGTATTTTGCTTGCAGTAAAGATCTATTCTTCTATTTTTGCTCAGAGAAGCTTAAAAAAGCTAGCATTACATCTAAAAATGCTACATGTAGTAGAAAGTCAGTATGAGGAAGTCACCTTGCTTGATACCAATACAAAACATGCTAAAATTCAGACGGTGCCATCAGGCTGGCACAGGTACCAGACCCGGGACACGATTCCCGTGCACAACACAAACCATCACTGAGATCCTGGGAGCACAGCCCTACCACGGAGAGGAGGAGCAGTCCGGGAGTTCCTGTGCTGTATATACTACTGCCCTGTGGGCTTACAACAGCGGTACTACAACTATATAACATTGCTGTATGTTGCTTAAGAAGTGTATAGATAGCGATTGGGGGATGCATAGTCTTAAATTAGAACACACTTGGAAAGAATTGTACGGTCTTTATTTTTTCTTAACAATAAAATATTTCCTTTTAATAGAACTAGTGTAACAGATTAGAACTATTGCATTACTTCAGTTTTTGCTATCATCAGAATTACTGAGCAATTTATTTATGTAAATGTAAACTATAAAGCAGAAAAAAAAAATCTCTTTGCTTTGCATAAACTCTGATACCCTCATGTTAAAAAACAGAGGGGTTCTCTCCATTTCCCTTGAGGAATAATCACATTGATATATAGAGGTAATTAAATGCTTTTTTAAATTCATTTTTAAATTTTTTTTTTTGTTTACATTTGTTCAACATGAGAAAAAGCCATGACTGGGGTGAATGTGATTTCATTCTGTATTTCTGGGGGGAGTATTTCACTGCACTCACAATGATGCTTAGTGTATTTCTCATGTTTTTGTTGCCTGAGCCAAAGGACTATCAAACAGAGCAACCTCACCCAAGAAAATGTCTCTGGTAACCCTGACTGACTTGATTTTAACAAAGTCATTTTCACTTCCCCCTCTTTTTTTTTTTTTTTAAGCAATTAAGTATGATTTTTCATTCCTGAAACCGTCCACTTCTTATTGCCTGACCTACATGCATTGAATTGTTCCCAAAGAATTATAAGGGCAAATTATTGTTGCCTTGAACTTCTCTTGCCGTGTCAGAGTAACAAGAAATAAGACATGGGAGTAGATAGTATTTGATTAGCTTGAACGTGTGTGAAAAAGAATTTTTACTCCCCTAAGGACGGAGGAAGTAGCCCAAGCATAAGTATACAATCAAGGAGAGATTTGCATACCTGAGAAACAGCAGTTCAAGCAGCAGAATGTGAGGTCAATCAGGAGTAACCAGTTAAGAAATTCAATTGGTGGCTATTTCTCCCATGCTTTTTTTATACTTGTGATTTAATACCCGTTGATCTGAACTGCCATTAGTAGCTGCTGAAAGAATCAAAAGCTTAGGTCAAATTCCCATATTAGACTGTGAAGCACAGTTATGCTCCTGTAAGGTAAGTATTCTACATTTCTCTAAAAGGGACAGAGGTCTTTTTTTTCCCATTTAGAATGTCAGTCCCATAATAATTGCTTATTACATCTATCAAAGTTCTAGTAACTCTTATAGCATGTTTTTAGCTATATCACAAGAGCTTTAAAAGCTAATAAAGTTACTGCAGGGGTGCGAAGATTCTGAGGCATAACGAATTCTTGTAAAGCGTTTTAGGATTCTATCCAGAGGAAAAGGCACTGCAGAAAGGATATGGATCTCTGAAGCTCTGCCCACTGATTCAGCAAGAACTCGCTGGTTTGCAGAATCCAATTTTTCCACGGCTGCAGATTCCAGGCTGGGCACAGAGCTTATTTACATGGGACTGCTCACTCCCTGCTCTGTGTGCCACTGTCACCTCTGTCTCTCTCATCCCAGTTCAGCAAAGCCAATTTTACAAAGTTACTCTGCCAATAATCATGCATATTCAGTTGTTACTGATTAATGCTAAACCCTGACTTTTATTTTAAACCAGGTGGTGTACACGGTTTGTTCGTGTCTAACACTAAGAGCTATTACATGAAAAGCAGCTCTTACTGTTCAGTAACTGGCAAGTGAGTTATATTTTAAATCCCATCGTTCAGAAGAGTAAAGTATAATAGTGCAGCAAACACCATTTAATAGTGACACGTTTCATTTGGACAGCCACTTAATTGAGATATCTTCCAGGGAAACTGTTTAGTCTACCAGCTGTAAATGGCAATGACTACTGCTTAATCAGAACCATTTTAGCTTAAATTTCACTTAATAGGGAAACATTTGCCTGGTGACAAATACTTAAATAGTGTTTAACCAAGTGTTAAATAGTTATAAAATTCTAGCCTCTCCTTTTAATTTTAATAGTAAAGTGCCAGCAAAAGATTAGAGGGAAAAAATTCAAGCTGAAATTCTGTAAATAATCCTGGGTTTCCCTTTGGTTTCATTTTTTGTTCTCATGGAGTACAGTATTTTGCCATTTCAAAGCTTTTTCAACTATTTTAAGACCTCATCTCTTAGCAAGGACAAATAATCAGGATGACAGAACATCCACATATAATCTAATTAACAGACTTCTGCTGTCAACCTAAATAATAATAATGTGATAACATGTATGTGCCCTGTCAAAAGACCTCTTCATTTCTTCCTTCTCCCACCTCAAAAAGAAAGCAAAATACGGTCCTGCTGCCAATGGCCAGAGATATCTGCTCACCCCAAAAGGAGGGTTGCGTGTGTTAAAAGGCTGTACACAACAACTCACTTGAAAATATTCAGAAACTTGCCTTAGAACAACTGTGTCTGTACTCACCACAGCACTGGTAAACGTGAACACAACCATTTCAAGGTCTCACCAGAAGGACTCTACCTATTTATGAGAAAAATGTAATGGGTAGTTTTAATGGGTAATGTTTCGTGGTAACCTCCCCTTAACGAAGGGACCTTCCTGCCACCACCCAGTGTGTCCTCTCCTACACGGTCCCCCCGGCCGGCAGCCGGTGTCCCCTGCTCCCAGCGCCCGTTTCGGGAGCTGTGTCACCACGTAGTCCCTCAGCAGCACTGCTGTTAATAACCACAGCTGCAGGATCCAACCCTGTCGAGGACTGAGCGCCGCAGCGCCAAGCCAAGAAGCACGAGGAGCTGCTCCTGGATCGGGCCCCGCAGCGCTCGTGCTCCGCACTCAAATCCCTCTCGGCGCAAGGAGCAGTCAGCGCAGTGCAGTGAATCAGAGCACACCTAAAGGGTTCTCTTGAATAAAGGTTTGCATTAATAATATCCCATTTAATTTGCAAAAAAACATATTGAAACATGTCACCGAAAATGTGGCAGGGTAATCTCCACAACATACAGCAGCTGACTAGTTAACTAGGTATTATGAAGATGGGTGACTATAACCCAAATATAGAGGTATCCATTGCAATGGGCTGTATGACAAGTAGTCTATTGTTTCATTAATTTCTACTTTTAAAAGTTAATTTCTTCACTTTTTAGTATTAGTCATGTATTATGAGAATTAACATAAAGGTGATGATAATGCATGATCTTTATATGCCATCTTATTAAAATGAAGCTATTTTTAATACTTTTAAGAGGCCTATCAGAAAACACAATTTATATCCTCAAAGTATATTTTGTCAGTTTCAAGTATAATTTTTGCATTCATATTCTTTTATGAATTTTAATGGAGACACTTAAATTGTAATTATTCCTCTCAGCTCAAATGCAGGTAACAAATGGAATTCAATCAGTGTTTGCGCATAATGACCATCATTAAGAGAGAAATAATAATGACATTCTCTCTGCATTAAACTTGCAGACTCTTTACACAATGATCTGAATCCCATTATTGATCTCCATGGAGATATGCAATTGTCACCTATTCTGCATAATATCTGAATGTTAAATACATTTGTTTGGAACAAATATTTTAATGAATACAGTCAGTTCCATTTAATTAACTATCTGATAACTGAATATTTTTGCTTAATAATTGAACATGGAACATCAAAATTGTCCTATTTTTAATCAAATGCACTTGAGATTAGACACAGACATTCATTTAAATGTTCATAAAATGTACATGTAGTTTAAAATTCCCCTTAGTTTTCTTTAAAGCATACATATTAAGATACCAGCAAAGTACTTAGAAATCACTTTTTGACCTTTGTTTTTGATACTACTTTGGAAACCTCGAAAGGAAATCTGTTTCCTCCTGATAGGATCTCTTGCCCTCTGCGGGCCGTAGGTTTGCCACCACACGGTTGCTCACCAAGCAGAAATACTGGCCCTGAGTTTGTCTGTCTGGGGAAAAACAGGCACTGAATTATTTGTCTCAAGAAGCAGGTGGATATAACGGTGGGCTGTGCATGCACACATCAGAAACGGGCAGCTAAGAGGGGTATTAAACGCTTTGGACCTACGAGCCCCGAGAAGGAGAATCGCAGCCGTGTCGCCCAGCGCTGCAGAATGGAAACAGCCTCAACTGTAAAACAAAGCACAGGGCTGAAGCCATCGTGCAACCATTATTTATACAGATCAAGATGCCTTCCCGATGCTAATTTTAAACGCAGAGTTTTGCTTTAATAAAGACAGCAGAATCCAACCCCGTCGGAATAAACGAGGCACCTGTGCGGGCGCGCGGTCCCCAGCGGCGCGGGGAGCCACCCCGAGGTAGCGGCCTGCTCAGACGAGCGCCGCGGTGCCCCGGCCGCGGGAGAGGCTAGCGCGGCCGCCTCGCAGGGAAGCGCCACAAATCCCACGGTGCATAATTAAAAATAACTTGGCCATAGGGGAAGTTTCTTCCCTCCTCAGTAGCTGGCTAATGCTGTGAAGTGTGAGGCACCATACACTGTCTCTAACACAACACGGAGACTGGCCTTTTTTCATTATCCATGGAAATTTCCGATTCTTCCTTGGAATCCTGCTGAGCTCTTGCCTCAGTGATGTCTTTTGGCAATGGCATTCTGCCATATCTAAGCATCCTCTGAAAATGCTCATTTACTAGGAGAAAAGGCAAGCAGGTAGACTGATTTACATCCCTACATCATTCATTATTTTATTTATCATGATCCTTTTCATGTGTGTCCTCTTCAGAACTCAGTGACGCCAAACCCGCAGCCTTTCCATGTTTCTCTTTCTGTTCTGAAGCCACTTAGAAGGGTTTGAAGGAGCTCCCTTTCAAATCCCAACCTAACTATACTCCGACCGCACGATATTCCCCAGCTGGATGCTGCTATCCCGCAGCTTGGTCATTAGCTTAGATAAGTGGCCATTGCCTGAGTTAGTCCTTGCTCAGCCCTGAACTTCACTGGCAAAGACGTGTCACGTCTTTATTTCCAACCCACTATGCTACATCCATTCGGAGTGATGCCAGTAGGACAATTTTTACCCCTACTGGCAGAGCAGAGCTGGATGAGCCCCGGCCACTTTACAGTCCCACCAGACGCACTGCGTCCTTGCCTGCCCCAGCGCAGCACAAGGAAAGAAACGTTTAGCCTAGGAGCAACAGGAGGGTGGAAGAGCCCAATGAAAGCCCGTTTCGTACCTTGGTGGCACAGGCACACAGCAGCCCCGCACGGCCCTGCTTCGTGGGGAGGCAGCCCAAGGATGAGGCCTCCAGAGCCCCCCACCCACACCATGGCTTGCAGGATACAGGGGGTCAAGGAACTGTAATGGCCACTAACATTAATTAAACTGAGGAATACCTTATCTTCCTGATCCTTTGCGAAATCAGTCAATATACTTGCATCAGTTTCATGGAAGAATAAGTGTGAATTTTTTTCTGGCCCATATTTAATTCACCTATCCACTCAGTAGGTCTTTGAAAAATTAAGTGGAATTTACCTAACAGTTTCTCTTCACCTCTCCACCCAAAGAGATAGTAGACATACAGGGAAATTAGTGCAAAGGAAAGCAAAACCTTGAAAATGAGAATATTTTTGTCTGGGAAAATAAATACAAGGAAACTAAGTCACCTTTAAAGTTAATGGGAGAACCAGAAGCCGTGGGCTTGTGTGCTTTACTCTCCATCCTCCTTCTCTTTCAAAATGACCAATAATTAAAGAGAAATAAATATTTTAGCAAGTGCTACATCCAGAATACCAGAGGGCTAAGCGTAAAACAGTGGTTTGTGAAGCATCAAGAGAACTACCGGGGAAAATATTAGAGCAGGCAAAATTAGAAAACTGATTTGAAAAACTTCAGTAGAGGGGAAAAAATGCAACAACAACAACAAAGACTGAAAGACTGTACCAGAATAGTTTAGCCTAATAGGATGCAGAGTAACATTCAGCCCACATTTCTAGAAACATCCTTGAGTAGCTGCACAATATACTTGCTAAGAACTACTTAATCAGGACCCTTGTACAGCGTTTCCATCCCGGGTGGTACTGGCAGTATTTGTGTATCTCTGTATTTGATCATTCCCTCTATATTATCCAGCAGGCATGACATCCCGCGGATGGTGCAGGACGTGTTTACCATAGCACAGCTCGATCATTATCTTGGCCGAATGGCCACAGTGTGTCCCAGTAGCTGCTCATTATCATGGGGGCCGCATCCCGGTAATTGATCACTCCTCCAATACTGTACGGGAGCTCTTGGGGGTGCAGAGAGAATACATTCTGTATGTAGATTCTGCATTTATTTTGGTTTGGACAGTGAAATATACAGAGAATGCATTATAAAATGCTTGTGTCCTAGCTATTTTTTTTTTGCCGGGGGAAGGAGATGTTGTTTTGAGAAGCAAAAATATAACAAAAGGATCCCAGAAGACTGAGCTATGACACTGCAAAAGAGTAAATGATAGGGAGAAAAAAATAACAATATTACCCAAGGAATATTAGCAATATAAAAAGGGCAAAACTGATACTGATACACACATTTTTTATGAAAGTGAAAATATAGCGGAAAAGATGATGTTGTTACTCCTATAGCTAGAAGCATACAGAAAAAAATATGTACAACAAACCCAGGAACGGTGGCTAGGAAGGGCGGGTGCTGGGGTGGCTGGGCAGGAGCAGCCTCCTCACTACACATTTCACATAATGGGTAAAGAAACAACTCTATTAGCTGGGTTACTTAAACAGCATGTCCCAAAGCTGAAGCGCTGCTCAGCATCTCCAACCTTCTCTAGGCAAACCCATGGGTGAGCAGCGGTGCCGCTGCTGATGACAGTGTTCCGAACAAAAACAGATTTACGGAATTGAATTTTCAATGGGATGGGAAAAAGAGATTGCCACAGGCAGTAAGGAGGGACGGGTATAATCTTAGCAGTTTAGCCTGTGTTGGCACAGACAGGAAGGAAAATATATGACTTTCAATTGACAAAATTTGAAAAGAAAATACCCAGCAAAGCACAAGAATTATTATTGGTCAGATGTAATGTTATTTCATCCCCATGCTCATTCACTCTAGATCAGGTCCTACCATTTTTATAGAAAGGGAAGGAAACAAGCCAAGAAACTTTATTTCCTTCACTTGTGCAGCGTGGTGTTCTCTATGTGATTTATCCCCATTATTGACTTGGCTATTTGTCAGTCTGTGCATTTATTTGTTTTCATTATGTGGTGCCAACATTGGCTAGAATGCTGGTTTTACTGCATTATTTCATAATGGCCAACAATCCCAGTATCAGTAATATTGCAATATATTTACAGATAGAGCAAAACAAGAAGCTAAAATACAGGGTGACATTCTGCTAGCACTATTATACCAAATCAAGGCAGCAAGCAATGACTAAGAACTTGTCAACACTTCAGTGGCTCTTCATTTGTCATAGATACTATAGCAAAACATAACAAACAAGTCAATTCCTGCCAGGTTAATTTTTTCCAAGGACAGAAACTCCTTCCTTAGACCTGTAAACACACTGGCCGCAGCAAAGGCCCTACAATAGCTTCACATTGCATTGCCTCGGGGAGGCACTGCTGAAAACAGCTAAATAACCGAGTCCCTCCAAAGTCATCACTGTCCAAGGCCGCAGCTTCACAGAGCTGAAATACAGATAAAGAAGAGATTCCCTTTCAGGCTTATAGAGTCTTACAGAAGGCAACACTGGATAGCTGTTTTTTTTGTTTGTTTTATAGGAGAGGTATGGCTGACTTCTATACCGAAACATGGAAACAAAACACACGAACATTTATTCGGAAGGCAGGAATAGCCTTATAGCTTGGGCAGCCGAGCCTTTTCCTACAAGTTTGTCCCACAAAAATCCTTGACACCCACTCCGCTAGTCAGGATTTCTCTTGGGAATGTAGAAGTGGCAAGACACAGTGTTACCAGCACTGTAATCCACAAGAAAATGTAAAAGGAGAAAATACTGAAAGCCAGCAATGCCTTACACAACTTCATGTTTCTAATGTCAACACTCCCTCCCCCCAGCCCTGGCAATGTGTTTCCTCAGAATTGTTGTTTTACACTTTTCTCTCTCAGTAGTTACACTGATGGATCAACTAAATCACATACCATTTGACATAGGCTATAACACATACACGTATAGTCATCACGGTGAAATGCAGAAGTTGGTAACTTAGCTTACCTTGTAATTTCTGTATAGATTTAAGTGTAGGTACACTGAAAATGAGACTTGGATATTTCTTTGATCTGCCTCGTGTTTCCAAATGTGAATAAGGACAATTCTGGATAGAGAAAAGCTGCTGAGGTCAACAGGTCTGGCATCTGTCAGCCAGTTGCCTGAAAAACACAAAATTTGCACATTGCATGATAAGGTTCTCTCGTGAGTTGATTTTTCAGAGTAAATCAAAATGATCATGTTACCCAAGGACATCTCAAACCTGCATTTTTCAAGCTATTCATGGATGGTATTTACTCTCACAGCATTTTTCTGGCCTAAATGAATCTAATGTCTGGTGACAACCAAGTTAAACACGGATAAAAGACAAGTCCAGTTGCTGTAGCCTTGCACTTATTACAAACAATTATACTAACCAGCGCTAACATAGGTCTTCACAAACACAGTGGAAAAGATGGACCTTTTCAGCACATTGGGTATTTTGTGAACAGTGGCATTCATTTTTGGATCTAACTTCCAATGATGATAAATTTTATCTGGATTCATTTGGCCTTTGACACAAGGCACCAGCTCTTAAACATGAGTAGATCTAAGTCACATATTTCCTGATGAGTTTCATGACGCACATTTGGGTTTTTTTCATTTGACAGATGCCATAGTGTTGTACGGTTACTGGGAACAAACTTTTACAAAGCAATAGCTTCAAAGATTTGGCCTATGAAGGACTTCTACCTTTTTCAAGTAATGAAATTGCAATATTAACTTCAGTGTGTTTTTTCCTAACTGCCTGATGGTTAACTACCAATATAAAAAACACTTTTAAGTTAAAAAGCTCAGATAACTGCAGCAATTAGGTGTAAATGTTAATATGTAACTGTGTAGTTTTAATTTTTTAACTCCACATAACCATTGTAATTTATCAGCTCTAGATAAATTATTATTTTGATTTTGCAAAATGCTTAAAATGTAAAAAGGGCATTAAAAAGCTTGTATGCAATAAAAAACCTTGAAATTATCATTCTTTAAATATCATAGCTCATTTGCTTTCATTTAATTTTTTTCTTGTGGACACCAATAAAAATGAAAACTCAGTTGACCACACACACATCAAAAAGAGAGACAGACAGTGCTGTTCACGGGAATACACGGAGTATGTGACTGCCAGCACTGCTAGTTTGCTACAGCTGCGATGGTCTCAGGACACAGGAGACCACAATTTGTACCTAGATGTGGAACCCCGCACTGGATCAGCAGGCTTGACCACAAGGAAGCCTTCTAGCTATACTGAAGGAAACAGTCCATTTACTGCAGCTTCTGGCCCCTGTTCTCATGGCAGATTCTCCTGGAACTCGGACGAGCTCTGCTGGAGCAGATCTGAAGGACCTCTCAGAACACAGCAACTGATTTGCATGGAGTCTTGCACAGAATTTAAAAATAGGAAGTCTTTGAAGGACATTGGAAGAGTTAGACTTTGCCAGATACACTGCTCAGTGCCCATATATCTGTGATACACACTTTTGGCACAAACATACACCTTATAAAATCATTTCCAAGGATGACTCTTTTAATGCAAGATAAATACCTGTGACCTAGTGTTAACAGCAGATGCCAGTTATATCTTGGGTTCACAATGGGGATCATGTTGACATCATAAGAGGTGGCAGCCAACAATTCTCTGATCCCTGTTATTTGGTTATTTAGGATGGCTTGCATCTAGATTCCACCAGGGATAGAAAAACGGCCAGTGCCCAGTACCCACTGCTTAATGAATCCACGAAACATAGAGAGTTACAGAAAAAAACAGAGATAGGGGTCCTCTTTGTCGGGACATTAGTTAGCATTACTCATATGTGCAAAACAGTCATGTTGAGGACTTCCTTCATTTATCCTGGTAGTGCACACGAAGCCCAGTATAGTATGTAGAGCAAATGGACCAGATGCAGGCAGGAGGGGTTGGGACATTCATAGTTTTCCCATTTGAGATGATGTTCAGGAGAGTTTCAAGACTCTTCCGTGGCCTGCTGGGCTTGTGCACTACATAGTTCTAACATGCATAATTTCTAACATGCAGCCCAGAACACGGGGCACTGTGTATGCTCTGCTACTTGTGCTACCTCACACAAGATGAACAGCTCCATAAAGCCAAAAGGAGGCAAACTGACAAATTTTTGAATAGAAATATTTTGATGGGTAATTTAAGCCAGCCCTTCCACTTTTCACAAGACTTTAGAATATCGAATACATCTTAACATAAAAATGATGCATTCAAACCATCAAACTTCAAATTAAACTGTTTCATCATCTTTTTCTATGAGGTAAAATATGAATGTTTTACATTTACTAAAACCTTCTGTGAATATATTACTATATATTCAGGGAATTCTGAGAAAAAAGAAAGTTTTCTAACTGAAACCAAAAAAATCTAAAGGTACAAAATCACACAATCCAATAATAAAATTTTAATCTACTGTACTTAAACAACATCTAGAGCTAGATCTTCAAATGATGCACATATTTGCACTTCAAGTTAAACCAAACAAAAATCTGATTTTGATAGTTCTGTATAAACAAAAGCCTAACATATTCCGCAATGAGAAAATTAAAAGAACGAACAGTTTTACTAAGATAATACTGCAACCTTGTAAACCTACTGTAAGTGACAGATCAACGTTTTTCAAGTAAGGACAAAGCGAATCCATTAGATGAAATACTGCCTATTTTTAGCAGTAATAATAAATACAGGCATTATGATGATGAATAACTAATGAAATGGCAGGCCCAGGAAACAGCAATGCAAAGCTTTCAAGAAATTGGAGGGTCGGGTCCTGGAATTCTACCTACTACCAAACTAAGTCCTATATATCCAGCACTGATAAATCCTACTCATCAGTAGGAGTTTTTAAAAGTGACATAAAGCATATAATGATGCCCTATGGAAAAATGAAGATAAATAATTGAAATAAAGATAAAAAACAACAGTGCTAAAAAGAATTACTACAGATCACAGTCTTCCAGTCTTTCACACAAAACTGAAACACGTCCCCAAATTGAAAAAGCCCTCCAAATAGTGCTTGAATAGATGAGGGCAATAGATGAGGGCGCACTTTCGCACTGATCAGATGATCATCCCAAGAGTATTACTATGTTTTCATTTACTTTGTTGTCATAATGACTAAATATATTTGAAGTATTCTCTTATCCCTGGCTCAAAAATCATTTAACCATTTCCAAATTTTGAACATGTTTTCAGAAGCATCTATCCAGAAATGGGCTCTTGTGGAGACACCGGCCCAATTTAGACACTTTGGGGCAGAACATCCAACAATAGTGAACAATGTCCAAGATCATTTAGGCACAACTTCCAACTGCTGTGTGGGCTTTTTTGCTTTCTGTTTTTCATCAGATATTGAAAAGTGCATGGATTTCTGAAAAGTGCAAGCACATTAATTGTAAAAATAAATAAATAAAAATGTTTGTTTTTTTCACTGGATCTGCTGTCAGGGCTGTAGCAGATCTGATATTTGTTTGGCTTGGCCAGGACTGGAAGCAGTGACAGGGGGTCCTGGGAGCACTGGAGGAGGGAAGAAGCAAAATGCACCTAGACAGAGCACCTTGCAGAACATGGGATTTTATAAGGTAGCTATTTTATACCGATCTACTACTAGAATTATTTTCAGAAGGAGGCATTCCATTCGCTAATCAGATTTGAAATTAACTCCAAGACATTGTTTGGACAGTAAGTTTAAACTACTTGTAACGCCCGTCTCACCTTACTAACATATACAATAAGAGTTGAAAGTGCATTGGATAATGAATTGTTCATTAAAGCTGTGTTGATTTTTCTACTGGATATATGAGGGGATTGTTTAAGTTTAAATATTTCTGAAAAAATATATATTTTTTTTTAATTTGGTAACACTGCAGGAATGTCATTTTTGTTTATATTTCATGTAAATATAATTATTTTTTGACAAATTCACCTAATGAGAGTTTTTAAGGGTACCGATGTTTTGTTGCTTTCAATATTTATTGGTTAATAGAAAATGGTTGTATTAATTTTCAATTTATGGCGTTTATCTAGTTGTTAAGTGAAAATGTGTTAAGTAACACATATTTTATTAATCTAATTGACATCTCTCTCCAAACTTCATTTAATTTACACAGACATATACCATCAAACGTATGTATGTATCTTCAAACCTGAGTCAAGTAAACATTAATATTTTCACGTTTATTTCTTTTTCACTTAGGCAGTGTTAAGTTAGGTGGGGAGGTGGGCAAATCTCACCATCTCCCAAGACATGACATTTTCTTTAGTTAGTTAAATGGAACACAGATGCTCATCTCATTCTAAAATCAAGGTCAATCAGCTTAACAGGGTAATATGATACACTTTGCTGGGAAGGTCTATATTTTCTGGTCCAGACAGAATGTTAAAGCCATTTTACGCCATGCAGCTGGTCCAGAGACACTCTGAAATAAGGAATAGCCAGTGGTGGGAAGATCACTTTGCTATAGAAGACCCTGTAATGATGGGTGATTTCTCCAAAGAATGTCAAGGAGAAAAATAATATCCTTGAGGCCGTCTTCATTCTAATAAGCAATCACTAACTTCTTGGACCTTCTTGGGCCTCTGAAGAGCTGTAAGCAGACACCTGGGAATAGCCAGGCTCAGACTAAACCAGCCCATTTCCCTTATGCTGCAGTACATACTCTGTACATCTAGCAAAGGATCTAATTCCATATATTGGAAAATTATATAGATCTAAGTGGTGTGCATGTTCCCCAAGCAATAAAGTGTTAATAGGGCAACCCAGTACACTGCAGTATAGGTTCTTTTAGCACGCTTTACTTTCTGTAGCTTCTTAGCTATGAGAGCAGAGCCTAGAATCTACGTGAGAACGATAGCAAAATAACAGCCTGTGGTTCTCAATATGCAGCCAGATAACAGAAATACACCTAGACATGCACCAGGTTTGTCTGTGTCTACGGGAATCATTAGATATTCCAAGGCACCGCTGAATGGAGCAATCCCAAAGTGCTCAATAACTTGCGAAGAATTAGTTGTTTTGTTCCATCACAGTGTGAATGGAGATAGCTTGAAAAATGTCACAAGTGCAAAAAAAGGGGCTTATTAAATCACCATGAAGACAGTCTGTGATAGAAAATATTTAAAAGGACAGAATGGAGCATTCTTATTTGAGCAATTAGTTAGGATTTGGTTTCTTTCTCAATACTTTTACACTAGTTTTTTTATTTTTGAATGATATCCATCTGGGATTGGTTAAGATTATTATTTCCCTTTTTACCTCCTCCTTCATCTCTATAGAAGGTAAGTCCTTAGATATGAAAATAATCCAGTATTCACAGGGTTAAAACAAATGTTTCTATATTCCTTTTTTATTTCCCATGGATTATGTCTTCCCCAAGGTGAAGTTTCTGAGAAATATTCTAATTTAGGGCTACAAAAGCTTTGTCCCAAGGATGCACAATCTTTTATATCCTAAACGCATATTGTATCAGGTAGAATGAAATCAATTGGATGTGTAAATTCCTTAAATAATAGCAAATGGAGCAAATTGAATTTCAAAGAGAAAAAAATGGTGAACCTGAAAAGCAGCGGTACGAAGGTCATCAGCAGAATTAACAAAAAAAGTCTGGCAAAGTTACAGTTAGGCAGTCAGTAATACTCTATTGATCAGACTTTCTCAATCAATGATGCTGTGCCTAGATTATTGATGCAAAGGTATTAAGCAAAATTTTATTTCAGCTAACTTGTTGGCTCAGATGTCAACTGAAAGTCATTTCCCCAGTCAATCAAATATACAATAAATCTGAGCAGAGTTAGTTCTTCACGAGCTTTGTAAATATCCTACTTCCCAACTACATAATCAGCCTTGAAATGGCAACATCTAGCAGAGTATTTTAGGTAGGAAGAGTAAAGACGTATCATATACAGAAAAAAATATGAAGTGCCAAAGTGGGGACTAAAAGGAAACAGGAAGAAAAAGATATTCCATATGGCATGGGGAACTGGCAGTTTATGTTGCAAAGTGCCTGTTCTAAATATGCATCCACAGCCACCCTATAAAAAGACAAAGGTTTTCCCGGAACCTTGTCCACGTCAGCAAGTCCACCATACCCGAGACGGGCTCTGCAGTGAGAGCACCAAGAATAAGGCACATGGTTATCCCAGACCAAAGAAAGCCCTAAGACGAACGGGGTGGTGGCAGTGCAGGCCTCTCCACTCTGCCGTCTTGTTGCAGATGATAACTCCCCACAAGCTTCATTTCTGTCTGCTGAGGTTTGGTGTATACCCTGAGGAGTGGAAATGGCCTGGCGGTGACTCTGCACGTGCCTTGTGTAAGGGCACCCATCCCGCGGGAGAGAGCGTCCTCACAGCTGCGCCCATCACGGCAGTGCCACAATTCAATGTGACGACAGGGCTGAGATCTGGATGTATCAGAAGCTTCTTGATTTATGGTCTTGTGTTCTATAACCCTAAAAATGAACAGATCAGGAACCAAAACAGAACAAACACACGGGATTGGGAGATCCAGACCGGGAGTCAAACCTGCATTTATAACAGAATTCAGTTACTATGAGAAGTTCACCCATCTCCTAGCTCTCCTACAGTCCCGACCTACACAACCGTTAGCTGAAGGAAGCCAAAACGGGCGCTGAGGAAGCGCATGTGCCTCGGCAGGTCTTCTTGGCTTCCCAAAAAAGTGTAATCGACTTTAATAACCTCAAACCAAATTCAACATAATATAAAGATCAAAAGAACGCATTTATCAAACAGAATGCAACACAGTTTTACTTTATACTCCTTTTTCTTACATTATCAAAGGGAACAGACTTAGGGTATATAAACTATATTGGACAGAATTCAGAAATCTTGAATTCCAAGGAAAAATTTACATCCTAAAAATAAAATTTGCTTATGAAGGAATAAGACATAAAAGGTTTTAAGAAATCAAAAAAAGAAAATAAAAGGAAAGAAAAAGACTAGACACTTGACAAATATTTGATAGTATTATCTATCAACTAAAGTATGTTCAACTTATGAATGTTCTGTAAGAACTCTCTCTCGCATGGTGAATTCCTAAAGAGCTTTCTTGAAAGAAAACGTATTTCCATGAATCACAACTAAATCACTAGCACTTACTTTGATCTCAGCATATTTGCAGTTATATTCTTCCCTTCCCTTCCTTAAACTTATATAAAACTAGGATCAGGGAACAAAAATTTAGCTACAATTATTAAAAAAATAGATTAGTTATCAAAATTTTATGTAAATTAATTTAAATTTGAGTGAAAAGCCAATATTTTAAATTAATTCGCTTTTGTTAAATTGTTTTGAAATGAAAACAAATTGGGAAAACTTCAGTTTTCAGAATTACTGTTCCAAAAAAAGTCAAAAGCAACTCAACTTCATATTAGGATCAATAACTTGAGGACAAACTTAAAATAAAGATGACAAATATTCATTTATAAAGATATTTACATAGGTCATATTTGATTCCAACTGCTGTGGTAATCCATACTCATATCCAGTTATTTGACCAAATCATCTTTCTGTACCAAGTCCCATTTCTTCATCATATTCCTTCATCAATCCGAGGTACCTTATCATCACTCTACAGACCTCCCGTGATCTGTCAATTTGTTCTATATTTTATTTCATCCCTGTTGGAACACAGACGTCCTCGGACGAGCCCAGGGTTTGAATCTCCACTCCTCAGAGCTTCATCCTGATCCCACATCAGGTCCTGCCGCGGTGCCCAGGCTCCTGGACGGCCCTTCCCAGCCGGGACAGCAGCCCCTACCGCTGCTCACACCCTCACCACCCTTCCGTCCTCCTATTCTTTATTTGTTTTTATTTTGTCCCCTTACAGCTCCTCTGCTCTGCCTCTTCCCGTAGATACAGACACGCTGCTCTTATGTTGCTCTGCCTTTGTGCAGCCCTTGTTGGAATAACCAGCTGGCCTGGGATCCCACTACTAGGGTTAACGTTAACGTAAACAACAACAACGCGTTCGAAGTATTTCCACATACACTTACCCTTTTGTTGGACCTTCATGTGTAGTCAGCCAAGTAGATGCAAAGTTAGTTAAGTTAATGATACCAGAATTACATCTTCAAACCGTGGACATTTAAAACAAAACAAAAATTAGTGTTCGCCAATGGGGTAATCACAAGTAGAAAAAGATTCTGATTGTGAAGTTGCAATCCTAAAGGCCAATTGTCTAATTTCTGATTGCCTCAAGGCCAATCTGAGTGCTACTTTTCCTTTCTAAATCAAATAGCCAGCCTACAGTTCTCATTCCCGACCATCTCCTGCTTTCCTATTGTTACTGGATTCACAAAATGTTAGCAACCCTCAAAACCACACAGCAATTGCCTCGCTGCAAAATCATCTCCTTTTTTATTTTTTTTTTAAATCTGGATTTTTTTTAAATCAACCTCCTTTCAACTTTGTCCAATTGTTTTTTTATTTGTTATAAACTCTGCCTCGGGCTCTCTCCTCTGCAGTCGTGATTCTGTTTCTCATTCCCACCCCTGGATTTTTGGTGAATATTCTCCCACTACTATTTTGTTGGATCACTGAAAATTACCTTGAGTTGACATGAAGAGTCAAATAACCTCCTCCAAATATTTTTTCCTGTTTTGTGTCTGGGCTCTTATAAGCCTGACAAATGTCTCATAAGTGAATAGAGGCTTTGTTTTTCCTTCTGCAATGTTTGTTTTTCTTTAAAACAAGAGTTAGAACACTGATTCTGTGCAGATTAAGACACATGCAACCACTTTTTTTTGTATGTTTAAATAGTGTTTAAGCAGCGACAACTTCTCTGCCAGTCTCTTCTGCCAGTCTCTTCTTTTCTAGAGATAATTACATCAATGACACTTTTCTGGCATTTACAGAGTTGAAAACATGAAGCAACTTCAGTGAAGCATTGAATGAACTGGGGAAAAACTGTGCAGTATCTGTTTGTGATTAACAATCATGTTTCCACATGTTGTATTCCTGCTTGAATTCAGGCGGTCTATGGAAACCTGATCAGCACTGTAATTATGGCCTGCTGGAATCAAGTCAGTCAAATAATGTCAAAAACAATTATTTTCTTTTTCAAAGGGTACAACAAGTTTGGAAATACACAAGAGAAAATGCAGATCTCAATATGTTAACAGTTTATGCACTAATCTCAGGGTATTCGTTCCATGATTCTTGTTGAATTGGCAATGATGGGGCTTGAAAATTTATCGACACTCCTTCATTAGAGACACTGCTGGCATCTTTCACAGAGAAGCTGTAGCACATTCTCTGCTATAGGTCACCCTCCTCATTTGGTCTATTGGCTGGGAGGAAGAAGAAATGAGTTGTATTAATAAAACTGCGTTGCCGGACAAACACACACACACACTAAGGCTAGAATGTCACCTCAAAAAGGTGATTTCCAGAGGAAATGAATTTGATGGGATTTTAAAGAGTTCAGTTTTAAAAAGAAACAAAGAACAGCAAATCCGTAGAAGTTGAGTTAAAAGTTAGTGGCTGGGAAATGAAACCTGTGCTGGAATCAGGCCACTCGCACAGACACCAGACACTGAAGTATGGTAATTTTTAACCAAGGGTATTTTGCTTCCTTGCCAATCAGGAGCGAAGATTTCATCAAAAGTTAATACTTTTTAACCTGGGAAAAAATATCGAACTAAGGTGAGAATAAATGAAAGGACTAGATGTTCACTTACTAAATAGGATACGATTCTATAAAAATCTCAAGAGATTAAGTACAATGAAAGCTACACTCAAAAGAATTTGCCAATACAGTATCTTCATAAAGTCAACATTCATGTACTCCTCCTGATGAGAATTCTTAGACATTATGAAGAGTATTTCTACAAACAATTGTGGGCTTAAGACTTTTTTTTTAATACAGAATACAGAACCTGTATTGTTGATACATGTTTTTAATGAAATCTGTTCAGTTTTATTCATTCAGATTGTGATCATCAAACTAACTGCAAAAAAAACCCACCATTGAGATCATAATTAATAAGAAGAAAAACCAATCAAGAAATTCTTTTGGGCACTGGATTCTTTTTATATATAAGATTTTTTGAAAAAATGAAAGGTGCTATAATACCCTGCCATATTTTTCACTATTTACAGTGAGAAAATGTATTTAATTGCAATTATTTGATTACTTGAACTTCTTTATTGAACAAAAGGGGAAGTAATATCTCTCCAGCTTTCCACATTCATGTTTCTTTTTCTCTCCTTTAAGGACCATAACAGATCTACATCTGTTACCTCTGTTTTGCATTCTGATAACTCTTTTTCTGTGTTGTTATTCTAGGAATTACATTAATCCTCTTTGCTTTTCCCAAAACCATCTTCATTCCTGTTTCCATGATGCCCCTCTTATGTGGAATGCTAACCTGAAGACAGCAGAAGTTTGTGGATGGGCTGTGAAGTTGAGCATGCAATTTATTTTAAAAATTGAATTACTTTAAAAATTGAATGTCAGATTATATAGTATGAGTGTGTATATATGTATTTACACTTGCAGAAGGGGAAGCAGTACATTTCAAAGTGTGTACGCACTGATTTCACAGTGTAAGTGTGCACATATGTTTAAATACATTTATATAGGCAGATGCATATTTAAATGACTTTCTGTTATACCACAGCAACCCAAGCCTTTGGACATAGATTGTCATTTTAGACTGCAAATTCTCTGTAATAGAGAACATTTCCTTATATGCTTATGCATTTCTCTGAGCAATTAGACCCTGACTCTCTACAGAGGAAAAGGAGCATTACAAAAATGGCAAAAAAGTATATTTTTAAATGTTTTTTTGCCAATATTGCAGACAAGATTCTGTTTTCAGGATCTTATATGTATTCATTAGTTCCATTCAACACACAAAATTGGCTGTAAATATTTGAAAAGGTTTATGTACTGCACATTTGTACATATGATTCCACCAGCACAAAGCCATCTGCTGTCTGTGGTCCATATATCCACATACATGAAACAAGGGCATTATTATATATGTAAGGTCAAATCTTCAAGCAATTTTCACCCTGAAAACTTTTACTTTTACACCTGTGACAAAAGCATTTGTTTGACTACAGAAATTCTACAAAAAGAAAAGATTCTACAAAAATTTTGGATATACTCGAGACAGAGTGAAATGCATTGTAGCATCATATGGTGACCATATGGATCTCATTAAAGCCATTTTGCGAGAGGCTTCTGCAGTCATGCTCTACCCATTTAAACTCCTTTATGCAAAGATAAATGCTTTATTCTATTACAGAAAGTGTTTTACTAGAAGTCTGGGACAATAATACTGAAGACAAAAACAATGTTACATGGTGCACTACCAACAGAAGATAAATTTGGGTAGTAGTGCCTATGATTAAGTACTTGATTAACTACATAATCACTTAATGACTTGACATATTTCTTAGTCTAATCTTTGCAACTTGTGTAAAGAACCAGCTCTGAATTTTTGGTCTCGCAGAAACCCTACAGCACAGACAGAAGTATCTGAGACCTTCTCTTAACGTATCAGTCAAGCTGATTTTCCCCATCAGGAAATGTGGGGCAACCAAATGCATAATTTCTTTGGATTACTAATGGGGAATGGCACACATACCCATGATTATTAGCAGAAAATTATATATCCCATTGTAATTTCAAAAAACTTTTGTATTATTGGTTAGGGGACTAACCTGATTCTTAAATATAAAGTCTATTTGTCTGCATACTAAGAAGCACTACCGAATTAGATATAAAGAATATTTGTTTTATGAATAATAACACATAAAACACTAAAAGGAAATACTCTGCCGACTCATTTAAGCATACCTGTATAAAATGATTCTTCCATATTTAAGATATTTACTTTTTTTTTCTGGACAGTAACAGGATATTTTTGCTACAAATGTTTACTGAAACAATTTTAAGTCTATTAAGTCTATCGTGAAAAGAAAAAAAAATGTTCTACATCACTCATAAACAGGTACAAACAATAGCAAAAAAAAAAAAAGTTTCTACTCAGAATCCAAGCAAGTGAAAAAAGAGTATGCTAGAAAATAGCGTTCCTGAATACTCAGTAAGATTCAGACAACACTTTAATTTTTGTTACAAGCTTTACGGTTAGAGCCCACTCTGGTATTAAAAATGCATAACAATAAAACATAAAACCATTTCCTTATTGCTGGCATTTATGCAAAACCACTCACAACCATTCCAAATATTAATATCCTTTCCTAGCCCGCAGTTAATGCTGCGCTGTGGGTGCAGTTCTCCTTGCTGCAGAACCACCACTGCCAAGCTGCACAGTGAGCTGCTCTGCTCAGTTACACAGCGCAGCTCTCCGCTTCCTTCAAGTCACTGAAATGGAAAGGCAGGGCTAGATTTCACTGTAAAATCATGTCAAAATCCATAAATAATTTCAAATATATATATTATGAATATTAGAGAGCAGTTTGAATTCAGAGGTGTTTCTCAAAATTATTGGTCTCCAATGTTAACTACTTAATTTTACTAAGTACCAAAAATGCTGTGCATGTGTGTGAAAAAGGACACAATAAACATGTGCTCTCACTTCCCTGCAAAGAGCAATGTGTAGATATTGTTTTCATTTCCCTGTGCACTGCTCTACTGCCCTTTGAGCGTCAGTCCCTCATCTGCCTTGCACAGAGATAGTTTCTTAGCAGGATCAGTGAACAATTATGTTGTCAAAAAAAGCAAATAAATAGAGCAAGTGGCTTCCTATTTAAGCTTTTACACAAAACAGAGTTCAAAATTAGTCCTGGCTTTATTACTAAGCATGCCCAGGAGAACAATTATGTTTAGTGTACAAGCGGATTCCACTGAGTTAAATTAAAATTTAACTATTTTTCCAGCAGCATCCCGAAGCTTCAGTACCCCAGCACAGCACTGGAATTAAGAAATGGGAATCGTATCTTTTGTTTATCTGACAGAAAACAGGAAGCTGGCTCTGCCGGAGTTCAGTTCACAACCTTTATTAACCGGTACCGTACAAACTTGAATTGTTTTAATGTAGCAACCTAGAGAAAAACTAGGTCTTGATTTTAATTATGCTTAAAGCCCTGACTTACAGCCAAATTCTGCTTGCAGATCCACACGTACAGATTAACCACAGCCCACCTGATCCAAGGCTAGAGTTTGGACCACAGCTGTTAGGGCAGTTTTTCAGCTGCATTCTTTGCATTTTGACAAGACACACTATTCTGCCAGTTCAGTCATTCCGCTTGTATTTTCCTATCTTCTCATGTGAAATACATTCTAACCCATGGTTTGCAAGACTTAAGATGAGGCACCTCTTTGAAAACTGGACAATTTGCAAGTCTTTTACCGTAATTCACAGAGCACTAGAAAATAAAACTTCTTCAGGCCTTTGCACTGTCATTGCTTGAACCTCTCAGTTTGCAAGGCAACACCTCTGTTAACTGAGCCTACAGAGTTCAGACTGCAGTGTATCAGCTGCCCTTCACTGGTAATGAAGAACTGACATCTTAATGGAAGCTTGAAAATAAGACATCTAGGCACAACCCATCGCTTCCGTCATAAGACAAATAAGCAGTTTGAGTCACTTTTTCTTCAATGCTTTTGATTATACTCTTCATCAGAGCATCCTATGGGGACCATCATGCTAAAGAGACCTTGTTTCTATGGTTCTACTTTGCATTAATCTGTTTTAATATGTCCTGAAAAGATTAACCAAAGAAACAAAGTCGCTCAGACTTCCTTTTCTTACCTCAATTCTGGTAAGAATTAGTGTAGCCCCTAGAGGCTCAGTTACACCAGACTGACTATTGAGAGGGCAAAAGTGGGCAAGCACTACCTAGTTACTGGTAAATTTTGCCCTATGGCAACAAGATTTTATTGTTCTAAATAAGAATCTGGGAATGAGAAAGAAACGTCCTGAAGTAAAAGAGAAACAAATTTTCTTCATTTCTTACTTCACTGTTTATTCAGTTCAGCAAGGTGGGTCTCACTGATGCAAAATCCTAGCTGGGGAAGCAATATTTTCAGTTTGGCAATGGCATACTTTATTTTGCACATGGATTGGTAAAATATGCATTTAATAACTCCCTCAGTAAATACGCTGTCAGAAGCTCCAGACCCAGAACATAGCCTCTAGCTTGGAAAACTTTATGCTTATGCCCAGGAGCATATTTTGTTTCTAGCTGTCTAGAGCTATTTCCATTCTGTCTATTAGAATTTTTGATGGAGTTTCACATTATCCCACTGATATACACACATTGTTCATTCACAATATTCAGTGCTACATAATGTTGTGTTCACCCACAGTAAAAATGTTATTCCCCAGGAACAGCCACGTCCACACTAATTTTTCACACAGATGTGCAGTTTGCCCTCATTATCTTTATAGTAGATGCACCTACAAAGTCTATGTTTCAAAAAATCTTAAAAAAATAAATAAATTACTTATAAAACATAACCAGTCACTTTTTTATGGTAGAAAATTGCTTGTGATAGTAAATTCCTAATGCTATGACTATTTTTGTGTTTACTGGCTTCAGAATGAGTTGCCGACTCTGCTGCTCTCGCTCCCCGCAGCCGTGCCACGAGCTCTGTGTTAGCAGTGATCAACCGATTCTCGTGTTTTTCTGTAAATAACCTTGCCTGCAGAGATTCGGGAATTACTGCTTGAAGACCCCAAAGCAAACAATTATTCTCCAGAGACAGTGCTATATAGGATATAATGTTTCAACAGAACCTCTGACAAATGGTTCATGTGAAATAGAGCACTTTGTTGGAAAAACTTTGCTTTTTCTCCTTGTCCATCTGCCATTCTATAGAATTTAATTGGAAACAAATCCAAAGCATACATTTGCTGCCTGTTCCATAATGCAAAAATAGTGATTGTGACAAAATTAAGATTTTTTTTAAACACTACTAAATGCTATTACTGCCTTCTCAGCCCGTTCTGCATGGCACAAGATCAGACCCGCAAGGGTCTGTGTTGGCTGCGTCCCTCAGAGGTCTCAGTGGGGACACGCAAGCTACCTGAAATGATAAAATGTAATGATAAATGAAATGATAAAATGTAAACTACCATGAACAGCAAACGCAGTACACATGAAAGATCAGCAGGAGAGCAAAGCATAATTAATAAAGGATTTAAACATCTAGCATCCGTGGTAGATGCTACATCCCAAGTTATACAGAGGTCTGCTTTGGGATAAGCCAAAGTAGCTGAGCATATAACTGCTATATCTGAAGAAAAAGAAACAGAAAAGGTCACAAGAAAAACCATGTTAGCATGAACAAGCAATTCAGGAAGGAGAATGACTCCATTCCGAGCAAGACAAAACATACAAGACTAGAGAAACACTGAACCCCATCCATCGCACTGGAGATTATGCAGTACAGATCAATGTACGCCAAAAGAAAGAAACTCATGTGAGATTTAAATTAAAATAATATTTAACATTTTTTTTCCCTCATTGAAAATAAGAAACATTGGGAACAGATGCAAGATATTTTTCCTGTGAATTTTCCTGAATAAAAGTTGCATAAATTTTGTAGGAGGTGGCATTGAACTTAAAAATGGAACAGCAATACATGCCACACAAGTCTATCACGTTTTGCAATACTGTATGTGGCTACAAGAGGGCATCTTCAACTTTCTAGAAGCTGACACAATCTGCGGCACGGCACATATGAAATGGAAGACTGCTATTAGAGACCTAAGAAAAAACTTTGTGATTTAAATATTTTATAACTTTTTCCCAAACTTCTCTTGCCTAGACTTAGTTTGGTCTTAAACACTGGAGGAAGTTGCCTCCTGTGTCTCTTCTCACACAGCTTCATGACTCTCCCCCTACATAACTCTTGATGTTCTAGGAACTATTTCTTCACCATCTAAATTTGGAGCAGATATTATATTTTTGCTCTTTTTTCCTGTGGTACCTTTCTGAGGAAGGCAACATCTTAGAAAGGCAACATCACAGAGTTAACCGGAGGTGGCTTCAATTTGCTCTCAGTTCCAAATATGCCTTTCACTCTTCGAGGAAAAAAGTTTCATGCACTAAGATCAGTATATGTCTTTTTGTGGCCTTAGCTCCGATCCAAAATGAGACTGCATGCTTTATAAAAATCACGTTTTAACACAAAACATCCTATGTTTTCTCTTCACTCAAGCATTCAAGTCAGAAGAGCACTGCTTTTAGTAGCATTCTTGGCAGCTACAGGTTCCCTATCATACAAATATTTAAAATCCACAAATTTGTATTTACACTATCAGACATATATTTAAATATTATAGATACATAACCTTGCATTTTAGAGAGAATTTAGACAGAGTTTTGTTCAAGGGGAAAATTTTGCTGAACAGAGGGAAGCTTAGGATCTGGTTTAGTCCTTGAAATAAAGTGAAAAAATTTTTTAGAGCAGTGAAATTGGATGCACTATACTTTGGATAAATCCTTCCCCTGAATTTACTGAAGAAAATGAAATTTTACTACAGTAAAAATATCATGTCAAAAATATTTTCCTACAGCAAAATCCTTCCCCACTTTCCAGCATTAAAACAGCAAGAGGCTTCCATTCCTCCCAGGACCCGAGAGGAATATTACAGCCTGCCGTATTCATGCAACCCCCATCCGCCGGGTTTGAAGCACCACTGACTACCAGGGTACAGGAGACTCCCTCAGCAACCTGTCAAGGTTATGAAACCACTGAGAAATTTATTTAAAATTTTCCTTTTTTTCCTACAGGGCAAGCTCCGCAGGTTCCTTACAGAAGGTCTCTTCCTTCCAAAGGAGGTTCATATCTGACTCAGACTCAAGGTGAGTAACCTGAGACTGTATTGCATGAACTGAATTTCCAACTTAAAAAATAACAATGCCCAGGAGTCAATAGAAGGAATAACAGAAGGTCAGGCTGTAAGTACACTGACAAGTCTGGATCAGGAAATACTACATGGGAGGGGAATGGGAGTATTTCAACTTAATGTGCCAATCTTTAGCTCTGCAATTCCCATAGGGTGTATTCTGCCACCGTTACTCATGTCAAGCAATATATTATTCTATGAGGTATTCCCACTGACTTCAATTTCATCCTTCCTATTCACAGATAGGAAATCATTTAGCATCAGGACGTGTAACAGATAGAGGTCCTTGGCCCAGATGGAGATGTCTGTAGTTCCTCAACCCGATAGCTGCATGCAGAATACATACATGATGGTTGTATTTTAGATTCATTGATTTCAATACCTTTTTCGAATAATATATTGCTGAGCCTAAATAAATCTGGCTGTTAGAGATTAATGGAACGTTAACACTTAAACTGCAAAGCGTGTGCTTTTATTGGAAATCTCTCATATATGGTAAGAGAAGGAAAAGATAATTACATGGAAAAGAAGGGACGAAGCACAGAAGATGAGCCATTTTCCAGTGATTCAGAACTTGGTATTGCTGGAATAGAGAATATCTGACTTATTTATATGTCTGCATTCCATGTATAAATGTTAACATAGAGCATAGCAGTTTTCAGGAAAATTTCTTGGCTTTTTTTTTCCCACTTATGAAGAATTGAAATATGCCAATGAGCTTTAGTCAGCTGTGGCTTTATTTTGTTTTATTTTGTTTGTTTGTTTGTTTTTCCAGCTCATTCTTCAACTGGAATGAGCAGTACATATCACACTGCGCACCAGTTATGTAGGGAAGAAAGTCTGGAGCGTGAGAAGAAGTGCCGCAGAGGTAATATCTGAACACTGGGAGTCCTACTATGGGGCAACTGAACGGTAAAGCAAACCAAATCTTTGGAAGAGAGACCCCGACAGGAACTGGTGTCAAAAAGCCACAGTTCTTGCAGCCTTGTAGTCAAACAGGCTTATCACAGCAGGTAAAGCTCTTCCAAAGACATATGAGTTATCATAATTCTCCTCTTTTCCCCTTGGAAGAAGGTGAGTTATTCTTGATGGAACTGCTTTGGTTTAAAAAAAAAAAAAAAAAAAAAAAACTCCAAGATTTAGACAGCACTTACTTAAACGCAGCTCGCATTGTAAAGTACATGTGGAGCTGTTCTACTGCTCTGATTACATGATTTTTGAATGAGCACAAAGGGTTGAAATACTCAGAGATGGAAGCTTCGTTAGCACTGCAGCACATTTAAGCTCACAGTCACACACGTGTTCTGTTTTTACCCTGGAGAGGCAGCACACCCTGTAATTGGGTATGGCCGGTCTCTACACGCCGGGGCAACGCTGCTTCCCTTTGCAACAACTGCAGCCTGTTCCTTACGGGACAGCAGGAACTGCTCGATGGGCACTTTGAAAGGTGTAAGTGGTTGTGCACCAGTGCTAGGAACCAGGAAAATCTGTATATATAACTATATATCTGTATATATAGCTAAAAGTACAATCTGTACTTCTGTATATATAACTAAATAATCTGTATATATAACTAAAAGTAATAGCTAGACCCTGCTGATTGTTTGCATACTAACCTTAGATCGTGTGTTTCAAACTTTCTGATAAAAAGAGAATCTAAATTGACTTGACATTATTTATTCATTGTAATTTTAGATGGTAATATTGTCAGTCCAGACAGTCAAAAACCAGAAGATTTACTTAGAATGACATATTTTCTGTTCTTCTGAATTTTGTGCATTCTTAAATGGTGTTTTTCAACCTGTTTTCCAACCTAAAATACACACATTTTCAATGACAGGTGGGGCTCTCTTGTCACCATGGATGTCCAGCAGCAGGTACGGCAACTCACCATCTAACACTGCAAGACTTATCATAAAGCGGAGACAACCGCCAGCAGTGGGTGTATTCGGGAACACAGGTTATTGATGCGCAGCACTCGCTCATAAAGCAGGTACAGTATAGGATCAAATTTGAGTTCTAAAATCAGTGTAAGAATCTTGACAGTGGCTGTTTCTAAATGGTTGTCTTTTTTTTTTTTTTTAAGTGAAAGACACACAAAAAGGGGAAATGGACTTCCTTGAAAGTGCTGTCAAAAGTGTAAAATCAGCTCAATAGCTCAATGGCACACTAGAAGGGAAAATACATTGCTTTTCTATTTTGCTTTGTCATCAGACATTTATTAGCTATGTGCAACAGCAGAAAGTAACAGTCAAAGGAGAGTTTCACTTTCATATTTTAGATCTGGGCAGTCAGAGCCTGTGTGTGCACTGCACATTATGTGGGGAGGCAGCACCACTCTGCAAGCTGTACGAGGCAGTACTTTCTGTTTAGGAAAGAGCCAGGAGCACAGGATATCAGAGCCGTTTCATTTCTGGTTGCACTGACTGATACTTTGCACTAGCAAAATAACCTCAGGCCGAAGAGGAGGAGTAAGAAGCCTTCCTTGTGCCGTGTTCTAACCTCAGCTATGCTGTGTTTGCTGGTGGGCGTCTGGGGACTGCTGAGGAATTTATACTAAAATTACCTTGCTTGCTAATTTCTGCTGCTCCAGTTGTGTGTGCACATGGGGGATGCCACTTCAGCTGGACGAGGGTGGGAAAAGGAATGGATAATCTCACCTCCAATTGCGCTACTTAAAAGGTCAGCTTTGCCACGGGAGTTCACCATTAACCCTGGCTTTTGAGTTGCACCCATCCCTGTTCCCACCATTTCTTTCCTTCCTTTGACCTCGCCTCAATTTTTTTTTTAAACAAATATATTTTATTAGTGTCAAGTTTAAGTGGGTATGTACTGGAATCGTATACTAGAACATGATTCTTGGTCAGTCTTGTACTTTTTTTTTTCTTCTTGTATGTCTCCATTTAGCAAAATATTTAACTTTAATCTAACCTTAAAGATGCCTATAGTCTCAACAAGATAATTAGAATTATTTCTATGCCTACTCTTGAGCATTTTTTGAACCAGACCTTCAAACTAAATTGAAACTAAACTAAAACTAATCCCCCAAAACACCAAAGCTAGGTCAAATGTTTAAAAGTTACCCAATCAGATTCCTTATTTTAGGGCTTCAATTTAGTTCCTCTAATCAAACATGAAAGGAAAATTGGAAGCAGTTAAAATTTTGGTTTAGATACAATAAGAAGCACAATTTGAGCTGTTATCTCAGTTTTGCTACCCTCAAGGCTCTCAGGGATTTTCCTTAGGAAGACACTTAAATGGCCCCAAGTTGGATGAAAATAACTGCGCCTTCAACATCATGGAAAATTTCAACTGACAGCCACTCCAAGTGAATGAGTTCCCCATTACCAAAGAATATATTTCACATTAGAGTTCACATATGATTACCAGTCATACTAACTTGGCTTTAAAATAAATACTCTCAGTATTTGGAAAAGCTCAAGTTGCAAATACTCCTGGTCAAATATTTTAACCAGCTCTCTTTATCAACAGAAGCAATTTCTGCTGTACTGGTCAATGAAATCCTCAAACATTATAACCTTCCTGTTCAGCCTGTACAAGATAACTCTGAAGATTGCTACTTCAAAATCCCTCTCGCTGCCTTTTTTTTCCTTCTCTTCCTTTTGCACAAAAAAAGGGACGTTACAACAATTCATATGTTCTTCTAGAAAAAAATCATCAAGTTTTATTTTCTTTAAACCTAGGCTATTTAAGAATTGTTTGTTGCCCATATTTTTATTAAACAAAAACTATTCCACAGAACTCTCGCCAGGAGCAAAATAAACCACAGTCTAACTCCTCCATAATGAAATCATTTAAAGCCATGACTTATTCCAGGTCTAAGACAACTGTAAATATTTTTCGCTATTTCTGCTATCTTTGACACGGGCATGGGAGTCAGGCACTTAAACTGCTACACCACAGGATTTCACTAGGATAGTTCACTTATCTGATATCTCTTTCTCTTAAATTTTAAGGCTATTTCATTCATGAGCTAAAGTCGTTTTTCCCCAAAGCCGGGCGGATTACACAATGTCAGAAAGGAGAGCACAAAACAAGTCAGTAATTTACCCAGGATGTCAACAATAAAATAACACCCAAAATAAGAAATGAAAACGGTTTCATTCTAGCTAACAAACTCTCTATCATAATAAATTGACTATTCTGAATTTCAAAATATTAGAGTAACATAAAGAGTCTCAAAATAACTACTTCAAGTAAACCTGTAGGCGCACGTGTTGTAGCTTTCTAGAGGGAAGAACTTCCATTTCCTCTTCAAAGTCTAGCAGTAAGCGTAGAGGGAAACCATTAACGTCTCATCATTTATAAATGATAACTACTCTACATAACGCTTCAAAGCCATTTTTAAGCCATTTAAGCTTTTTCAATTTGCACTAAATATCTACCAGGAGATTATAGTTTATAATTTAGAGCAATATTTAAACTGATATCATATACTTAATTTTAAATAAATTTTAGTATAATAAATACAATTTCTCAAGACATGCAGCACATAATTTCCCTCTTGTGATCATCCAGAGAGCAAACAGAAGCTTTCAAGTTTTTTGAGTTGTTCCTATGCTATTAATTTCCTTGATATCCAGAACATTTGTGAAGGAAGGGGCTATGACACACACGATGGGATGCTGAAAACTGGTTCTTGCTTTTAAACTCAATTAAACACAAAAACAATTATTTGAGAATTAATATTGCAGAACAGTTAAGTTTTCAAATTTGTTGTAAATGAAGAAAGAGGAAAATATTTTTCTTGTCCCGTTTCTGAGGAAACAAAGGAGATAGATAAGGATATGAAAAAAAAAAAATCCGTTAGGGTCCCTTATGCTTCCTGAAATGAAGGTCTTTTCCAACCATAGTGATTGTAAAGGCAGCTGGAAGGAGAAGCCATTTCTGAATGCTTCTGCAAAACCATGACTTCCCATGGCCAATCCTAAGGGATGGAATACTTAAAATATGTGACCAGAACGAAATCCTGTCCCAGGAAACATCCCAGTGATCTCTCACCTACCATTGATGCTTGTGAAGTCTTTTCTCGCTAAATAGAAATAAATACTTGAGAAATAACAGACCTCAGTCTGAGTTAGGAACTTTGCTTCACTGAGGTTATGCTACATTTTTCAGATAAAATTAGATAATTTTCTACTAGGCACTAACACTTAGTACTCGAATTTTAAGTCGTTTTGTGCAGCAACCTTAAGTTTGTGTTTCTACAATGCCCCTGCCAACTACAATATTTAAAAATAAAGAAAAAAAGAAAAGATAGAAGGAAGGAAAGAAGGAGAGGCTCCTCCTGAAGAGCACTGCTCACTGGGCTGCCTGCCCCAGGCTTTTCTGGTATTTGCTACAGTAGAGCCAGTTTCCATGGAAATACAAAGTTGAAATTTTGGCCCATTTGAAACAAGTGGATGGTGAAGGATGGGGAAAGGATGGAGGCAGAGGCACTTGGGGAATTTCTGCCACCTTTTCCTGGTTCACCAGGGATCTACCTCAAGTCAGATTGTGCACTCCAGCCAACCGGAGGACATACAACAGCAATACTACTCTGTTGGCTTGTCTTGTACATATAGTAAATAATATACTATATTTTCATCTAAACATCCTGAAATCTCTAAAAGTGAGTCATAAGAAAGGATGTACAAAAACACAGAATATTTTCTTGTACTCATATTGTACTTACAAACAGATATATGACAATATCTCACAATGAATTATTTATATATTGAAAGTAACCTCTGTTCAAGGAGGTCCCAATTTCCTCAAATGATTTGCTATTTTGACTAATAACTCAGTCATTTTTTTCTGTGTTTATAAATATTTACAATTCAAGCATAGTCACAAGAGTGAAACGGTATTTTGCGCTTTACACGACCACAACTGGACAAACACACAACCATATCCGCTATGGACACTTCTGCGTATCTGAAAGTAAGATTCTGTCATCCTTAAATAAACTGCAGTGACACAGAAGTCCAAGTCTAACGTAGGCAGAGGCAGCCCTGCCAATTCTAGGCGATAATTCAGCCACCAGGTTCAGCTTCATTCATGCCCGAACCTGCGCCCGCCGTGAGAAGGAGCGCTTGGTAACGCAGGCCTTTCTCAGGGGAACGTCCCACTGGAGAGGACCATATTTTTGACTGCTCCCGTATGACAGCTTTTGGGTGCTTTGCACAGCCTCAGACACCAACAGCAACTGGAGGAGAGGCTCCAGTTTCCTACCAGCGCAAAAAGATCTAACCGTGCCTCTCACTTGATTTCACTATTCACTGAAAAGGACCACAACAGATCACAAAAGTGACAAATTAGTTTTAAAATCTGAATAAAATCCTTGATGTAGTTATTATTTAATATTTACCAACAGTCCTATGGGGTTGGTGACAATACCAAACTCCTGAGAAGAGCCACTATGAACTCACGCAAGACACATTAGCTCAAGTGAGGGGTACTGAGAGCGGCAGCCAGAACAAATACAGCAAGTGGTGAGTAACAAAAGATGTTGTTAATACGTCTAGATCTGACCCAGGATTGCAGAAGAACTAAAGCAACGAAGTAGGGTCAAGACCACGGTGTGTTCACAAGAACCTGGGCAATAACTGTGTTCAGAAGACTCCCTGGTACAAATCTTCCTCATTTTGTTTTCTCATCATAGTGGCTTTTTGATACCTGTGACTCTCACAGTTGCCTGAATGGTTTCGCAGCATCTAACATGTTAAGGTGTTGCCTTCACATTTTATTAATGTTCTCCAATCATTTTCTAGTTTCCTGATGAATTAGCCTGTCAAAAACACTTTTTAACAGATAGTGTAATAATTGAGCACTGGACATCTGTTTGAATTTGTTGTGGATAAATACCGAATTGGATAGCCACAAAAGTATAATTTATTATTGCTCGTAGCTGCTTTTCTGTAGTAAATAATTCCTACCTGGAAAATTAATTTAGTTTTTTTATTATTAAAAGCTGACAGTGAATAATATAGAAAGTATGGACTCCTAGATTCTGTAAAACCCTTGGCAGGAAGATATGAATTAAGTTCTTTTGGTTTCCTTACGATTTTCATTATTTATTTTTGAATGAGTTGCTACTGGAATGTCCACCTTGCATCACTATTTTTTGAGCCAACATTCTGTCATAATTTCTGCCATGGCTAGATGTGGAATTTGGTGCAATTCTGTATGCAGTTTAGTCCCATTCTTCAAAGAATTAGTTTTTTGGAGTATAAAAACTGAATCATTTTATACATCTCAAATTTAAGTCTGCCATGTATAGCTCTGAAATCTTTTTTTTTTTGTGGATTGTTAAACTTCGCTTTTGCAATAGCTCTACATTGTTTTTCTACAAAAAATCCCCATTTCAAAATGGCTTATATATCTATAATAGAAAGTACTGCTTTTTGAATAACTGCTTCAGATTAATATTAAACATTGTGAAATCTCTTTCAAAATACATATTAAACAATAAAGCTAGGAACATTTTATTTTATATATATATATAACAGCTTTTATAGGGTTGCTAATCTCAGTACAAATGCTGTACTTCAAAGGCTTATACTCCTTCAAAAATATTCTCTCTGAAGAATTTGAAAATTAAATGTCTACACGTTAAAAACATTTTAATTTAAAATGCTTAAAAATAAGTAGCAATCATCATATTTTGCTGTGTGATACAATTATGGAATAACAAGAAGGAACATTTTGAAGTATATTTAACAAGTAGCTTGTTTCAGCCTGGATATTAGCTTGATTTACCATCTGCAGAATTACCAATAACATGATGCATTTATTACCCGTAAAAGCTATTAGCAGGTCATTTTGTTCAGTTCATCATATGTGTCTTGAGACACAATCTGGCGTCTAACAGATTTTCATACATTGATGTCACAGAGAATCAGACTGTTCTTTAATTGATTGTTTCTTGCTAGACTACTTTGATTAAAACAGGTTGTGCTATTTGCTTTTAGTTCTACATTTCTCTACTTTAAATGCATGTCCAGGAAAGGCAGAAATTATTCTCATTTCCCTGGATTTGTCTAATTCAATGTGTATGTGATAATCCTTGCAATCAAGCTGTTTAAAAAAACGTTCCCGTTACTCTAAACCCATTACTCCCTTCCCAATTAATACAATCTACACAATGTTTTAAAAGCTATTCATCTTTCCAGGCCAAGTTGTTAGAGGACTGTTAGATCTTAAGCCTTGGAGACATGAGTGCATACACAGGAATGGCATCTGAGGAAAATGTTTTTCCCTTTAATTTACTGAGGCCAGGCTCATAAGCTGGGCTCTAGCAGAGCAAAGGGATAGCTCTTTCATTTAGCAGGAAACAGCAGAGTATCTGTGGACTTCTTGCTTGGTGCTGCATTTGAAAGCATGGTCTCATCTGGCCCCAAAGGCCGGTTCCATGCTCTGTGGGGAATAACACCAGCAATCACTTGGTTTATGCTTTTGTTTGTTCAAGAATCAGCAATGGGAAATGAGACTGCAGAGGCAGAGGCTTAAGAATAAGAAAGAAAAAGTTTAGTATGTGCGGAATTCTACTCAAAGTATTAATGCTAATTCCAGATACCATTTGAATTGTGATCGAGGCATTTTTGATTCTTTCTCTTTTCCATTTGGTGCTAAGATAATTTAAATTGGTGTGATTACCTAGCAGTTAACAGACCTATGTCATCTCGTCTAAGAACTTTGTATTTTTTTGTTAAACTTCATTATCTATTTATTCATAAAAATTCACTTCATGCAAAAGCACTATTTCTGGTCATGGTAAGGCTGAAGTGGTGCATAAAACTTAGCATTGTCTTTTTGCTCCAAGGTGCCATTTAATCTGTATGACTAGTGTTTGTTTGGTTGGTCTTTTGTTTTGTTTTCTCACACATGCCATATTTATTGCCCATAAACTTTTTTGCTAAAAAACCAACATGTATTAACTCCAAAGATAAATGGTATAGCTCCATCCAGTAGAGTGGATCCTCTTTAAGCTCATGTTTAACACATGATTAAACTCTACACAGTCACATTTGGGGAAAGTTATTTCTCTGTCATCGTTGAAGACCCCTCCTTTGACCAATTCCCGGATCGTTCTTTTCTCCAGAGTCTGCACGGAGCAGCCACCCAATGCCATAACAAAGAGGCAGAAAAAGGATGATCTACACCCTCTGCTCTTGCTGATCCCCACTTCCAAAATGATGAGGTTGCTCGAGCTGGGCCTTATTCCTTTTACTATTCTGCATTTTGGTACCTTGTCTGCCTTCGCCTCAGCACAGGATTTTAACTTCCCCAATCCATTTCTTATGTACGTAGCTTAGATACCGTTAACGGAGGGTCTAGAAAACAAGGACAGCCAGACTGTTGCCCCTTTAACAAGAAAAGGTAACCAGTTCAAACGTCTGCTCGGATCATCTTCAAATCCGAAAGGTGGCCTCCTGGATTAGAGCATTCTTGTGGAGCCCTGCACTTCTTACATCCCCGAGCTCCCGATTGTACAAATATCTGCTCCGGCTGTCACGGACGGAGTTGGAGCTCATGTTATTTTAACAGAGCTGTATTTGTGCAAGCAAAGGTAGATAAAATCCATATGATATTCTCTCTACTGAAAAGTATTTTACTTCTATTTAAGCTATATTAAGAGGTGGTATAATAGTCTCACTTTATTTTTTCTCTTTCTCTCCCCTACTCTTGTTTTCCTTTCGTTTTTCATGTATCTGGTTTAAATGCTTTTTTTTTCTTCCTGTAATGAAGACAATGCCATCTATACTACAAAGAAAACAAATTCAAGTCATTATCAATGCAGATAGAAATCTTATGTTTTTCGTTGCCTCTAGGCCTATGAAAAAATCAAAAATATTTTACAGGCCATGGAGGATTAGAAAATAACCTCACTACATGCAGCCATCTCCATTGAAGACCACGTCAATCATTCCATGGGAACATACATCACATTAATTCGGGGTTGGGTGGGAATCTTTTGAGCAACACATCTTCCTGGAACTGCAGAGCAAACACAGAGACTTAGAACATAATCACAAGAGCTGGAACGTGGCCAGAACACAGGCAGCAATATCACAGCTCTTGCAAAAAGAGTCCTCAGCAACCACAAGCTACGAGAGCTCGCTCGCTCTGCGGAGCTACCGCACGAGCCTTGGAAGGGACTTGCCGAGCGTAACCGCGTGTACTCAGAGGAGAGAGTGCCACCTACTGAGAGCAGCCCCGAAACGGGACTCACTCGGCCCGATTTAACACCTTCCACCCTCTTCTTCCGAAAGGTAAAAAACCTCAAGTATGTTGTAATATCCCAGTATAGGTTTACGTGTATGTTTTGTGGAACTTCACAATTTAAAAAAAAAAAAATGCGTCTAAAAATTGAGATTCAAATGGATGAGGAAGCTTTGCCGAAGTCTTTACCAAGCCGCCGTGATTTTGGAGAAGTGGGTTAATTATAGCAATAACCACAACATTTCTATTGTTTTTAGCTTCCTGGCCAGCAGTAGGAGGTAGGGAATGCAATGAAAGAGCAGCAGAATTGAAAAAGGAGAGAGTTACCAACAACAGAAATTTCTGGGAAAAGAGAACTAAAAAATGTCTGAAGGCCTACATGAAATTAAAGAAAGTTAGTAGCATTCTATCAAAATATGTAATTCATCATTTGCAGAGGTTATACTCTTTCTATCCAGCCATATGAATAGGTCATCACTGGAGCTCTTCTCTTTCCTGCTTTGTGCGTCCCATCACGTCACCATTGGCACACCCAGTATAAAAGCAGATGTTTCATACAGGATTATACCGCACAGAAACAACGCTGTAGAGTCCAAGGCCTACACCACCACGCCGGTAGCATGCGTGACTGCAGCCAGCAGTATTATGTGGTTCATGAATACAGATCAACCATTCCTGGTACTTAAAAAAAAATAAAAATTAGACTATTGTGAGAATACAAAAAAAAAAAAAAAAGGTTTCAGACACACAAAATATTTATGGGCGCTAATCACCAGCTCAAAGGGTAGAGTACGGGAGAAAGGAAATGTGGGTCTACAGCACAGTGGGAGAGGACAATTTCCAAAACGCAAGGGCTCGGACTAGCTCACGCAGCACCTCCTGCGTCCGCAGAGCGCAGCCGCCACAGGTCACGGCAGCCCGGCACGTGCTCACGTCAGGAACATCAACCGCAGTCCCCAGCGGACTCAATGCCACAGTGAAGGTAGCCCAAGCAATGGCTCTGCGGCACCTCCCATCCTTCTGGTGCAGCCCAGCGCCCCGGAATCCTGCCCGGGCTCCGGGGAGTGCCAGGGAAAACCCACCCTTCCCAAAGGTTTCCAGCTCTGAGGTTTGCACTCTCAGATTTGAAGCTACTTCTGATAAAAAAGAGAAACATCTCTCCAGATCTGAACGGATTCTTCAGTCAAATTCAAGATTGTGCATTTTATTAAGATGAGCATTGAAACACATCGAGTGACAGCAAGGTGAGAGGACTCGCTTGCACAGAGTAAATCTAACTGAAAACAGTTGCGAAGCCTGGACTTCAGATTTCCATAATAAATCCAGAAAGGAGAACCAATTCTGTGTTTGTTCAGCGCTGAACGCTGCAGGAGCGTTTCCAAGCTCCCTGCTCCCTCAGGAGCCGCTTTCTCCACGGCTCCTCATCCAGGTGAGGGAGAAGTCCTGCCAGCCCTCCGGCAGCTGAAACTGGGCTGGGGGAAAAGGATCATCCCTGCCCCAGAGAGCAGCCAACGCGGCCGGACCGCAGGCAGGCGGTCGGGGTGAGGCCGGGGCCCCGCGGCAGGCGCAGCCTCCCTTCCTGCTGCCAGATATTTACATTTACTTGTCCTGCTCCTGCCCTCAGCGGGACCTGCCAGGCCCTGGCCGCTCGCTCACCACCAAGACCCTCCACGGGCTGAGGACGTGGGCAGAGACTCCCATCACATCCGGGCGACGGACGGATCCTAGGAGAGGGCAGGAGCGGCAGGGAAGATCCCGCATGGATTTTGCCTCCATCACAGCCGTTTAACGGAAATGCTGTGTCAGGGTTTTTGATGCATCCAGGGACTGAATGTAAACAACATGGTACAACTCTAGAAACTGCCATCATAAAATATTTTAAGAGGCAGAGTAGAGTAAAATAAAATAAAAATGTCTTTTTATGTGATATCTCAGAGTAATTCAGGATTTATGGTACCTTAACCTTTAGAATCCAAAATATTAAGCTATGTTTCTTAGAGATAATAACTCGGTTGTCCCTCACTTATGTGTCTTAGATAAAAGCCTACTGCCACAGAATCCATGAATGCTCAAATACCCTTGCGGGCCTTTAGTAGTAAATCTTATGGAATAGCTTATGGCCAATGTAATGGCCCACAGTAGCCTGCGAATATCATGAATTCTAATAATACTTACATCAGTAGAAACATGAAGTAATGTCTCCATTGTAATTAAATGATGTATTTAGAGCAGTGCACTAAATGGTCCCCTAGTGTGTTGGTGATATATTCTAATAGTCTTCTCTTTACAGCCCCACACGGTAATATTCATGCTTTATTCTGGAGGGCTTTGCTTCTTACTGAAGATTTGAATTGCAACATTAAGTGGTAAAGTGGATTACAGCAGACCGCCATGAATATGGATTCAGATCAAGAATCTAAGTGCTTAAAAAAATATAAAATCTTACTATTTAAATAGAATGATTACCAAAACACTTTGATATGGGAGGGATATCACGAGTTCTTTCATAAAAAAAAAAAAAAAAAAAACCCCACACACGCCTTCTGGATCCAGCTCAAATTTGCTGCAATTAAAAAGTGAACAGAAGAGCTATCTCAGTTTAATTCACCTAAATAATTTTCCCTGCAGTTATGGAATTTAATTTTGGTTATTTAAAGGCAAAAAAATCATTTTTACAATTACATTACTATTGTATTTTAAATGCAATTCCAAAAAGATTCAGACTACAGTACACTATCAGCTCACAAGACTGATCGTAAACATTTCATATTTATAAGGAGAGTATCCACTGCTTCAGAGAGAGAAAATCTCTTTTCTGCTGATTAGGTAGCAACAAAAATGTTCATTTATGTATTTCTACTCTTTATTTTCCCAGTAAATCAGCCAATAATATAACAGCTGGAGATACTAAGGGCCTGAGGCAAAGCTAAGGGCACTTCAATATATCCAGGCATGGCCAGAAACTGTGGAGTATTAGGAAGCATATTACTGTATATGTAAAACTATGGCTGACATCTCATTATGAGGCAATGGTTTATATTATTTTTAAAGAAAAGTTGGTTTAGCATTTGAAAAAAAAATCAAAATAAAACCATCAATATCAATAAGAAGTTTTATTAAAAGATTCCATTCATTCATTTCTCAGCTTTTCCAATAATTGCTTGTGAAATAACATTTCCTTGTGGCACTCACACTAAACAAGCAATATTTTCACAACACTGCTGAAAATAAATTCTCTGGGAATTTGTGCATATGACATATAGAATTTCATATGATCAAGCATTAGTTATCTCTGCACAGTGTTGCTCGTCTTTAATTCTGTCAATATTTTTATTATGTAGTGCGTTCTGGAATACTCGGTATTTCTGCAGGAAAGCAGGACCAGTAACTAATTAGCAGTGCAGTTCTCGTGGCTCCAGGTTTACAAATGAATGAGCTCTTCAGTTAGAGACCTATATACTTTGGTGTAGCAGAGAGAAAAGTTATTTATTTGAAAAGGTGCTTTGATTGCTTTTCCATTTGCATAGCCTATTTGGCTAGAGCTTTCCTTGGATTCTGTGTTCATGATCATCTTCACTTCCATTTCTGGAAGAACCAGCCTGACCTTAACCTGCCACAAACAGATCCCCCAAATCTAGACTCAGCCACTGCAGGGCAAGCTTACCACCGTTGTACATCAAAAATAGTTTAACCTTTAGAAAATAGCTTAATTTCCCAAGGGCACATATTCACAAAAGCTGTGTTCCTTCCTGCTCTAGCCCTAAATTCACCGATTCCTACAATTTAATATTTTTAAGATTTGAAAGAATTTTGTTCACATTTTGCCTATGCACTAGCATGTCCACTCAAGAGTAACGTGAGGTGCTGCTGGTGGCAGAAGAGCTTGGGACACGGGGCTAATCCTGTGTATACTTGTATTATTTGATCTTGTGAACCAGTCTGTTTTGCAGACATAGAAGATCCTGATTAAATTCACACTTATTCTCATTAATTCATTTTTTTTGTGAGCATCTTAAACTACACTTAAACTACACTTACTCTTGAAATTTAAGATCCTGGTCAGTGGGGTGCAAAGTCTGCACTAGGTCAAACAGGGAGAGAGTTACGTTAATGCAGAGTCTGCCAAAGCAGATGAATGCCCTTCCCTGAGGAACCTGCTCCAAGGCTTTGCTTTTTGACTGACCAGAGCTCCAAGGACTTCATGTCAGTCACTAGAGGAGTCCCTGGTCATCTGTGGGAAACTCAGGAAAAAACAACGTTGACTTTAGACTTATTTTATTTTTGCTAGAGTAACCCTGAAAAAGAAGACTAGAGAGTGATCGTTTTGATCAATATAGATAATTATCTTTTTGATAATGATTAAATTTGATGGGTGATTAAACTTGACTGCAAACTAAACACCAAATATTTAAAAACTCTTTGGCCCACAAGACCAGAAAAAACACTGAAGACGATTCATTAAGGTAAGTGGAGGAAGAGAACTGGAACGGTAGGACAGTGGAAAGGCCCAAGGACCACATCAAGGATCAGAACAATTTCAGGTCCAGAACCAGGCTCGCAGGTCGAGGACTACAGGAGCCGACCTTCAGCCCTTGCATACTGCGGAAGAGGCCCCGATTTTCCAAATGCTGGATTCATTGACTCAGAGTATTTAAAGAACTAATTCAATATCTGGACATTAAATACTGCCAACTGTATTTCTATGGTAATTGTAATTAGGCACTGCCAAAGGGAAGTTCATCCGTCTAGAAGATAAGACATTTTATGGAGTTAATCCAAAGCAGTGAAGATATTTTTAAAAAACTCAGTGCTTCCCCATATCACATTCAAAATGAAAAACATCCATAACTCATCAGGTTGAAATTAAAATATAAAGTAGGGTAAACATAAGAAACCATCACATTTCCCAAACTAAATGCCTTTTGTTGTTAATTCCTTTCTGAATGAGAGGAGATTTACCACTATTTTTGCCCCAGTAAATAAGGAGTCAACAATGATTCTGGTTTTATTAAAACACTAATAGTCATCAGGTGCTTTCCGAACCCCGGCTGATGAATCACTCATGAACCTTTGTTGGATCTCAGCAACAGAGAAGGAAACGAATGAATTACTGCCTCTTCCTTCTGCAAGAGGTGAGTGCACCAAAGTTACTTCCTTGATCTCTATGTAATATTTAAAAGCATTCTTTAAAAGTATTATTCTGGATGGTATTCCCACATTTCCACAGTTCAGATGGATCGATTTCCAACACTTCAGAAAAAAAATTCAGAGAAAAATAAAAATGTATTACAAAGGAAAGGACTATATACAAATGTAAAATCAGGAAGAGAAAAGGCAAGAAATAGCAAATGAACTTACCAGCTGTGCAGAAACCTGAGTGTGATAAAATCCCTGGAATATTTCCACCTAAAACCATTTAATTTTTTTCTTTAATTTGAACCTATGTTTTGAGAAATTCTGTCACGCCATAAACTAAACACTATTGTGAGATACAGCTACGCCTTCCAGCTTAGGAATCAGCTCTCAGGTCTGTGCATTACAAAAGGCAGACCCAAAATATTTGCTTCATCTTCAGGAAAACTTTTAAGATGCTTAACTGAAGCAGCGAAGCACCACATTGTGGTTGGGCTTTACATTCACCTACTGTTTATACTAGCAAGAGTGTTCTGCCCCTCGGTGTTGGTGTCACGGGTTCGGGGCGCAGTGGGGGACACACAGAGCAGCAAACGCTCCTGCAGTGCTGCCTGCCTCGCTGTTAGCAGAGGAGGAGGTTAGCACACAGCAGCACCGGAATTACAAACCCCGACCTACCCGAGAATCCCAAAGAAGGCAGCTGCCAGGAGGCACGTTGAGCAACCCGAGACGGGCAAGCAGGAAGGGTCACTGGATCTGTGCCGTGAAGGGTCGAGCTGGATGGAGGATCTCAGGGACACAGGACACCGGAGTGCATCTGCAGCCCATCTCATGGAGAGCTGCAGTTCATGCAGCTAGGTTAGACCATTTTAAATGAAATTTTAAATTCCTAATTTCTAAGATGGAAAGTTTTTGTCTGATAAGCTATAACTGTTTCGGCCTAATTTTTTTAAGTCTTTGATTTTCACTAAAAAATGATTAGCCTGTGTCAGGAATATGAATAATGTGTTCCACATGGCCAGCAATACATTAATGAGTATTAGCAACAGTATTAAGCAACCTATGCAAAAATTGTGGTTTACAACAGTAAATAATAAGTGGTTAACCATTTATTGAAATGTCTATTTACCCTTGTAAACCTCCTGGATATTAATATATGAAGGTTTAAAGTAGTCATGTTTAAGTTATAATAGGATTCTTTAGGAACAAATTACCATTAGTTATTATTTTGTAATTAGCTGCATTCATCACACTTCATAGACGTAGCAAAGGATCAGCTAAACCACATACACATACATGGAGTGTACATGAGTGTACATGGAGTGATGTTGCGCACACCCAAGGAGACTCAACTGAGTTGATGACACAGGAAGAAACTGATCCTCAGGGTTCTCATTTCTGTTTCTTTTGCCCTATCTAGAGCTGTCCAGATCCTACCTTTCTGCAGTCACATCTTACAGTTTTAGCTGTATGCATTTGTCTAACCAAAATTTTAATTTACTGCTTTCTCCTTAAAAAGCGTTTGTTCATGTATGCCAATTAAAGAAAATCTCCAAAGATGAAACATTGACAAAAGGAAAACAAAATAAGAGGAAAGTGAAATATCTCTAGTTGCTGCAGCGTCTGGCCCTTGGGCACAACTGCTTTGGAGTACATCTCAAGAGCTACATAAAAGACCAAAAATGGCACAAAAAATTTGCCTGTCACTGCTTGAAAATGTATAGAATCCAAGCAACGGCTTCTTTAAAATTTTAGGCAAGCCCTAGGCTGAGCTCAGGGCTTGTGCTCAGAACTAATATTCATCTGCACTGCAAACCACAACCACCACAACCATTTCCATCAGGACAGAGAGCCTCTGACCGGAGGATCAACTTCCAGCTGTGGGGAACGCAGGCAGTCCTGCTCCTCACTGTTTGTACACAAAAGTGTTGCTCATTTCTTCACCTTTATCAACTATAATATAGTTTTGGGCCTAGGACACGGGATAATTTATTGAGTGCTTATAGAGGGAGGTATTAAGATGCAATAATTAAACACAAGGTGCTTGTCATTTCTCATGAAGGGGACAGTTACAGGGCTTGCTGGGGCTGCTCTTGGGATGGACCACATCTAAACAACCACACAACCTAAACGGAGTGTATTATAAACACTGCAGACACTTTTTAGCTTTTTTCATCATGAGTCTGGCACAGAGCTGGCACATACCTTCCCTCGTTGGAAGGGAAGTATCTTTATTTTTTTTTATACATATTCTTATTTTTGATGTCTGCAGTTTTGCTAAAACATGCCTGAAATATACAAAAACAAAAGCGAGAGCCAGATTCCCAGAAGTGAAGAGAAAAGGACAAGTAAGAAGTTTTTGTTATCTCATCTTATCCTGCTGCCTGATGCTGTTGTCTGTTTAATCTAAGGGTCTTCTGTGCCTATCAATAGTAATTACCCCATTTTATTTAGGACACTGTCTGCAAAACAAAAATACAGACTAGAAGATAAAACTAAACCCCAATTTTATACTTATTCTTTGAAAACAGTTAATATTCACAGCCTGCTCTCTGCCAAGTGAATTGCATTTGGCAATCTGAGGAGCCATTCACTATATGAAAAATTATTTATATTTTCATTGCTGGTTTTTGGAGCTTAACGCAAAGACATTTTGGAGCAGAAAAAGTAAAACATTCTACAAAGGATTTTAAAAGGATGGAGAGCAACATCCTGTGAACCAGGAAGCCCTTCCAGACATACCACTAAACAAGCAGAGGATCAGTGTTAGATTTATCAGCTAAGTGGCATATCAGAACAAAGCTATGAATGAGATTTGCTTTTAGTTCCTCTGAAAATTCCTACACCATCACTGCACATACTCCACATTGTTTTAATGGGGTGCTATCTAGGAAAAGATTCAAAGGGAGAATATTTACCAGGGTGAAACGATGCTCTGATTTTCATATCTAAACTGAGATACAAAACGTAGTTTAGGTGGCAAGTAAAAAGGAAAATAAAAGGCTGTTATCTCATCCTAAATGTTTTTTGACTTCAGCTAACATGGAAGAAAAGAAGAGTTTGTTGGAGTTTTCTCCTCGGGAGGAGCAGCGTTGCGGGAGGCCAGGGCTGCAGCACGCCAGTGACCCCGCGCGGGTGGGACCGGGTGTCTGCAGTGCTGTGCGTGGGGCTCCGGCCGGAGCGGCTGGAGCTCCTCTTGGTAACCATCAAGCTGACACGAACGCGTGTGCCACGTGCACATGGGTTCTTGCACACCTGCATTTAGCAGCTGCATCACAGCTTGTCAGAGGAGGTATCTCCAGACTCACGGTTTCTTTGCAAATATTTACAGTGCTAGCGATGGGTGACTCGGATCAGAAACCTGGGGACGTGGGGGATACCCACATAATTACTAGTGTGTATTTTGCTGGATGCCAATAGTGGGTCAAGCAGTTCAGCCATGTGATTATGACTCTGTACTGCTTCTACATTTATCCCATAGTTCCCTTGTGCATCTGCTGTTTATTTAAGTATTTTTTTTTGCTGTTGGCTTTAGAGCTATTTATGCTGGTGAGCATCTTTTCCATTAAAGACCATACACAGAAAAAAAATAATGTAGTCAGAAATATTGGCACATTAGACAGTGCAACAAGGGACCAAAGCGTATTTCATCAAGAATAAAGTGTTGAATGTTGTATAGGGTATAAAAATAGAATGAGCTGGTAAGTCTGACTTTCTTATACTGTGTATTTCAATAAGCAATTTGTATATATAGTCCATTAGGAGGTAAGAGCCTGACATTGAATTGAAGTAGCTAAGTCAATTCAGTACTTCAATAAGAAGGCAATTATTTCATGGAAAATGATTACAGATTTAAAGTACAAAATGATAACTAGGTATAGATATAAATAATATAGTAAAATCTAAACAAGACTAACCATTCAATATACTGTTATAGTATTATGTATATTTGGATGAGCACTGATTAAGAAAGAGTCTCTCAAGTGCAGAGGTGTTTGTCTTTGAAGTTCAGCAATGCATCTAAATATAGGGAATCATATCTAAATACAAGGAATTCAAATCTTCATAAACATTTTTCAAAATTACTTTTGTTTTCATTTTTAAATACCCCTTTTGTATCTAATTTAATAAAATAGTTGAAATTTAGGGTAGAAAACTCAGCATTGCTTAGTGTAGGATGAGGGAGCAGTTAAAGGTCATTTCATTAGAGGTGAAAGACAGAAAAAAATTGCAGAAAAAGTATGTTGAAAATCTTTTTTCTGCCGTTTCAATTTCAATCTGACAGGGACTTGGCAGCTAACAGCAAAATCTGGGAAAGCCATGAACAAGGTTCAAAGCTGCTTTTTAAACGATAGCAAGCACAAAAAAAGGAATGTGGAAAATAGACTCTTACTCTTTTCCCCCCGTACTAGATTAGGACAAGCGTGGCACACCAGGGAAGGGTTTGAAGCCCGCACAGTCCTGCACTTACCACTGATCAATACAATAAAGTATTGTTTCCCTGAAGGAAACAAATTACACCCTGGTATATAATTGACCATTGTTTATCACAGACATTGTTTATCACGAACAGAGAGAGAGCGGGAGGGTCTTGAAGTGCCCCTTGCCATGCAGATGTTGGGGGACACACAGATGTGCCGCAAACAGGCTCGTGCAGACTGAGCCGTGACCAGGACTGGGCACCAGCACAGGCCACAGCGCAGAGCACGGAAACAACTGGGAAGGAAACACGCCACCAACTCTGCTTCACACTGACTGCCCGGCTTTAATTTGGAAATGCTTCATAATGTACTGGAAGTGCTTTATAACACATCAATATTTCATTAAATAATTTTTAAGATCACAAAGCCTCTCAACAGCGTCTTTGTAATGTTCACCAGGAGAAACCTGCTGACATACCAGCCAATCCCCACCGTTTTCTTGGAAGAATTTCATCTTTTCCCTCTAGAACATTTGGGTCTCACACGTTCCCAGTTCTGCCCCTTCCTCATTCGCTTGCACAGCTGCTTCCGGGCAGACGCGGTTGTTTCTCCCTGCAGACTGATCCCTGTAGCAGAGCCCAGACCTCCCCAGCCAAGTGTGCGGCGGAAAGGGACAGCAGTCCATGGGGCACATACCAGACTGCAATGTCATTTTAGACACTGATCATTAATTAAATTCCAAGTATGTTCAATAATACTCCTGGGTTTATTCTTGTGGTAAAAGATGAGGTCTTCCTCTGATGAAAATGATCACGATCACAACCATATGCTTAATATCTTATGTTTCAGAAGATTGAAACTTCTGGAAAAATACAAGCAAGTTCACGGAAAATAAAGATTTGGCAAAGCCAGACAGAAAATGAGACTTTCCAAGCCTGTCACTCAGAGGAGATTTGCCTCCTAGATGTGTTATATCACAAAAGCATCAGCCACAATCAAAACAGGAAAAAAATACAGCCCAGAACATAGGACACACCATCTCCTACAAAGCCAGGTTGTGAGAGAAGTGAGAAATTCATTAGTCAGCACAAGCAAAGGCATTAAAGACAATTAAGAACACCACTCCTGGGATTCCAGAGCCTGCTTTCCCAGGACTATCCTTGGAATAGTCAGGAGAAAGAAAGTCTTTATCCATAGTTTTGGGGCTATTCAACCTTAACAGACTGTTTGGCATAGTCAGAAATAATTTGAATTAGTTGGATGCTGAAAAGGTAAGCACTCATCCTTGGTTTATTAAGAGGAACCACAATAAAATAACTCATTATTTAAACATCAGATCAGTATCATTTTACCCTTATGGTTGAAAAAACCTCCAAAACTGAGTCCATCCATAAAATAAACCTCTCCTCCCTTCTCCACCAAAAGCACATAATCTAAGCTGCAAACATGAATATCATTTTTTTCCTATATAGACATACTTAATAAAGGTTCTCTATAGCAGGTATGGACTACAAAGCCATTAGCATATGTCTGCTACAAATTCCTGTCGTACCGCTCTAAAAGAAGGTTCCTTAATATTGATCTACATTACTTGCTAAAAGGAATTCTGCAAAAAATGATCTATTTGTAATGGATAATACTAAAAGATTATAGAAGGCTGAATTAGTTTTCCAGATGGCTATCCCTTTGAAACTGCTTCCTACCAGGCAAAGGCAAAATGGGCAACTTGAAATTCTCCAAGGAGTCAGTCCAAAACCTTTTCCCCAGAACCCATCTGCACTGCTGCCTTATTAAGAAAAAAAAATAATTACAGCCAATTACTTCTATTATTTGTAACAACTTAAAAGAACGATTTACAAAGTAGATACTGCAGGATACTGCTTGTCTACAGATCATCTATTTCCTAGATGGCCAGATAGGCAACTAGCTAGAGCTCCTCCTGTTTGGGAAGCAGCAAGCTGCTGCCTCTGTGTTTGTGAAAAACAGTCCTGCAAACATCGGGTTCAGTATTTGGGAAGCAATCTCCATGGAAAGGCAGCTTGCTTTGCATTTATCCTGTAAAAATACCCTAGTGAAGTCTTCAGCCATGTCACAGGAGAACGTAACGTCACCGAGAGCAGCAGTGCTGCTGTAATTTGTAGCTGACCGGTTTAGCACATAGAACCAAACTGCAGGCGGCTGCAGCCGACGCACGGGACGGCACCCGCGTCCCCGGCACTGCCGAGCTGGGCTCATTGGCACCAACCAGCATCCTGTCTCCACCACCAACTTCACCGCTGACGGGCAGCAAGTTTGCTGCGTACCACTTCATGCTGGATGGAGCAAACAGGACTTGGCAGAGGCAGCAAAATGGTTTGACGGTCACTGCTGTGCGATACCTCAAGGCAGAGTGTCCCACGTACCCAGCACGGGTACACGCACGCCATCATGCACAGCTGACAGAACGACACATAGTTCCTAAGTCTACAGGTTTTACAAAAACAAACAAACAGCTCTACAAATTACCTCTTAGTTGTGTAGAACATGCAAAGTGATCCCATGCTGTAGTAAGGTAGATTCTTTAAAAAAAGATTCCACCATATAAATTACTTCCATAAACTCACAGAGAAAAACTCTATACCATATTAAGATGTTTCTCTCTTATCATATACAACCAGTGACTAGAAAAGGAAGCTAATGTAGCTGTCAACCATCAGCAATCTTCAGGATAAATGAATCTCCCAGGAGTAATTCTGCTGAAGTCACTAACAAATAAATTTGGGCTGTTAGTTCAACTGTAGTTCTCTGGGGCAGAGAACCCTGCTTTTAAAAAAAGAAAAAAACTTTTTTTTTCATATATATATATATATATATATACACAATTCTCTTGTATGCAGTAATAATCACAAAGGACTCTGATTTCTGATGCTTTTATTAATTCTGACACCAGTATAATTTATATATTGTAATAATAATAGATATTTTAAACATTTAACTTCTCATGGGAGAAAATATAGCACCTACATCGCATATATAATACACATGCCTATGATAGCTATTCATTAGAAGGTGATTTTATCATTTTTACACACACATTAAAGTATTTCTCCCCATTCTAAAACATTCTTTTAAATATAATTCATTAAAAAGGGAAAAAAATAGAAGGACCAGAAGAAGGGAAGGAAAAGCCTGCGCAGGCGGCTCTAGTTTGCCCCAGGATGGTGTGTTCAGCTCCCGGTGCTTCACTGTGTCTCACCGCGCTGGTGCTGGGTGTCTCCCCGGGGAGAGCAGCAAACACCTCCCATCTCCTGGTCTGCAGCAATCCCGCTGCGCGCGCGGCTCATTGTGAGTGATGAGGGCCCACTGTTTGTTGAGTCTAAAACCAAATGATCTCTCACAAGCAAAATTTAAACTTGAAATAGGATTCTCTGGCTCTTGATTCCTACTCTATTTTTTTCCCGTGTACTTTATATATTCCCAAATAAGGTTCAGGCTGGCTACAGATGGTGCTGGCGTGTAATGAGAAGGGCTGAGGAGCCGCTCCAGCTCCCAGGGGAGCGTTCTGTAATGGAACTAACTATGTATTGTCCACCCTATAGACGAGATTTGATTTTGGACTATTTGCCCAACTGTGTTTGTTTATTGCTTAGCACTGGAGGGCTTCCATTAACTGTGGGTTGATTGAACATAGACTATGGAGCTAGGAGGAGCGGAGCATTTTTTTCCTCGTGAATGCTGATGTAATCCCTTTTCTCAGGCTGACAGTTTAGCCCTTTTCACCAACAGAGACTGTTAGAAAGAGGCTGGTGTCTACAAGGTGCTAGTGAGAGACATATTTTTGTGACCCTCTGAATGAGCCTCACCTGATTAACTGAAAATAAATACTTGCAAAGTTTACAAGAACACAAATGATACAAGGTAAAACCCTGTCACTCACAGTTGAGAATGGAAATTATCATCTCATACAAAGGAAGATTCCCATAATGAACCCTGATATCTCATTCACGTAGCCTTTTTTTTTTACTTTTTTCCCCATAATTCTGAAACAAAAACAGTAACTTAGCTATTAGTTACCAATACTCAGGTGCAAACTGAAATTGAGCTTTCTACCTAATGGAATCATTCACCATTTTAGTGAAGCAGTCCATTAAGAAACTAAATTAAGAATAAATAAATTGCCATCCTAAAAATTATGGTAACATTAGTTATAATTACATTTAAGTCCTCAATTTCAAGAAAGGCATTTATTTCTTGTCCAGTTCAATATGCTGAAAACAGGCATCAAACTATACTATTTAATATCAACTATGAATATGTTGCCCTTTAATTACATGGAAGGATAAGTGATGATAGATAAACACAAAGTCACTTCAGCTACAAAATCCTAAGATTTGGAAAAAAAACAGACTACAGCCGTGGAAAAGAAGAGAAATAAATCCCATAGGCAGCTTCCAAATAAAGGGGGAAAATATATATGCTTTACTGTGTAAATAGTTACCTGTTTAGCATACAACAAAAAGATACTTTTTAAGTATAAGGCATGGCAGTAACTATTCATCTTGTTTTTATTAGCTTTTAATGCATTGGTGCTGTTTATCCTCTTAAGCCTTCAGTTTTAATAAAGAATATTTATGACGCCAAGGAAGAAGATAAACTGGGAAATTACTTACACAGCTCCATCTCTTCTACTTAGATGAGTGCAATGCTATAGACATACGATGGAACACATAGATACACATGCCTCTGCCTCAGAAACTACTTCTTCTGTATTTATAACGAAGTGCATGGGATTGTACTCAGGCATCATACTAGGGGGTAGAATAACGATGTTTGTCTGGTCGTCACTCACAGGGGTCTGCGCAGAGCAAACCAGGTGGTTGGACACAACTCGGCTGCAGATGCCCTCAGCGTATTCCAGGGACTCCCTCCCTGAGCTCACAGCCCACTCCTGGACTCTGACCTGAGCTTCCTTGGGAGGGAGGGCAGGCGGTTTTCCTCCAAAGCTGCCGAGCTTAGCTCCTCCTTTACAGCACAGGGATAGGTTTTGCAGTGCTAAAATGAGCTGCCAAACACGTTAGGGTATGCATTTTCATAATATGATACTATTTCTCTGACTTTGGAAAAGCTACATAAGCAGAGTGATGGAGTAAAGTACCCAGCCTAGGCATGGAGATTGCCAGACACTGGAAGTGAGTTGGGGTTCAAGCCCCAGCGATGGTTCAGGTGGTTGGATCCGCTTTTTAAGGTGCAAGTAGAACAAATGCCTAAGTATGGACCTAGCCTGCAACACAGAACTAAAACTCCTTTGGCTATAGAAAAACCACCTATAGTAAAGGTACAACATAGAGAGCTCCTCCACCAGCTCAGCTCTCTCAAGGACACAAACCACCAAAAGGCTCCTCTGGCCTCCACCTGCGGACACACTGACACGGCGAAGCCAATTCACCTCTGTGGATGTTCCAAGCGGCCAGGGAGGCTCCAAGCAGCATCACTGCATCCTGGCAGCCGTCGAGTCTCCTCCTCTGAGGGATGTGCTAGGTCACATCCAGCTCCCCTCATGCACCTGAAATCATTTGTCTCCCTGTGCAGCACTTCAGCTCATTTCCATCTCTATCAAATTAGTAAGATAGAGAGAAGGAATAGGAGCCGGGTTAGGATGCTTTGGGAGGCCTGCCTGCACCATTGCAAGAAGGCAGCAGACAGAGAATAAAGAGCAAATAATGTCCTAGAGCACCAGTGTTCACACCCCCTTTTACAGTGATGTTTTGAGTATGAAAATAAAAGCTTGCGAACAAAGCAGAAGGCAGCCAACAATAGAGATGGAGTTTCTTCTTGAGAATAAGATCTGTGATGAAAGTTCACAATCGCTCTAATGAATTTGAGGAGGCCACCTGATTCCAAATATTTTTTGTTTTTCCTTTCACTCTGAAATAGTTATCTATTCTTTTATGTTTTACATGACTGCACAGTACAGTGCATGGTCCCTGAGAACTCTAATTTCTTTTTGTTTCCAGCAATAATAGCTTTGGAGAATTCAATCACAACTGGAAATTCAGCAAGCCAGTTCCAGACTATTAAAAGAGGGAGTTAGGCTTAAAGGCATTTGCCATAAAGGCAAGGTCATCCGTTGCCTTTCTGTTTGACATGGTAAGACAACAGCGCGTGCTGCTGAATACCCATTCACATAGGGAATGATTTAGTATCAGGTAAGCGCCTCATTTAAAAAAAAAAATGAATTGTATCTTCAGGCATTTCATGGACTTAACCAACATCAAAGCACCTCTTGGAGCTAATCCCATTTTCCAGACAGGGTAACTGAGGCACACACGGCCAGGTTCACAAGGAGTTTAGTGCTTACATGCCTCTCCTCTCGCCTTTGTCAGGTATTAGTGGCATCTCTCATGTTCACACAACGTCAAGAGCTCACAGAGTGTAAGACCAATGTCCAGGTGTGATCACAACCAAGGTTACAAAAATCACAGAGCAGACATTCGGCTATATACATTGCTTACAGAATTAAAAAATATTAACTAGAAAAGAGAATGAAAACCTTTAACTCTGGGTCCTTTTCAGCTGACTGCCCTCACAAAGGGACCATGGAGGCTCCACATTTCCTCTCACAAACCATCCGCTTTAACGAGGACCATTTCATACAAAACAGAGCAGCTTTGTCAGGAAGCCCGAGAGCGATCCCAGATCGTTCCGTAGCCTCTGCTTGCATGGGGCAGAGTGGGCTGGAAGGAGTGCTAAACCAGCACATCCAGTGCAAGGGCTCCCGACCAGGCAGGACTACAGATGTCCTCCCTGACACTGACCCAATGACTCCAGCACCTTCCGCTCTGCATTTCCTACCACTCTCCTTGGGAAGCTGCCTGCTCATCGTGTTGGCTCCCCTGTTCACCACCGAATGCCTCGTCCTGTGTGGGGGAGCTCCAGGATCCACATGGGGCTGGAGAAGGCTGTGACCACTGGGCAGGACTTCTTGCTTGCTTATCTTAGGGAGAAAACACCAGGTAATGAAAAATAGCTTATTTGAATGTACTTAGTCATCTAATTTCATATTTGAAGACCGTATTCCAAACTGAAGAAATGGCATTGTGACGTCCGATTTTCAAATCATAGCAGCGTAAAGAGCAAAATTAGGAGCCCAGGTATATTTTCTGAATGACATTTGCCAATGGATTTTAACAATATGTCCATTTAAATGTTCCTTCATTGCAGGAGTTTTCAGAATCACCAGCAGTCACACTCGGATTGGTCTTGCATGAACTGAATGAAGAATTTCCATTTTAAGGTCTTTTCTGCTTACTTTTAGGTTTTGTTGATGTGACTTTGCATCTCTCTGTGTTTGAGGCTACTTTGGGGACCTCATGCAGTAAGTTACAATGATGGAGCATGACAGTCAGAATAGCACACACTATTAGCTAGAGCTCAACTCTATTACAGTACTGTGTTTGGTGACACAGAATCAAGAGACTCAAGGATACAAGGTCAAAGGTAGCAAAACATTACATTAATCTGTTCTGTTCGCAGGCACAAGTGCGTCAATCTCCAAGCATAACGCAGTGTTGACTGTTTAATTATAAGAAGCAAAGTACTAAGTACCGTATTTAATTTAAAGAACTTTTTCACTAAAATTAAAAAGGATTTGAAAACATCACATTATTTAGCTTGGCATAAGCAGGAGTTATTTCCTTTGCTGTTTTATTACTTCAACATTTACTACTTGTTTTGTAGAAGAGTAGGCAACTAAATCATAATAAAATTTATGTGCAGGTATCCTGCTTATTTCTTCTTCTGACTTTTTACATGGAAGTAGTTCAGGAAAATAATTCTGAATTCAACAAAACAAAAAAAATGGAAAGAAGAATTTAGTTACAAAATGTAAACTCCCTTTCCGAGAGGTACCACCCGCCTCCGTTTATGGTAAATAATTCATAATCTGCAAACACACGAACAATGTATTAAGTATCGCAAATATTATTTCTTTTAATTTCATCTTAAATACATAATCACAAACTAAAAAATAATTATAGCTTAATTATTGGCCCATTCAAGTTTAATTCATTCATCAAAGGTACAAGTATTACCTGGAACATGGCGGAAATGAGATGGATTTGGTGAATGTCAGCAGATAAGTCATATCAAACAGAAAATGGCCAAGATGGATATACATTTTTGGGTATTCCAGGAAGTTTGCAGTAGCCAGAGCTGAATGGAGTTTTGCTTGTAAAGTAGCATCAATAATTCCCTATAAGGCATC
>JAWLRI010000130.1:2050041-2065041 GCA_034781795.1 Crypturellus tataupa | reverse complement strand
GTAGATATTCTCTCTTAGCCTTTTTTTAAAAAGAAGAACATCAGAAACAGGTTCATTATGCAAACAGTCATCTCACCAACCTCTGAGAAAACGTAGCTTCTTCCTCGCACTGCTGATGTTCAAACATGACGGATCTGCCTTCACCTTCCTGTTACAGCTCCAGAGTAGGACAGCATGCAGGGAGGTTTATCCCCTGTCACTCTCTTTTTAGGGTCACTGCTTCTCAAGGTATAGTCCCTCACTCTGCAGATATGACGTACATACACTGCTGCTGAAGATGCAACTTAGCTGTATTCAAAAATGCTTTGGATGAGCTCAGCTTATCCACTAATTGTACCATTTCATCCCTGTATTTTTAATATTTCTCCAGTGTTAGTACTTAGAACAGTTTTAAATTCGTATTTAATTTTAGATTCCTGATGAAAAAGTTGAATGAATTTAAGTAAAATCTTGCAAAATTCCACTAAAAAGAACCCCCTGTTGTAGTTACTATGGGTAATGTATCGCCTGCCTGCTGACAACACAGAGGCCATTTTTAATCAGAGTGTCACATGGATCAGGTCAAGCGATTCTGAGTGTTCAGGAAGCATCACATGGAAAACTACATTTGTAATCACAACAGGCAATGTAATTTCTTGACAAACTCCATGTTTTTAACACTTGTTGAGTGATACTGATTGTAAATGTTCTTAATTGCCTAAGAAGAATCCTGCATTTTAACTCTTCTTTTCCTGGACTGGTCTTCAGTCAATGGACCTGCGTGTAGCCACATTATCTCATTGCCACAAATTGCACCAGCAGCTCATTTGGAGCAGGACTATGGGACTACAAATTTCCTTTCCTCGTAAGTCCTACATTTAATCCATCAGACTCTCTAACATTTGCCTTTGAGACAGGCACAATAGTATACCCCTTTCCTACAAATCAAGAAAATCAATTTATGAAGTGTTTTGGAGATAGATGAAAGATATTTTACACCTGGAATTACTGTTGTAGAGATGAGTCATGTAAAACAATCTAGATCATTACTTTTACCTACCTAGAGTCTGACCAATGTTATAATGAGGGAATTAGAGTGTATATAACAAAAATCTTCGGGAGCCAGCTCTTCCTAAAGAGCCTTTCTCTATTGTCTTTAATTAAATTGTTTGAAAAAAAGTTTGAAAAGATATTTATTTTTCATGTAGCATCAGTTCACCAGGCAGGCTTTCTCCAATTTTAGGAGAAAAGGCAGGGTTCTCAATTTTAATTACTTAATTACTACCATGAAAGGAGAATCCATATCAAATTTCAAGAAAGAATTTTTTTACGTTTCAGTCTTGACAGTTTATATTTGTAGTTTCAAGGAGAGCAGCCGAGGTCAAATAGGTGACTCTGCATCCACAGTATTAAAAAAGTGCCCCTGGACCTATAGGCAGCAATTTCTTAATAATTATAACAACCTGAGGAGAGCTGGTCTTGGAACTGAAAACACAGGAGCCTCCAACGAGAGCTCTCTCAAGTCACGAACTAAGGCGCTTCATTTGTGCAGCTTGCTGAGAAACCCTCCTGCTCCCCAGGGACACTCGGCCATCCATCCAGTCTGTATTCACCTGGGTCATGATTAGATGTGATATATATTTCAGAATAGAAGAATTTATTTAGTCTACCATTCTGAACGGTGAGGATCAATCACAGCACTTCAATATCCTTAAAAACTGTTTCAAGAGAGTTGAAACATAAGCTCCAAAAAGAGAGAAATATAAATATTACTTTTGATAAGGTAAAAGTAAAGTTTTCCATATGCTTTGAAATAATATATACAGTACATACTCCCAAAGAAATCTTTTCTTGACACAACTAAAAATTAGGTAGCTTAGGCACTGTGTGCAATTGTGATCTATGTCATTAAAAAGCTAACAGCTAACCTGCTGTAGCTCTGCTCAGGTCGAGATGTCTGTGTTTGTGTGTGTGTGTGTGTCTATTACTTATACATAATTAAATATTACCAAATCACAAATCTCCAGATTAATGTAGACCTGTATTTTTGTTTCATTCTACCGGTTAAGCATTACTATGTTTTTATTTGTGACTATCTACCTAAAAGCTAGTCAAATATCTTTTATAAAAAGTGCTATTATAAGAGGTTGAAATAATGTCCTATTAATAGTTTACTATATCTCTCTCAGAGCACTTACAAACTGAGGAGTCCTGTCTCTATTTGAAATTTCTGAGCAACTTCATTAATTTTCTACTTAATAGTATAATATATTGTAATCTTTAACTTCTGATTTGACACTACTGTATTTAATAAGTAGCATTCTATAGATAACCAGTACATCTACATATAGGATAGGCTGCTGGTCTTGAAAGAACTGGCAGAGCCTGGTTCTACCTGACATCACATGAGAAGACCCATAGTACAGGAGTCATCACACGGAATTTCATTCAACCACTTTAACATTTTTATGATGTGAAGAAAGTTTGTGAGATTGGACGGGTTAGAAATGACCCCCAACTCAGAAAGGACCTAAATCTCCTTGTTTAACACAGCACTGTTTTTCCTCCAAGGAAGTACCCTGAAATTATGCAAACCGGATGTTATAATAAAGATCAGCCCCTTGTGTGGCAAACTCTAGACTGGCCCTACAGTGCTACACACTGGTTCAGACTGTCACAGGCATCAACTTCTTTATGCAGAAGGTCAAACCACTATTTCTACCTTCCAGGCCTTGGTATGTGTTCCTGGGCTCAGACACCCCATCCAGTACTGGTTCCCAGCAAGTCTGGTCCCCTAAACGCTCATCCCTTCCACCTGAATTGCTTCCATCCTGCCTTGAAGCTTCACTGAGCTCTCGGCTCTCAGGAAATCTGAGACAATATCACAAAAAACAAGGAACACAATAAGTTTTCTTATAAAGTAAACAGGAGATTGGAAAAAAAAAAAGACATATTATCTAATTTTACCTTTTCTTTTCAATAGATCATTTATCTGCTCCCATCCCTGTAAGCTGCTAAGTAAAAAGACTGTCAGGTCCCAGATACAAGACAGAAATGGAGCCCAGGACACAGCTGATATCTTGGAGCTTTGATGGCTCTTACTCCTGACCTTTGAATGGAATGTCAAAAACTCTACCTGACCCTGTTAGATAGACTACAGATTATAGTTTGCTTTCAAAGAAGTCTAGATTTATGTTTTCACCCTCAAAACATGCAAAATAAACTCTGTATTTGATACAGATTAACATCGTAGTTGTGCAAGACATCATCTCCCCTAAATCTCAACATTATGCTATATTCAGGAGCCAGCAGAACTGCTGTTTGTTACTGTTTTGTTAATACTCCCTCTGAAGGTAGGTTTCCACTACTAAGACTACCACCATCTAGCAATCTGGGTTATTCTTTACAAAGTCTTGTGAAAATAATGACCAAACCTCACCTGGTTTCCACTGTGAGAAATTCATAACCTAGAGTTCAGTGTGTATCGGAGAATGAAATATCCTCACTCCCAAAATACTGCAAATTTACCAGCGCCGAGGTAAGTCTGCTCGGGCAATCAACAGTCACTGTCCGCGTGGGGATGCGGACGCCGCAGCTTTGTGGTGCGCGTGGCAAGGCTGCGGCTGTTCAAAACGGACGGTTACTAATTGATAGGGGCTTCGGAGCGAAGATATATGGTATTTGAGATGCTGTTTTGATCTTTTTTACTTTCACACATGTGCCCCTCTGTATCCTGTGGATCTTCTATGTGGCTCGGTGGGTACATGCTCCACATGGTATTCCGCCTTTCTGATGTTAAAATACAGCACATAGGCTCTTGCACATGGTGTAGGAGCTGCTCTTTGATGGACAGATAATCAAGCAGGAATCTGAAATATGGCCAAGAATTTGCTTTTATTTCTTGGCTGTTGGACATAAGTGTGAATTTAGCCCGCAGAATTTATTCTTTCTCTATTGTACTAGATAAATTGAAATAAGTGCAAAAACCCTTCTTCTTAATTGTCTTTCTCCTTCAGTCAGTTCCACAAAGTGGGGTTTAAGTTATTCGCATTTAAACACATATGATATCACAGCATTTTCAATATGTGATTAGTGTCATATTTTAGTGCCATGAAAGAACTGTCTTGTGGTTTTTTCTTTTTCTTTCAACCTTCCCACTCAGTGCCATTGTACCACTGGTTTTGTCCTGCATCAGCACACTTCCTTTAACGCCTGTGTCACTCATGTCAAGATCTGTATTAAAACACTTGGTTTATGATCAGACTTCTCAATGGTCCTTCTCTAGCAAGGCAGTGACTGCTACTTGTCTGCAGATGTGTTTGTATGCAGTTCTTATATGTGTATATTTATATTTGCATTTATTATATACATACTTTATTACACACATAATTTTAGAAAATATATTAAAAGTATATATATATATAATCTGTTTTAATCAAGTGTACTTATTTAAGTTTTCTTTTTGCATCTTAGTTTCTTTTTTAGTTGAAAACTTTACTTGGCACAGATCATCCTCCTAAATAACTAAAGCTTTTCAGAATTTGATTGCTACAATAATGCAGGTTGTAAACTTCAACAAAAACACGTCTCCACAATATTAGTGAAGTTTCTTATAAAATGCCATGGAAACAACAGAGGAAGTATATGAAAAAGGTTTTTTTTTCAGTACTGAAACATTATTCTAAATGCATGAAATGGTAATACAGCAAAGAGGATGAAACAAGTGGGTCATTCCAAACAAACAAACAACAAAATCTGCTGAAACAAAATATATAATTTATATTTCTTTTTTTTTGGCCCCTCATCAACAGTCAATTCATTTATCCCAAATCTACATGAGGTCATTAAGTGGCCTTGGCTCCTTTTGCAATTTCTTGGTACCCAAAAGAATTTAATCAGAACTCATATTCTGGCTCTAAATGTACAAGGTCAAAACGTCCTTCTCAAGGAGAAGACTTCAAGGATTCCAGTAATGCTGCAGTTCATGGTATGCTGCCAGCAATCACCAAACAAGTAATATATTGAGACTGCTATTCAGAAACAATAAATTCCTTAAGCATGTCTCCAGGAATTCTAACACACACAAAAATCTGGCCCTCAGATTATTTGTATAAGATGTCACAGTATCAGCTTTGTAAAGAGCAGGCTGATTAAATATCAATACACACTTTGCAAGCGTTGTGAATTTGCTACACTATTGTTTCTCTAATGGGATTTTGCAGCCGTTAAGGATGTTGCAGAAAACGGCTCACAGAGTAGGAGAGCAGCCTGCGGGCACTGAGCAGGCCTGTGTCCAGTCTCATGTCCAGCCCAACGTCCAGCCTCGCGTCCAGCCCCATGTCCAGCACTGGCCCCTTCTGCTCCAAGCGGCTGCAGGTTCAGGTCTGCTTTGGTTTGGTGGCCTTTGTCTAACGTACGCGATCATCTGCAGTCCTTGCTCTATTTAACCCTTCTTTAACCTACCTGTTCCATGCATTCACAAACCGTACCTGACACGCTGGCCATTCTAGAGTTATAGCCCATCCAGCACTACTGAGAAACAGACCCTGGTTAATTTATTGAAGTCACGGTCCCTCTTACAAGCACCCACCAAGGACAACTCACCAGCTACTACGGCCTCTGCACATAATTATGTTTGTAACTTGGAGAGAACAAGATTATCCTAAAAAAACCCTTTCTTTTTAATTGAAAATATGTAAGTCTTTTAAATCAAAAGATCTAAACAACACTAAAATGCTATTCTTTGGATTAAAAAAAAATCCATATTTTGCCTTCAATAAATTTACTTGCCCTTTTAGTTTCATTTATGGAGAAATACGTCTCACCATAAAAGGTATCTCATCACATCCAAACAGATATAACATATCAGATATATATATCATATCCAGAACAGATTTCCAGATAAATAAAAGCCAAAGAAAGCAAAACAAAGTGAAAACAGTGAAGATGGTTTTGATAGTTTGGTGATAGCTAACATTAAATTCAATATTCATTTTAGCCATTGATAGTAAAATGCATGGACAACTTTAAGAGATAAATGGTGGTTTATTACTATTTTCTAGGAAGGTGTCAGCGTACTAACTGGAGACAATACTGCATGTTTTTAACTTTCATCTCCTCTGGAAAACACGTGATCTTCCTACATGGTGTCTATAAGAGTGTAGTTGGGCTGGAAAAGAGAAACAAAAAAAAAAACAAATGTGGAAGAAAAACCCCTTTCCGTAAGTGAGCAGCAGAAATACAGGAGTGCTCAAGTATCCCGAGCTCCTTGTCCTTTTCTTGGTGAATAAGTGCTCGACTGCAGCGCAGCACCTGGGCTCTGCTGCGGAGGCCCCCGAGCTCCAGCACTCCCAGGCGGACACCGCAGAAAGCGATCACGAGTCTTGAGGGATCACAAGCCCCAGCAGCCAGGAAGAGTCCCCGCTGTGCAGGAGCCTCCGTTTTGAGTCTTCCTGCTGTCCCGCACTGCAAGGATCCTCTCCTCGAGCCACTGTTTAAGCCATAGGTCAGACCTGGATGGTTCCACTCTGATCACACCTTATTTCTAAGCAGGATTTAATACCACACTGCTCGTTCTCAGCAAGGCAAACTTGCAGAGCTGAACGAGGTAACTGCGGGCCACAGAGACTGCTGCCTCCAAAACACGTTGAGCCAGTCAGAAACCCAACCCAAACATGTTCGTTAACTGCAAAACTAGGGGAAGAAATACTTTACAGACGGTTTAAAGACCTCACGGCTTTCCTTCCCCCTGCCCTGGGTTCCCTGCTCAAAGAGTTCTACCCCTGCCAAGGAGGCTCAGACAGTGCATTAAACCCAATGGCACTCAGCCACCTAAATAAGCCAGACTTGTTTTATCAAGTATATATCAAGTTTTATCAGACACAAAATACAAATATATATATACACATATATAGAGAGAGCGGGCTTTGGACATTATTCGAGGCACTAAGCAAGGCCATTTCCTCCACGAGCAGCACGTGGTGCCAGGGAGGCGCGAGGCCCGGGTCTCTCCCTCACTCTTTGCTCAGGACAGAACAGCTTTTCTGCTCCCCTTCATGCCCCTTCGCAGCGCTAACACCCTACAGCATTCAGTAAAATAGTTTTGTTTCTGGGGTATGAAAACAACCATAATATGTGACTCACGGGCATATTAGCTCTAAGACAGTCAAGGAACGAGAATGTATTTGAATTGTGAATGTCTCTTTACAGCCTCTGCTCTGCAACATCTTAACTTTGTTATACCTCTAGCAAGAGTCACTTTTGTAGGGGTGAATAAGGTCTGCTGCTAAACACAATCATTTCAGAAGCTTGTTTTTATCTTACTGATTGGTTAGGGCTGCACTGCAGATTCACCTGTAAAATATTCCTCATTGTTCCTCTGTTTCAATGAGATAGAAAGTTTAATCCATACCAAAGGTACTCCACATCAAGATTATTCATACACAATATAAGGTCCACATTGGAATCTGCATATATTTCTATTTTTGGAGAAAAACAATATATTGCCATGCAGTCGCGTCTAACAAATCCTTAGCCCTGCAATCTGTCTGAAGAAACAAGCATGTACCAGAAATATTTGCCAGGCATGAAGGATTTTTGCAACTTGTTTTATAAAGTTAGAGGAAATCACTGGTTTTACCCTTAAAAATCTGCTCCAGCATCCTTACTAAAACACAAGCACATCACGATGACCAGTCTGTGTGTTGTGCCCCGTCCAGCCGGCTGCCCCTTGGAAAGCCGGTGACTCGTTAGTCCCCGCAGCAGCAGTGCGAGCAGATGCGTCGCTGACAGGCGATGGATGGCCAGGGCCCATCTGGCCGCGGCGCGGGGATGTGCTCGGCTTCATCAGCCCGCGGCGCCATCAATCGTGCGCGGACAGCGCCCGCCGCGGCCCCCGCAGCTGCGCCCAGCGCGGGGCGAGCAGGGCGCTCGGTGAGGAGCGCCGCGCGCGCGGGAGCGCACAGTCCCCCGGACTTCAATTTGTATCTTTAACCTCCTATAAGTATCTCTGTAGCAGGTTTGTGTTTTTGAAGAGTCTGATCATGAAATTAGCTGCAGGATGACAGACACTCCTTGCTCTCCTTTAGCTGCTGATTACCCCGGTTCCCAGTATACATTAACAAATGCATGCTGAGCTTTGGCCACTGTACTGTGGGCTCCACAATTTAATTATTACCTCATTGATTTTTCATGTATTTCAATTTTCTTCTCTTCAAGTCACAGTGACTGTCCTATTGGGGGCAATGTTTGTTTTCTCTTCCCAAGATTTCCTTGTGGAATTTATTTTGAATTCAGTTTTTCTTTTTTTTTCTTTTTTTTTTAACCCATCAGGAACTCATATTTGCTTAGCCTGTCAGTTAATAGACAGCTAAATACACTATCCACGAAGATGAGACTGAACATTAGAGATGCTTGATATAAACAGGAGATAACAATGCAGTGACCACTGGTAACCACTAACTAAAGGTACCTCCGTTTTTTAAATGATCCCTTTTTAGTATGCATCAAAGATCACGCATAGTTTGCGTCTATTAGCATTTTATAATTTCATAACATTGAGGATAGGAAAATGGACACAATTATTGAATCCTCAAAGGTTATTTCTTTACTTGCAACTATTTCACAATAAATCACTTTTCTTGCTGGTCTGCTGTATGGACTAATGTAGTGTTTAAAAGCACAAAAGTTCTACGTGTGTCATCTAGAGCCATGAGTGAGTCCTTTCAAAGTCCAGGAATGAGACGTGCTCACTGTCATAAGTACACATCCATCTATAATCACACTCATTTAAGAAGCAGCTAATTGCCAAGGACTGCATTTTGACAAGCTAACGGTTTGTGGCATGGCTTGTATGTACACAACACACACCATCCTATGGATCTATGGAGAGAATTGACCTGAAAGCACGATATACATTCCAAACAGTGTTGCCAGGAGGCATGGGGCAGTACCCAAAACATCCTTGCGCAAGGCAGAACGCGGTTAACGCGCAGCGATTGCCCCACGGGGCCTCCCCGTGGACCTCGAGCGGGTGCTGCAGTCACTCGCACTCCTCGTGGGTTGCCGGGAACGTGCGTGGTTCTCCTCGAGGAGCACTCGCTTCCCCGGCTCTGCCAGTTCCCAGAGCAGCCCGGCCTCGAGCCCGGCACCTCGCACAGCCGGCGCTCGCTCCGTGCTCCCTCCGCGCTCCCTCCCACAGCGCTGTCGTACGTCTGGAAGCGGCTTGAGAAGGAAAAGTCTTTGGGGAAGTTTTCGCATATTTGTGTTTGGGAGCGTGTGTGCACACGTGTGTGTAACCGCACAGGAGTATACACGTGTGTCTATATACTTGTACGAATAATCACGTTTTTGAAATGGTTTAATTCAAATTCAAGAAAAGTAAAAAGGGGCTATTTTGGGGTGGGGAATTTTCAGGAAAAAAAAATCTTTTGGATAACTTGGAACTTTTTGCCTCAAGGCAGAAAATGTAATTGATAAAAATATCCAAGCAAGCATATGAAGAGCTGTCATTTGGATTTCCCTGAAGAAAATATGTTTACTCCAACAGTTTCTTGCAGGAAAACATATTTTGTATAAAAAAGGAGATTTTTCATCAAAATGTTAATACAATCAAAAGTCTGAAAATTAGTACAAAGTCTAAGGTCTTTGTAGAAAGCTAGAGTTGTCTATGAGACTGGGATGAATTGTACCTGCACAGACAATTGGGTTTAAGTGGTAAAGGGAGAGATTTTTAAAAAGCACATGCAGAATCTGGAGTTGATGATCACCAGAAGGTCTTTGCAATTTGTGCTCTAACATTCTTGGGCACTTTCAAACATTTCCCCTTTAATATTTTATAGGGCTGTGGCTTAACCTTTGGCATAAGCGCAGAGCCTTCCACGCAGGCCCATCCGTTTGGGCCTACTTGTTATCGCCGGTCAGGACTGATCGCAGCAACATCCACGGCAGAGATGGGAGCGCGAGAGGGCCATTGAGCACTGTGCATTTACCCCAATGAATCATAATTACAAGAAAACCTGCGCTAACAAACCATGTCCTGATCCCCCGGCACGATGTGCACGGTGCTCAGCAGCCCTCAGGAATTCTCATTTATTGTGCCGGGGCTCGGCCCGCAGTTGTATATTGCGTTACAGCACCCGGTTTGGAAGGACGGTGGTTCAAGACCTCTTGGGATGAGCAGGTTTTGCAGAGGTTTTTGCTGCTTCTCCTAATACTCATTTTAGCATCACCTTCAAGACACTGCTGAAGCTTTTTTCTTTTTTTTTTTTTAATTCATGCCTCTCCATTTCTCTATTGACTTGTTTTCAAACAGCCTCAAACAAATTTGAAGAACACAGTCTCAGGAAAGCTCCTTGTAAAGCTTGCTTGCTTTGGAAACAATGTGTATTCATTAATGAGCTCTGCTAATAAACTGCGACTACATATCACATAACAGAGAAAAAGGGAAAACAGACTGTCTTCTGGTAAGACAGAAAGCAGAAATCAAGACAAATCATCACGCAGTACTTGCAAATAGCTCCCTTGCTCATTGCTACAATAATATTTGTTATCATAGTTATGCAAGAACTTTATCATTTCCATGTCATTAAAGAAAAATATCAATCCAATTGTAAGAAGAGGCAAAAGTATAATGAGGAGTCTCTGTGGAGTGAAAGGTTGGATCATCAGGAAACTGGACTTAGGATCATCACTGCCCCATGCCTTTAAAAATGCAGAGGCGAGAGTGTATTACTGAATCCCAATTCCTTCCCTTTCTTGTAACCATAAAATTGTTGTACAACATCTTTGGTACATTTTCCAAGTATGCCAGCATATTAATAAATTCTTCAGCGAAAAGTCCTTATGACCAAACTCTCCGTGTGAAATACAGTAGATAATGCTGGTGGTACTCAACAGGCAGACCACAGCCATGACTTACACATTTTACATATATTTCACAGTGAAAAAATATGCGAGTAGAAAGCCCTGCCATGCACCTGAGAGGAGAGTCCCTGTCCGGCCAGCTTAGCCCTCCGGCTTCCGAGGAGGCCATTATGCTTTTAACATCCCGCCGAGAAACAGCTATTTGGAGATTAGGGCAGATTAAGACACGGATACGTCCTCGTTTTCTGTGTGGAAATCTCCTCTGGTCGCAGTGTGAGCCTGGAAATCACCCTTCGGATTCCAATCTGTTTGCCCTTCAGCCCCGCTGCAGGAGCGGTTGTCCCGGCTCCGGTCGGGCTGAGGCTGCGCTGGAAGCACCAGCCGTGTGGGGCGGCCAGGCATGCGCGGAGCTGTCGGTAACTGCTTGCCCAGTAACCAGCACACCCAGGAAGCAGGTTAGCACCCACGTGCTCAGGACACGCTGAATCTGCTGCATAGTCACAGCCAGGGTACATCCAGAAAAACCAAAACATGCAACCCATCTGATCGTCTGTACAGTGCCAGCATGCCAAATCCGGTGTCTTGTGGATACTTCCATGCCACGCAGGCACGAATCAGCAAGCTGTGTATTATTGATATGTGCATCATTTGTGTATTATTTATTTTGCACAAAGGATACTAATGCTCCCGTATCTTAAAGCCAGGAGAAAGGCAAGGGATGCCACGGGACCTAATGGGAAGAAAGGAAAAGAATGGATGAGCTGGAGAAGCTCCTCACCTTCTGCAGGAGCTGCAAGCACCACACTGCTTGAGGGGAAGAACCGGCCGGGCACAAAGCTCTGTAAGTCATTGTGCTCCAGAGCAGGATCAGAGAAAGATCCTTTGTGCTGCACATTTGCACTTCTCTGGATTCAGATTTGGATTTGATCACAATTAGAAATTCAGTTGAGTTACACCTTGTTATTTATTTAAAATAATAATAATAATAATCAATAATAATGGGCTCATGAAACAAACAGTTATTATTTTTATTTCAGTCCACAAAAAAAAAAAAAAAAAAAAAAAGAGAGAAGTTTTCTCTAATTCTGGACATCCCTCTGCTTTTGTGTCTCTTCCAACAGATTCTCTTTTCAGTCACTGTTTTATGTTGCTCAACTAGGTAGGACCCAGCACTACCATTCTGAAATCTCCCTGAACCAGAGCACATAAAACACACTTCTGATTTCAAATCTTACTGGATCTGCCAAGGCAGAGTACCACATGGTGCTAACAAAGATATTAAAAAAGGAAGGGAAGTCCACAGAGGCAGTTAGCAGTTTCTACCCTGGATGCTGCCTTTTCAGTCACCCTGTGAGACGGGGTAGGACAAAATGAAGACAGAAGTGCAGAGGCCATGAGCTGTGCTTGCTGCTGGAATTAACTTGGTGGGTTGTTTGGAGAGGGAACACCTAATATGAGACACTAATCAATTTTAAATAAACTTTCCTTTGGAAATACCTGTGTAGTCAAGATTTCATATATTCCCCATGTGCCTTAAACCCCTCTGCTAAGACAATTTTGGGACTTGCTGTTAAGTGAACACACTTAACTGTGCCACATATTTTTCCTTCTGATTAAAATGCAGGCTGGCACAAGCAGAGACTGATGGCCTCTGAGTTTATAGATTGACCAGGGCACCTGCCGTGCAAGCATCTTTGTGCTGCCCCATCACTGAATTTCACTCTGACCTTGAAGCATCACACTTGATAAAGCTGGAAGTTAGTTCCATTCCTATTTCCAGCTCTGTTTTTTAGTATCCCCTAACAGACTGTCAATTGTGGTCTGACACAACGGTGCTGTGTAGCTGCAGCTCCCGTAGGGTCGTCATGCTGAGGATTTCACCTACGGACTTCTGAAGCTCTTCTGCGTGATTTTAATCATTGATTGATTTAGATAAGTTATTTTAAAATAAATCAAAGTAATATAGGACAAGAATATATCCACTAATGGCATACTGAATCTCCAGCAATTGTGTTAGGGATCTGAAACTGTAACTGGGACAGGTTGTTACCTGCAAAAGCTTTTAAAATAAAGGATTGTTCATCTTAGTTTGCAAGCAGTTGTTGGAAGTGAAGATTCCTTGAGAAACAGGGACATTTTGTGAAATGTCTCTTAGAGCACCATAAATACAGATGCAGAATACAATCAATGCCTCCTTGGCTCGTACAAAACTTCCAGGTTCTGCTTCAGTTTAGAGCAAAATGAATATGGGAATCCGAAATGGATGTTTGTTGCATTTGACAAATCTTTGGTGTTTTCTAAGCATAACTGAGAAAAACTGAAGTAGCCCAGATACTAAAGTGTCTCTAATGCTAGGCAGAGGATAATCACATTCTACAACTGAATAGAACTACATTTCTAATAACAGATTACCCTGAAACCAACCTAACAACACCAAGAACACAAAATACACGTAAAGATCTGACTCAAATAATCATAACGATTATGTTTGTTAAAGCACACGTGAAATCCTTTCCAGAACACAAATGCTGTACGCTTGATGCAATTTCTACAATTAGATCCCTGACCTATTTTACGGCCACTAAAACTTATGCAAAACCAGAAAGTACTTCACTGCGAGAGCAATATCCGCGGCACAGCTTCAGCGCGGTGAGAGCTTCCTAGAGCGGCTGCACATAAAATACAGCAGCAGCTACAGCTACAAAACATCCCCAACATCTTAAGACAAGCCATCAAAAGCAAGGAAATTCTGATTTCCAGTTGAGGCCTGTGACATTTGCAGGCTGTACGAGAATACATGGGATGTTATACAGCATTGCGCATCATTATTGTGGAAGTCATTGTTTCCCTCATTAGCGCCCTAGATCTGTACATTACTCCCATCGCGGGTCGCGACCTGCATGCTGACAGTCCATCCTTAACTCACCCTTTTGTGCCTAGGTATTGTAGCAAATTTGCTACAGTACGTGACATCTCACACTTGAATTTTCTGCAATATTTGAAGACATGTATCCCATTCAAATGCACTACTTATCAACTCAGAGGTCTTCAGGAAACCATTAGGAAGATATGGGACACATATCTAAAGTAAAATTAGATATAATTTCATTTGTAAGTGTTGTATTTTATTATAATATTTAAGCTTTAGTTCTCTGTAGGGCTTTTAATTTTACATGATAGAATGATGTAGAAATGCAATACCTTGCAGCATCATTAAAATATTCCTAAAATGGCTGTAAATTATAATAATCTTTTACAAACAAATAAAAACACTGTTTCACTGAGAACATCCAAAATGGTAAAAACTCTGATGTCCAGTGTCCTCACTTCTCTTATTATTATTTAGAAGCACAATTTAACATGCAGTAAACATGTTTGCCTTTCATTTTTAATGCAATTGAAGATAAATGACCAAAACTTAACGCTGATTCTGGACTCTTGAAAACCCGTGATTGACACAGGATCATCCTGTAATGGAGCAGTTAATATGCAGACATTGACATGGCAGAGCCATTATGATAGATCATATCAATTCATAATGTGGCTTCATAAATATGTAGGTTATTGACACGCTTCCTCATAATGGCTCTCTGCTGCTCAGCGCCACCGCGCAGGACTGCTCTCTGCAAGGAGGACTCCCAGGATGAGTGGAGGACGATCAGGCTCACGGTGTAATAAGTCACCTTCTCTTCCAGTATTTGGAAGTCCGTGTGAAAGCCAGGGAACAAAACCCGTTAGTCATTCTGTTTGGGGATTTCTTTAAAGTTGAGTCAGGTTTGCCGTTCACATTCTGCCCCTCCTTGCCTCCAGTCCAGAACATTAATCACACTTTGTCTAATTGTGAGAAATCATTGGTTGCACTAGTAAAAATATGCAATATTCAGATGTTTTATGGTCATACAGAGAAACAAGCCACCCGATTGCAGCATTTTGCAGTATCCTCCCACCCTCCTTCTCTTTAAGGAAGTCCTGTTTAAGTTTGTTTTATAAATCAGATTTCGAGGTTTTGCTTGAAACATTCAAAGAAGTATTTCTAATACTGCCACTGTGATGTTAGAATGCAGGGAAGTAAGGGAATAGAAAAAAATGAAATGAAATGAAATGAAATGAAATGAAATGAAATAAAATAAAATAAAATAAAATAAAATAAAATAAAAT